>JAWWEQ010000022.1:458853-469919 GCA_035583055.1 Torymus tubicola
TATATATATATATGTACACACACACACACACACCTACATATATATAAAGTAGGCACGTGAGCGAAGACATGGTTCCGTTTCAATCGCGAGGTAAGTAGAGGAGAAGAAGGAGTGCGGAACGCGCGCGCGAGCTTTCCAGTCGCGGCTCTTAAATGGATGCAAACCGCGGAGCTGTGTATTTTGCGCGAACGTACAAATATATACGTAACATCTCGTGAAAGAGCTCGAACTGCAACGTGCCGTTTGTTTTTCCCTCAACAACGACGGCTTCATCTTCGTCTGCTTCTTCTTCTTCTATACTTCTTCATGCAATGGTTATTTCTTTTTGCGTTGTCGAGCGTACACGTGTACATATACAAGCGGAAAGTCAGATTTTTTTTCTTCTTTTTCTTCTTCTTTCATAATTGATAGCCAGCCGCTTTATGATATCACTCTATATGCGGCGCACCAGGTTTTCTTTACGGATGGCAAAATTGGAATATGAGAGAGAGAGAGAGAGAGAGAGAGCCAGAGTCGAGTCGTTATTGTGCTGGCTTTTGTGTGCGCGCGGCTAGCAGTGGGTTTGTTTTTTGCGCTCGCGCGCGCGTGTGGTCACGACCGCGGGTATTGCATGAACGTGGAGTTTGTATATATCGTGGGAAAACAGTGTTGGTGGTGATAGAAGTTGTAAAAGGGTATATAACGAGTGAAATTTCAAAGTAATTAAGAAGTGCGAAGTTGATCTTTATATAAGGAATAATTTTGTAATAAGTAGGACGCGGCAATTATTTTTATGGACTGTATAGTAAGTATAACGAATGGAAGCTTATAATTGGAAAGAATTTTTCCATTGTCAAACGATTTCTTTTATTCTATACTTTTGTAATATTTTTAAATAATTATATATTATGTTTTTTAGTTATATTGAAAATTCATTTTTGGTGAACTAATCGCATATAAAATGAAATACTGCATTGTAAAATAACTATGTGATATTGTTATGAGAATTTGTTAAAAATGTTAAAAATATTTTAATAAATAGACTTTACAAATTATCATTATAATAACAATATTGTCGAGGAAAAAAATTTATTACTGTGATCCTTAATTATTGTTAAGATTTAATATGCATAACTATCATATATTTGAAACTAAAACAACGGCTCGTCTAGCGCATCGACAGAATATTTTTTACGGTCTACCGGCTAATACTTTTCTCGTGTACTCACCGCGAAACTGTACCCTGTTGAACACACTCGTTATTATCCGCAGCTCGGGGTTCGGCGTGTCGCCAAGCTGAAACATAAGAGCATAAAGGTCATTGTTATCACCGTCCTTTTTCGCGTTACAATCTTCGAATTTCTCGTTACACTGCGCCGCTCCATCCTGCCTCATACCATTCATCTCTCTTTCTCTCTCCCTCTTTCACTCTCACTCTCTCTCTGTCTCCTTATAACGCATATAAACGACTTTTACCCTGTCTATTTTTCCATCCCACCTCTCCTCTTTGTGCTCTCTCTCTCTCTTACTCTTTCGTCCTCCTCGTCAGCCCTAATTCGCTTTCTATCGATTTCCCATGAAAGAGGTTGTTCGGTGCCGCTAAGTGCACCGCATAAAGAGGAAAAGGCAAAGAGTCGTTTCGAAGTTATACACTGGGCGTCATTAAAGCTGCCTATAAAAGATATCCGAGCCTCGCCACACTCTCTCTTTCTCTCTCTCTCCCCTCGTCCGCGAAGATAGCAATAAACGGTGTAGCAAAAGAAGAGAGGGAGAGCAAGAGAGAGGAGAGAGAAGCGACGGAATGGAATAAAATGAAGCCACTGCGGTGGCAGCGGCGGCAATTCGGAAGTTTTGCCTCGTCCGAACAATGAAAAACTTTAATTCTCTTATATGTTATACGCACGGAGATGGGGTTAGCTTCTGCTTTCCGTTTTTCTTTTCCACTGCTTCGTCCTTTTTTTTCTCTCTCTCCCCCACTACACCAATGCCGGGGAAACAATAAAGACTTCGCGAGGCTCTCTTAGTTTTTAGGATTGCTGCCGCGCGACTCGTCGTCGTCATCGTCGCGCTTTCCTTATCTCATCCCTCTCGGGGCTAGCGCGTTCGCGTTCTACTCGTTTCTTTTTTTTCTCTCCTTTCGTTTTATGATTCATCGAGTGCGATACTGCGCCGCGTGACCGCGGAACTTTGCTTCGTCGAGCAACTTCTCACTCTTGCGCGCGCGCGCACGAGAGCGCGAACGAGAGTTTCGTTATGGCCCTTGTTTGATAGTTTCGTTAAATTTTAATTTTTAATTAAGGAATTAACGAGAGTGATACGAACGGCCGCGATAACTCGTAACCGATGCTACATTGAAATTTTATAACGGTGGTGGTATTTTTTTACGGTTGAGTTTTGCCTGATTAATCTTTCGGTAGGCCGTTTCTATCTTCGGTAATTGCTTTTCATGAAAGTCTGAACGAGTCATTTGAAAAGTTACGTTTAAATTATTCGTTAGTTTTTATTAGAGGATCTGTTACATCAAGTTTTCTTTTAAACATTCACAAAAGTTAATGTAATTCATTAAAAATGTTTGATAGAAGAAAATTTAAAGAATTACAAAATTTTGTAATTTCTGAAACATTTATGTATAAGTAGAGAAGTAGAAATACTTCATTCTGATTTCTTTTATTCGCTGCATTTCATAAGTTTGAAATGATGATCTATTATGTTCAACTATATTCTCTCAAGAAGAACTTCGCTAATCTGGATCATGATTGTGTCTCAAATGGAATCATATTATCTTCTTTCATTTAAAAAAATTGATAATTTAAAAAATCATAACCATTCAAAAGCAGAGTAAAAAAAAATGGTTAAAAATTGCCTTTATTTTATAACGATTTCATGAGTGATATTTTAAACTATTTTTTTACTCTGGTTTTGATTACTATAATCATCTAAATAATTAATATTTTCAAATGAATCAAAGCCTTATTGAATGAATAAATATCTACATTTATATTGACATTTCAATCTGTCAACTTATTAAGATCTTCATGTATCTATTTTTCTTAGATATATGAAAATCTACCCTATTTTGGTTCCTATATCCAAATGACCAAAATCCTAAAACATCCTGGTAGAAACATTAACCATATAAAATTATACGAAACAAAAATATTCTGCTTGTATTTGATAGTTATGTATACTGATACGTACATGAGAATTAAAGAATAAAACATGAAACAATATGCGACAAACAGGATGCAAATTCACTAACCCGCAGATTGTAGTCTCCCGCTTTACCAGTGACCTAACGTCGTGAGGATATTACAAATGCATTGCGAGCTAGTTCTTTTGCTGACTTGAAGAGTTTTTGTCTTCTACGCTGTTTGAACATCGATGGAAATGGCCATGGTAACACTAATTTAAAATAAATTTCGGCATTTGCGTTTGACAAAATCTGTATTTTGACTAGAATAACTAGTAATAGTATTAGGGTCAATATATTATTGTTATATATTGATAAAAATATTTCTGTTTAATTAAAACATTCACTATGAAGTACCATTAATTTTCTACCAGAGAAAATTTTGTTTACAAAAAATAACACCCTTAAATTTGAGTTCAATCTATGGATCGGAGTTGAGAAATTCTCATTATCTGTGAGATGAAAATAATTTTGTTACTTAAAATTTACAGTTAATTGACTAAACCCACAGCAAAACGTAAACTTCCATACAGAAGACTGCGCTCCAATTTATGCAGTCACCACGACTTTTGAATAACTAATTTGAATTATTTCCACATGACACGAATAGTCCAATCCGAGTATCTCTATAGTAGTGATAACGACGCGTTATTTGACCGACAGGTGGCGGGACCGTTTCTTTTGTGAAGTCATTGAAATCGTGAGTCATCTGACTTGTGCTTTCAAGCGATACGGGTTTAGTACTTGACTGTATCGTGTACGTGTTGTTGGTTTACATAATAGACTTATGCTCTTCTATAATAAACCTTGTATTATGTTATTTTAATGACCTAGTATATTATCCTTTGTTTTCGTAGCTCGTTTACGTACTTATTTCATTATCTGGTAGTAATCTTTTTGTAATTATTGCTAATTCCCCTGCAGAATGACTTAGCGTATTCAAATATTTAGTCTCGCGCGATTTTTCGCGCGAACGATACATCGAAAAGCGAAAGTCACTTTCGATAACTTTGAGTTCTTTCGAGTTTTTAAGTAAAAGAATTCTAAGATCAGTCGTTTAAATTGATACCTGTGGCACAGTGTTTCAAGAGTTGTTGCTCTGAATAAGTAGCTGGCTTTCATTTATTAAAAAATATTAATTTTTTACTGCATAAAAGTGAGTAAATCAATTTTCTTTAATATATAATTTAATTAAATTTGATATCATATTACATATTATCGAAATCAGATCCTTCTTTGATAGATTTCTGGTACCCAAAATAATATTCGAAAATGTTAGTTTGCTTTTGCAGTTTTTTGTTCGAAAAATATGAATTAACTTTTTTTAATCTAACGATTTTCTAAAAACCAATTTATACAAAAAAAAATTGAAAAGCAATACTTTTTTACATTACTTTTTTACATCATCAGCTTGAGAATATTTTAATATTTTGAAGATATTTTTTTCGATGTAATTAATTTTATTGATGATTTTGCTAGCAAGTTTTTTTTATTATTGATAACACATTTTGTATTCAGTAGCATGCATGATTTTCGTCACTTCTATTCTTTAGTTTGTCGACATAACTGTTCATGAATGAAATCAAGTTCACGAATTGCTCTTAGTAGTTTGACAGAATCAACATTAACACGATACTTATTAAAAACGATAAGAGGTTAGAAATAGGCTACTAGGCTCTATCTACTATACGTAATCATTTACTTTTACGTCATCTCTCGAGTCATCGTTATAGTCTGCATTAAGGGGCCGCTAAGCTAAGTGTCGATTAAACAACAGCTGATAATTTTTTATCAAGTTTTTATCTAAAATCTTGTAATCGAATGATTCGGTTTTATACAAATTTTCTGTTCATTACGCTTAGCACCGTATTATAATAGATCGATAATTAATTAATGATACCTATGATCCAATTCAAGAAATGCCTACAAACTATATTTGGTTAATTAAAAATTTATTTTAAAATAATGATTTTTACATTTTTCAGACATGGGGTCGAATACTAAGGTAAACGAAAATCTTAAGAAAATTGATTTCCCAGACCTCGAGTCACTTCTAAGGAAGAGTCCCGGTTACGAGCGACTAGAGGTTATCGACTACTCAGCGACAAGTCTTGTACCACCTGGTGAAAATTACTGCAGCATCGTGGTTAAGCTTGAAGCAACGATTCGTCGGGACAAAGATGCAAAGGAGGAACAGTTACATTTAGTTGCGAAAACAATGCAGAAGATCGAGCGTCCGATAGTAGATTGGCCATTGATCCTCAAAAAGGAGATCTTCATGTATCTTGAGCTCATTCCCGCGTATAGAGATATTGAGAGAGAAGCGGGTATACCGGAAAGTGAGTTGATCGATCTTTTACCAAAGTATTTTGGGCATCGGTACTCGTTAAGTGGAAATAGCGAGGAGGTAGACGAGTATTCTACGTTGTTACTAGAAAATATGACAAGGAAAGGTTTTTACAAGTACAACAAGAATAAAGGTAGTTTTTTAGTCTACCATAAAATTTGGAACAATAATTTACAAAACAAAAAAAAAATAATAATCAAAAAATTATTTTAGCTTTATCTTCAGGTTTCGATCTTGACTACACAAAAATGGCTTTATCAGCTTTAGCGAGGTATCATGCTCTTGGTATCGCTCTAAGGCATAAGCGTCCCGACTTTTTTGAGAAAGTCGTGGCTCAGGCTAGCGTAGTGGGTATCAATCTCGAACATACGCGCGCCAATTTCACAGCTCCATTAAATGACTTGATTGAGGATCCATCAATCGCTGGTGACTATTTACCTATCATCAAGACGAGCTTTGAGGCATTCATCAGCTGGAAAAGATTCATCCCTTCAGATGACACAACTTGGTCTACGATAACACATGGGGACTTCGGAATGCACAACATGATGTTTCACAATGATGATCAAGGAAACGTCGATGATGTGAAATTCTATGATTTTCAAATGTACTTCTATATCAGCGCTCTTCAGGATCTCCCAGTTTTCTTAGTCAGCAGTTTGCACAGCGACATGTTTCTCGATCACATCGACGAAGTACAGAATACTTATTACAAAGATTTCATCAATACACTCGAACGTGTAGGTATTGATACGAAGATTTATACAAAGGCATCGTTCGACGACGAAATGAAGAAGCAGGCCCTCGATCGTTTCCCGTTATGCGTGATAGCCCAAAAGTTTCTCGCATTCGAAGTTACTGAGGAGCATGACCATGACACTCTGATAGAAACTTTGTTTCAGAGCAAGTGCAACGAGCTAGTGAAAGATAAGTTGAGAAAGCTTATTTTTAACTTTGAGAAAAGAGGCTGGTTGTCGAAATAATTAAATATATGCTATGTGATGATAAATTATGTATATATTTCCTTTCATAATTATTTTTTTGTATGATCATTTATTATCTTATGTTATCAAATTCTGCGTATCAGACTTTGCAATTAATTAATCTTTTTCCGCAAGTAGCAATGAATAATACAAAGATAATGGCTTAGATGCAACTTATGTTGAAGATAATAAAGTGAATTCCTTAATAAACGTTTTTGTTCATCTCCACTATCGTTTTACTTTTTTTTTATAAAATTCATTCTTCCGTTAAATTAAAAATTCATATTCTTCATCAAGGCAAGACGTTAACCACGCATTTTTGTCCGTCGCTCGATCAAAATGCATAATAGCACGAGGAAGAGGCGCGCGTTCTCGGAACTCCCGCGATTAGTGAAATTCACAATTTGCAAGCGAGCGAACAATTATCTGGTATTAATATGTATTTACCATAAAACACGCATTAATATGCCGTCCGAGGAAGCGGTCGCTCCCATGGTACGAGCAACGGAAAGGAGAAAGAGATAGACAGATAGATATAGACAGAGAAAGGAAGTAGTATAGAAGAAGAAGAAGAAGCCGAGGAAGAGGAAGATAGGAAGTCTTGTCGGAAGTGTCTCGTTATGCGATCTGCAAAAATTTTCTGCGGTCGCATGCATACGATCGCTCCCCTTCTCCATGCGTCCTCTTCGCGAAGTATTACCAGGGTGGGGGCGGCAGAGAGAGAGAGAGAGAGAGAGAGGATTGAACGTCGTCCAAGTCGTTTATATTCATTGCATGCAAGTCGCCGCATTTAAATGCCGATTCAGTTTCAAATATTTCCGGCTGGCGCACCCTCCCACGTCGTCCTTCTCCCTCACCGTCCTGCCTACCTACCACGAAACTCGACAGAGATGTTCGGCTTCCTCTTCTTCGCTCAATCGATTCGCGTGCGGGCTCCTCCTTTTATCGAGGATCCGCTCTCCGCTTTGTCCTCTGCGCACAGCGCGCATCTCGTTACATATACATATATTATACGTATTTAAGAACGTGCCTCGGGGACACGAGAGACACTCGAGTATATAACGGCGCGCTCGCTCATTTAATGCTCGTTTGCGCGCCCGGTCTCCTAGGTGTAATCCATTTGAATTACGCGCGCTGATCGCCGAGAGCTTCTTGCCGAGTTTAGCGGTGGTACGCGCGCCCGCGCGGGCAAGGAGTGATGGAGCACGCAGCTTTTTGCTCAAGGAGACTTGATTTTCGTGGCTGGTTGCGGGGATCGCGTAGGGTTGAAATTATTAAGGATTTCGCAGATCACGTTAGCTGGAAAATTGATTTAGACGAAGTATAGAGCCGCAGGTCGTGCTCTGAAATTTTTTATGTAACTTTGGTAGGTACTTATATGTGAAGGGATTTAATTTAATATGATAGTAATACTTATTTTATTTTAATCCTTACTCCTTCTAGGTAAGTAATTATTCTAACTAGGTTTTTATATTTTATCTTATATACGGTCGAGAATACTGTATTAGCGTAACCGTACTTGTACAATTCTAAATTTATCGATAGCTTTTAATTATGCAACGAACCGTAATTAAAATAAAAGTTTTAAAAGACTTTTATTTTCTACTTTTAAAGAAAGAGTGCGTAAAGACAAATTATTAAAAAGATGTAATTTTATTACGATTAAATTTTACTTACAATGGTTTGCTATATAAAATTAATTTTAATGTAATAAAAACCTTTCAATATAGTTAAATGAACGATTTTATGAATTGAAATAAATTATAAAATCGTTCATTTAAAACGCACTTCTATTGATTTCATTGCTCTACATGCAAATGTTATTCTAATCAAAATTATTAAAATAACTATTCTTATACCCTCGACAAGTCTACGTTACACCTCTATTATACAACTCCATGAAAAACGCACAACAGATTTCCGATCACACGCCCATCCATCATCAGCAACATTCGAATCGACTACTACACCCCCAAACATTTTACCCTTGGAATTCGTCCTGAAACCCGAGGCTCCTGCGACTTTTCTCACCGTCCCCGCGTCGTTGCAGGTCCCCCGCGTTCTCCTCTCGCGGCCGCGCAAAACGGAAACGAGTTGTAAAGTCACCGGCGCCGCGGGAAAAGTGCAAAAGTTTTTCGGCGCGAGAGTTGCCGAAGCAATTTCGAGCGTGCCGATTGCACAGCGCCGTCGCCGTCTAGTCGTATTTTCGAGACTTCGGGCAGCTTGCGATACACGTGCGCGAGAGACTTGCATGCGCGTGCGCGCACGCCGCTGAATGCCAGAGTGACTTTTGACGCGCGTCGGAGTATGTATGTATATATATACGAAGTGACACACGTGAGGTTTCGGTTAGTAGAAGCTGGAAAGCTCGGTCGCGCAATGTAAACAATTTTTCACGATCATGAGAACAAGTTTATAGCGAGTTGAAGATTCTTTGATCGCTTTTTTAGTACATTTCTTTATTCGGAGCAAGTAAACGTTCTTTATGCTATTTGCAGTTGAAACATAATAATCAAAAGTTTTCGCAATAAATTTTCATAATGAACGCTGTATTTAATGACTTACATATTTTTATAGTATGTTCGCACACTTATTTTCCCTGGGATTTATATAGGACAATGTTAAAATATGCAAAGAATTTTCTTGTTTACGTGCTATTTTAATACATGTATATGAATTCCAACCATAAAATTTAATAATGAAAGCTTCGTGAGATAGTAATATTTGTTTTTGCATTGTTTGTCATACAGCACATACACAGGAAAAATAATATCACCCTTCAAGTATATATATCACGTGATCATGACGTCACCAAGCGCCCACGCCGACAATATATTCAGAAAATATATTCTTGTTTTCACCCTAATCTTATCTAGTGGTATATATATGGTGTAGACAGTTTTTACGATCTTATATATATATATATTCCTTGAAATAAAAATATTTCCCTCATTTTTCTTAATTAAAGTCAAAATCGGTTGGTTGCAGTGTCCAACAATCTATCCTTCACAATAGCGACGTAAAACTATTATTATTATATTATATAACTAGAGAATTAATTAATTAAATTTCTTTAAAAAATTCCTCCGCGCAGCCTTTATGCTCATAACTAGCTTACAAGTCGAAAATAAATTTAATTAGTATTATGTTACGTAATTACTCTGCTTCTATAGTCTAGAGCTAGTTAGCATTTATTAACAATTTAATTATAATTTTTACAATTACTTTAAATCAGTGAATCTCACTGGCCTAAACTATATATTACATATTTACCACATCTATTATCTTTAAGATCTCTGAAAGTATATAAAACACCTACCACCACCTCGTTACACGACGGATTAAAAAATCTCCATAAACAAAGCGACGTATACCGTTCCGGCGCTTTACCTCGACCCTTATAACCCTAAGATCCTCTTCCTACCCACAAGTTTGTATCGTTTTGCTCACGGCTCACAAAGCCCACGGCCTTCTTACAACATAAAAACTCGAAAATTGACTGACATCGGCGTATACAAGTGCACCAAGAAAAATAATTCTCTCGCCTCTATATATATATATATATATATAGATACACACATACTCCCCTTTCGATCCATAGTCCCTTTACAACACCTCCTGCAAAAGAGCTACACCCCGAGCATTACCGTTATTGCCGTATCGTATGGTCCGTTCTTTCCTCTCCCTCCGTTACCCCGTGCTCATAAACAGCGCCTCGAAAATATTCAGAAGTTTGCGCTACGGCCGTTTGTCGGAAGCAGCCGGCGTCAAAGTACATCGCTGTGCCTCTCTCTTTCTCTCTCTCTCTCACCCCCTATCTTTTCTCGCTTTCTCTCGCGGCGGCGACGCTTACACAACGACTCAAGTTGGCGGCTTTGGCGGTCGGAGGGGTCTGCGCTCTCTCGCGCTCGCGCGTGGAAGTTTCCTTCGAAACTTGGGAATTTATTCCTCGGGCTCACCTCCTCCTCTCCGCCTTCTCCTGGGTGCGCCACCCTTTAACCCGAGAGAGAGAGAGAGTGCCGCTACGCTGGGAAAGGTACCGCGTGTTTGTCTGCGACTACGTACCTTCTTTTTGCCCCGGTTTATTCCCCGCCGAGTACCCCTTGCGTCTCCTCCACTTTTGCGATTCCCATTGTTTCCGTAGCACGGGTCCTGGCTCTTATACTTCTGTGTGTGTGTGTGTGACTCTCTCTCTCTTTCTCTTTCTCTTTCTCTTTCTCTTTCCTTTGAAGGTCCTCCTTCGTCTTCTTTACTTTATTCTCTCGCACCACTCGTTTGTTCACTCGCTCGCTCTCGCTCTGTCTATTCTGCGACGTGCGACGAAATCAGAGCGTAATTGAATTTCCGAGATTCTATACGACCCTATACTTCGTTTTTTTTCATTCAATTACTTAAAAAGGAGCTTTTTAAGGTCACTCGAAGTTTAACTGTATTGTTTATCTTCTTTATTGTTTATGATCCGGTTGACATTTAGTGGCCACCAGAAATGTGTATACAAGGTGACCATCTTAGAACGCACCACATTGATAACGTTACAACAAAATAATTAATCAATGAATGAATTCCG
>JAWWEQ010000022.1:472221-483983 GCA_035583055.1 Torymus tubicola
CCCGGAATTCATTCATTGATTAATTATTTTGTTGTAACGTTATCAATGTGGTGCGTTCTAAGATGGTCACCTTGTACTCTTTGTTATATTTGATCGAGGTATAAAAGAATGGTTGAGTTGCTCGAGTTTCGTCTATATACTTATTTCCAAAAGAATAATAAAAGATATTACTCATAAGACGTCCTCGTGCTATAATCGTGTGTATACAAATACCCATATTAATATACACTCCATCTTAGACCTTTACACACCTTCACCTTAAATTTTATTAAAGTTTTGCAAACTTAATACTTTCATACATTTCTGTCTTCGAATAGACTCGGCGAAAAAGAAGGAAATTAGCGTCGAAAGGGGGAGTTCTTTTTAATACATGTAATTCCCGATTCAAGAGTAGTGCAGCACGACTCTCCTACTCTTCTTACTCTTCCTCCTCCACTTCTGACGACAGCTCGCTCTCTTCCACGCGCGCTCGCGAATGAATTTGAATAATTCGCCAAAGTTCCCCATTGTGTCGCCTCTCTCTCTCTCTCTCTCTCGCGTCTGTGCTTACAAGGAGCGAAGGAGTCTTCACGCCTCGCGCGCGAATTCTTCATTGCCCGAGAGTGAGTGAGAGAGAGGGAATCCTCTTACACTTTCGTGATTTGAATTCATCTGCCAAATTTACGAGGCCTTCTTTTTTTTACCGTCCGCAGTGTGTGTCCTCCGTTACACGTATAGATATAAATCCATGAGCGTAGGAACCGAGTGTCTTTCGTTAATTTCGTACAGAACGCTCTGCTGCCCAACTTTTCCAAAGACTCACTCTCTCTCCCTCGTGTCATTCTGTCAAAGCTCACACGAACAAGTCTCTCTCTCTCGTACTTTCGAAACAAAAGGCACTTCTTTCTCTTTGGTCCCCTTTTTTCTCGTTCTCCTCTTCCTTTGCCATCATCTCACGTCTCTCGTTCGCTGTATCCTTTTTGGTAGGATCCTCTCGCGTCGCCACCGCTGACGACGACGAAGGCGACGTATACGTCGACCTAAATACGTCATCGAGCGCGAGGAGCAACGACGAGTCTTGATTATTTCGACGACGCTTTAAACTCGCTTTAAAGCGAAGCAACGTGGTACCGAGCGCCGTGATTATCAATTTCGGCGTGGTAGTGATTTTAGAGTTCGGTTGAAGCAAATCTACGCGTGTGGATCTGTGTATGTGTACTAGATCAGTGAGCAAACATCTACAGGAGCAAAGAGATGCGGAAGCTTTTGAAATTTAAAGTGTTTGCGATAACGCGCTTCGAAGATCACGTTTCTGGATACTTATAAAACACTTCGATTTTATTTTTACATTGTCTTTTTTTTATTTTCAAAGTTATACAGAATGAGTTAGGAAAAAAACGAACGCGAAACTCATTTTATAATGAAGAATTACATTCTCGTTAAAATTACACGGGATGAGCGTAATTGCGTTGTCAAAGCGAGGCGGCGGCGAGAATTTAGCACCTCGAGTGGAACATCCTTCGTTACTAATAATAATATTTTGCTCCCGGATTTTGTCGACCCGTTAAAGCAACACGTGCTTAGATGCGCCTCACGCGAACGCTGCCGGGGCTCAAAGCATTTCAGCATTTTCCAGCGTCACCTCATATACGCGCGCTTTCGCCTCCTCGTTTGCTTCTCTCTCAAACGACAACTAGGACGTCTAAAGAGTACAAAGATACACCGGGGGAGCTCACGTATAACCATGCGCGCTCGGAAAAAATATCGTGCGTAATTTATGAAAATGCGGCAAAAGAAAATTTTTCATAACCATTGTATTATTTTTAAAAACGACATTGTCACCTAATATCTTGTTCTCTACTTTGCCGTATAACTAGAACCCAGCTGTCTATCCTCAAATTCGTTTAAAACTACAATTTTAACAACATCCACTTTATTTTATAAGAATACTTGAAAAAAAACGCGAACAAACGAATTAAAATAATTTCTCTGCATAAAAAGATGTTCTTATTATCATCTCGAGCGAGCGAACCGGGAAAAATATAAGTACCGCTTTACGCTAAACTACACCGTCCAAAAAGCACTCGAGCCTACTTCACTCTACTCCTGTCGCCTGTTTCGCAAGTGCCGCAACTCACTCACTCACTCACTCACTCCTTCACGCGCAAACTCTCGGGGAATTCGTGCGGGTGGGCCGCTAGCACACACGTCCTTGTCCAAGCTGGGCCGCCACCGCCGAGGAGAAACATTACCCAACGTAATTCTGGCCATTAAGCGCGGTTCGCGCGCTTGCCGTTTATATTTCCTCCGCGCGCGCGCAGATTTTCCACGAGGAAACTCTCTCTCTCTCTCTCTCGCCGTCGGGATTTCGGTTAGCGGTCTAATTGATTAAAATACTACGGCGTGAGAGTGAGGGAAAGAGAGGAAAAGCTAGCGTCGGCTCCTGTTTGCCCAGCAGTTAGAATCAGAATGTTTCTACTTTGTTCGTTCGTTTGCTCGGGCGCCTGTGCGCGCGGCCCGCGAAATGAGTTTCGCAAGTCTTGCGCGTACACGTGGCCGCAAGCACGCGCGGGCGTGGTAAAAGCTTACAAGGGGGCTTCGCCTAAACGCTATATACGTAGTAATGCTGATTAATTCATGGTGTATAGGCATGCCGCAGTTGATGCTTTTTTCACGTTGACTGTATGCGATTTCGCCAAAGGCAGTGCGATTATATAGATTGTTGAATTATTTCTTAATGGGCTTTTGAGGTTGAGAGTTTGCAAAGACGAGGATAAGGGTTAATGTTATAGGTAAGAAGAGAGGATTATTGGTATTCGAAAAGTTTTCTGGATATTATCGGTAATTGTCATAAACATAAATATCAATTTTTAACTATAGTTTTGGAAATCATTAGTTTTATTTTTTCGATAAAACGAATTACGCAGTTGTAATCTGATATAGTAACTAACGTAAGCTTGAACTTGAAAAATCATTTAAATGGATGGAGCGGCACGCATTAAAAAGTTTCGTAACATTTATTATAATTAGAAAAAATGTTTACCTGAACCATGAGGGAAATGGCAACGAGTCCTTGACTTTTATGCCGGGCTTCGCTCATGTTATGGTAGAGCTCCGCATTGAAACCATAAACTTGAATCTGCAAGAAAAAGACGCATTTCAGATTAATTAAAACGCTGGAATCCGGTGATAAAAAGTGAAATTGAAAGTACAAAAGCAATTCGCGCACCGCATACAGTTTGAAATTAGAATTTATCGATCTAGATATGCTGATATAAACACTAAATTCCAGTTTTGTATGCGCGCATCCTCGCAGCAAGCATAGTTTGACCTATTTAAATAATTTTGATCAAACGTAATGTCAACCCCGTCCAACTAACACAAAATTCATTTTCCAGGGGAATAAAACGGTTATTACAAAAGTTACTAACTGGATTAATGGAAACGTCAAAAAGTAATCGGAGCTTTAATTATAGTATCGTTATGTTTTATTTATGAAACTCTCAGAGAATAAATTCAAATAAAAAATTCCTTCAGAAATGAAACTTCTGTATTAAATGATTTTTTAAAATTATGAATTAAGCATTAAATATTATTTATTTCGTAGAGCACAGTGCAGTTATAATAATTATAATAATCATATATACTTTTGTTACAAATATACACGATTATCGTGTAAAACGAGAACAATTGTCCAAAAACAAAACATTTGTCGAAAATTACAAATACGCAAGAAGCCTTAATTTCAGAATGCGGCAAAGAAGCGAACTAAACGAGGGTTGTACGCTTAACAAGATTCCCAGCTATAAATTGAAACGTGCACGGCGCACAACTATATCCCGTTTTTCGGCTTACCACTCTCCCCCTTTGTCAGCCAGTATACACATACATATACGCACAAACACTCGTATACATAGACTTATAGAACCCGAAGGGCGCGAAGAAAAAGAAGGATGACTTCAGCGGCAAGCGAAGCGTCTCTCTCTCTCTCTCTCTCTCTTTGCGCGGAGGGGGAGAGCAAGAGAGAAAGAGAGAGCGAGAGAAAAACAAATTGTTCGCTCTTTGTCGGTAATCGCATTCCTACGCGCGCACTTCCGCGTTTACGGGAGGGAAAAGGGAGGACGAGGATGGAGAAGAGCGTGAGGCGGTCGAAATGCCTACGATGCGTTGGGGTGTGCTTCAAAGAAGAACGACGAGGGAGCGAGAGAAAGGACCGAGTGTAAATCTACTGCGTCTGATCAAAGTATGACGAGTTCCTACTGGGACAAGGAAATTCCCTTTCTTTCCCGCGCGAGTGCGCGCCCCTTTTCCCCGGGCGTTGAATCTACTCGTTTATCCACGGTGCCTTTACTCATTCCCTCTCTCTCTCTCTCTCTCTCTCTCTCTTCCCTTCATTCTCTCTTGTTACGTGTGTTCTCGAGGTTTTGCTAGCTTTGTATGCTTTCGATTCGTCGCTTGGACTTTTTCTTCGGGCACCGAGAAAGAAAGAGCGATACAGATACATAGAAAAAAGTACGACAGAGAGAATGAAGCGCTCTGGTGTAAAAAAAAATGTTGGAATTCGATACGAAATGCGGGCGCGCGAGGATATAAGCACAGGATCTCTGAGCTGCTTTTTTGCTAGACTGTCATCGCCGTCGACTTTCTCAGGGAATTCCTTTGCTTGCGTGGGAAAGTCCCAGGTGTCGTATTTTTTCTCCGCACCCGTACGTCGTTGTGCTTTACGAGCGTTTAGCGCGACGTGCTGCTGTGCTGATTATAGCCCTCTTTATGTCGAATATTTTTGGTACACGTAAAATGTAGCAGTGGCAGATTTATTAAAGTCCGTAACTTTCATGATTAATTTTAATAAAGAATATATAATAATTTAAAAGTCATCATGCGATACATTAGTTTTTCTGTTACGTAGTTGTCTAATTGAACAATATTTCACGATTAAATTTTCATAATGAATCATTTCTTTAAGTGAAAATTACAATAATTCATCTTTGTAAATACTTGATTGTCAGAAAATGGGGATTACATCTGTTGATTTTCTCAAACAATCGCAGAAACTTTCAATTATTAACATATCTTGATGTTTACATTTTAATTGCGACATGCAATTATGGATAATTCAACTTTTGCAAAATTGATTATAAAGACATTTTTCCCAATATTATATTTTCTAACATTTATACATTTCTGATTCCAAGAAAAATTTCATTTATAAATTTTCGATATATAACATAAAATATTTATGTCAGTAATTATTAAGCACGTAAAGGTAGTAAAAATTTTCAAGAAAAATCAATATAGGTTAATATTAATTCTTTATAAACCTCTCGATAAGCATCCTTTTTACATTCGCTTCTTAAATGATTAGAACCAAAGTACAAACTAAATATTTTTTTCTCCACCAACACCCTAGCCCCCTAATAAATTACGTCTCAGCTAATAATCTATGATACAGCCAGTCGCGCGACTTTCGCGAACAAAATCGTACGCCGTCGAGACCGCGTCTGAAGGGCGTGGGAAGGGGGAGGGGAGCGGAAATTCATCCAAGCACTTTCTTATTAAAGCCTGGAAAACCGGCTCGAAGTTGTGACGGACTCGATGGGGAAGGAGGGGGAGGGGGTATAACGCCGCCGCCGAGTTATCGGCTCCCCCCTTCCAATCCGAAAGTAGTTCAATTTGTCGAATAAATCTGCGAATGTCCATAGAGCCTGGGCGATTTATCGCCGACTGTGAACGCTGGAAGGAGGTGAGGGGGAGGGGGGAGGACAAATGAAAGCCTGCCGCCCCGCGGCGAAAATAAGGCTCGAGTAGTATCTTGGCGCGATTATTCTCTCTCACTCTCTTGAAAGACGTTTTTCGATAGTAGCGAGCTGCGCAACCGCGTGAGTATTTTGTTGTTGTGTGTAAGCGTTGACGTTGGAAATTGATGTAAAATGGTGGAAAAAAATTGATATCGCCATGGGTGGAAGAGTCGGCATTCGCAAAAACAAGGCCGACTTTCCGGTTGACCTTGTTTTTCGCTCCGGCAGTCTCGTGGCGGAATAAGAAGGCTGTACATTGAAATTGAAATTAGTTGCGCGTCGCGGATGTCGTTAGCGATGACCCTTTGACAGAAAATTTACGGTGTCATTTATTTTAGTACAAAGGTTGCCGTAAACCAGCGGTGACAGTAACGATTGTTACAATTTATTTGTTTTGTATATAGCTTAAGAGATTATGTTGTAGGGCTTCTTTTAAAATAGAATACAAAGTGGGTGTTAATCGAATAAAATCGATAAATTATTTTTCTATTGTTGTTTTATAATTTTAGGTTTTTAAAGATATCAAAATAAGAATTTTGTTTGTTTTATGTAATAATAAAAATTATTATATTACAGTGATGAATGGCGGTCGTATAATACAATCTCTTTTATTTCGTTTAATTTATTTCACTTTTCGAAATTCATTTTAAGATTCTGACACTTCAAAGACCATACATAAATTTTAAGTAATAATAGTCCCTGTTACGTCAGACGTCCGTGTGCGACTGCATAATATTTTCATCATTTTTCATATACTATGTTTCTATTTGATTATATTTTGTAAATTTTCGGAAATTCTTGAATAAATGTTATTACACATTTACTTTATTGTTACAGTTCAACTTCATTTAATTCTATTTAATAATACAATAATTTCGATCAAAATCTCAATTAAGTCATTCTAAAATATAAAATGATTTAATAGTCAATTGTTAACAATCTATTTCCCGTTAAATTCAAATAAATGTAGTTCAACGTTATTTGTTTATTTACCAATTATTCAATACAAATAACAGATTTATTGTAGTTCACGCTAAACGAACAATCAATCCACGTCTGGACGACAAACATTAAGTAATCATTATCTCGAACAAATAACCCGAGCGTCCTCTATACTTCGCCATCACCGATAAACCGAAACTCGGTACAAATTTAATCTTGCGAACAGTGCCCCGCCACACCATTTCCGCATTGTTTTTTCCCCTCTTTTCCCCAGCATAGTGAAAGTGAACGGGAACCGAGCACGACGAAGATATAGTGAAAGCGACTGGCTATATCCGCGAGTGCAACGTGTGTATGCGTGAGTGTATGTGTGTGTGTATGTCTGTGCAGTTGGCATCGATCCGATCGTTATCCTGTCAGCGGCAGGATTTATCGTTGCGGAAGGATCCCCGATCGGAAAGGAGACGTCCTTCTCCCGGATGACCTGGTTCCCGGGGTCGTGCCTCGCTCGCTCTCGCCCTCGCTCTTTCCCTCGCGACTCCCGACCAGCGTGCAGTAGTCTACGACGGTCAGAGGGGAGACCGAGAGGAGCCGGACCCGCGTCTGGGGATTTCTCAAACCGACGTGCGTGCGCTATCAAGTAAAGAGGACCCGCGCGTGCGCGAGGAGTCACACGCTTTTAAATATCAGTTGTGTGGCTCTCTCTCTCTCTTTCTAGCTGCCTGTTTCACATTCTATCTGAGCTTCACTTTTAATTTCCTGTTGTTGTCGGTCCGTTTGTTTGAGCAATGTTCTCGTCGTTGTGATGTTGTTATTTGCAGCGTGGAAGTCGAGGATTTTTTTTGTCGGCGTGATTTTATGACTTTTTCATGATTGTTCTCATGTACGTTATCACATTCGCCTTTTAATTTAAATTTTAATGTAATAAAACTTTGATTTTATTTACCATCACACGTCTTAAAATACATTTATTACATTTAAAAGTATAAAATTTTGTATTATATAATGATTTTAATTTTTGTTAATTAATTATTAATTACCAGATACTTTGTTATCTTTTACATTTAAAATTTAACAAAAAAAAAGAAACTTCTATCGCTATCCTCCATCATAAAACATTCCATCTCATATTGTTAAATAATAACGATTACACGAATGCGACTGCAGCTAAAATATTTTTCGTTAAAGATAATTCTCAACCTAAATTTTTTACTATATCCTGCATCAGTCAGCGCGTGTCGCAAAGAAGGAAAAGAAAGAATAAAAAAAATGCCTTCGCTTCGCGCGAAATCTTCTTTAGCTTTCCGTGTTTGACTTGCGCTCGCTCGCTTGCTCGCGGCGCGGCGCCGCCTTCTTTATCCTTTCATCCCTCTCTGTTTATGCACAGAGACGCCTACCTACTGGCCCACCCTCTTACGTGTTCCCAGCTCTTTAGTTTCCTACAGGATTGTGACTATCCTCGGTAGTTACAGTGTGCACACACATACACACACACATACATAGACGCATACTTTGCCAAGCTCGCGCGCCCGAGCATAATCACCGTGGCAGCAGACACACAGTGTCGACAACGAGATCGGCAAACACTCGATAAACGTCGCGCTTGCGCCAAAAGCTATCCCCTTCGCGCGCGCGAAGGCTCATTATCCCGAGAGTGAGTGTAGAGCAAATGAATTAGTGTCCCGCGATAATTAAATAAAGCCCGTTGGAGAGATTGCTGGGTAAAGAAAGCGCAGTGTCAAGGTGTGAATAAGGGGGTGAAGAGGGGCTGAGGGTACACCGATGATAAGGATTAAATTGTTTATTGGAGAATATTATTATTTATCAGTATAGTCGCCAGTTCTACAGTAGGAAGTATCAAATCGATGAAGGTGTATAAAAAGTAAGGTGAACTTTGTAATTTAACCTTTCCACGGTGTAGACATTTCAAAACTTCGTACTACAAAGTTTTCCTTGTTTTTGATACTTACATCTGTCTTGTAATTAATATTTCAGATACCTTTGATGTTACTATAAATATAAAGTATTAAATTAAAATAATACTAAATTAATACACGGGAAGAATAAAAAAAGTAAAATCAACTGTATTAGTGAAATAATAATTCCATTTTTCCTTTAAATGAAAATGAAAATTCTACCGAGTGATTCTACATTTGAAAATGAAAATTCTATCGATATTTTTTAAAGTGAAACCAACTTTCCACTTTAGAATCATATCAACTGCCGGAAATGTAGAATTTACTGATTATTTCTTTTTACGAATCACTGTAAAATAAATATTGATATACTAATTAGAATGTTTACTTAATATTGTGTGTATGTGTGTATATTGCATATCATAAGTAATATATTTTATGATAAACTTATAAAATAACATGAAATAACTACTGAAATATACGAGTTTGTTTGATGTCGGTGATTTGCACGGCTTTTCCCATCATCAAAAGGAGGTTAGCAGGGATGATGCACTGAACTACCAACAACTGCCAAGAAATGGCGACATCTGGCACACGAATAAATTCAAACTATGCAGTAAAGTGGCTGTTGCTATTTATTACTGATGTGCGCTCGCGCAAGGGCGTACAGTAACATTTGGAGAAAATCGCGCATAAAGTATATCATGAAATAATATATATATATATATATGGGTTAGTATGCAACTTCTGTATAAGAATCCCTTCTTAAAAAAGAGATGCGAGAAAAGTGAAGCCGACTAAAACGTGTTCTGATTGGTTGATCTTTAAAAAGGTGCGATATTTTGAATTAAATCTTAAATTTTGAAAATTTTAAATGATAATAAATATTTATAAATTAAAATAATATTATCATTAAGTTTTGCTGTATTTATTATTAATATTTTACTATAACATGATTATATGTATTAAGAACTAATGTGTATTCACTTAATGTTTCAAGTGTAAAATAACGGAAGAAAAAGGAATAGCTGACGTTTTGACTATAATCTATGATGTCTGTACAGAAGACTTTATTTTAGATATTATTCATCCATTATAATATTTTTATTGCCGATATTGATATTGCCCGCGCGTAGTGCGCTTAAGTAAATCTAGTACTTCAAACGTTACATCAGCTTGATGAATCTCGTAATTAATTTAGAATCTCTAGTTTAATTTATATCCTTCCTCTTTATCGATAACATCAAAACAAATGAAAACTAACATACCAGTTAAAAATTTCGTTAACTCGCGTTGAATTGCCAACAATACAAAAAAAACTCACACATTCACACAGAAATCAGCCGTAAACACTCACTCGCGCGCGTTCTAAATTCAAAAACATTTAGCCGCTCGTCGCTCCCAAAACTCGTTTCGCATACTCGCTGAAATTCCCGTTTCGCCGAAAGCGCGTGAGCGCTCTATATAACCGCAGCGCTGCAGTTTACTTCATAAAAACAAACACATAACTTGCGCAATACAAGCACAACTTTAGCCGCTCCTCCCCCTCTACCCGTTCCCGAAAACGACCGATTTACACAGTTCCTCGCCCCCCCCCCTCTCCTCTCTTCGTATACCCCAGTCACATCCAAAAATCCGTTTCCACTCGTGACCTACTAACGAAAGCTCTTCCTCTGGCGCGCGCACGCGTTTGCTCGTGCTTTCTCTCTCTCTGTCTCTCTCTCTCTCTTAGCACTTCGTAATTCCTTGATCCCAACGCGTATTATACACGCATAACTTGCGCGACTTCAAAGATCTCCAAGCTCTATATGAGCGCTGCACGTATGCGCGTAATTCTGTCTCTCGAGCTCGCGTCTCTATCGTTTATCAATGTAAACCGCGTAATCTGCCATCTACCCCATCCCATCTCTACAACATGCTACTCCTCTATATCTATAGACACGCGTGAATGGGCTAACGCACACATACGCATATAGGCTAAGAGGACCAACGAATCAATGAGCTCTGGTGGGCGTCCGACTCTCCCTCTCTCCCTCTCTCATCATACTATATTATATATATATGTGAGAAGAGCGATTGCACGCACGAGTACCGTTGTAAGGCAGCAGCAGCAGCAGCAGTCGAGTTAGTCCTCCTCCTCGTCGTCGTCGTCGTCGTACTTGCCGTCGTCGTCATGCCAGGGTTAATATAGTTGGCGGTTAACAGTAGGGCGAGAGAGAGAGACGCTTGCACGAGCGCAGGGAGAGCTAGTGGGATTACGGCCATATATCTATCATGGGAGAATGGTGCATTGTGCCTCGAAATCGCGATGGCATGCCCCCGCGCGCGTAAGCGTGTGCACTGTCGCCCGGCTAGACGCTCCTCTCTCTCTCTCTCTCTCTCTCCCTCTCTCTCTCTGTCGTACAGGGCGAGAGGGAATACTATACACGCGCAGACGTGCCAATTCCGCGTGACGTTAAGAAAACACATGCGGTAATTAATTGGCCGACGGTGTTATGCGCGTATGTGTGGTTCTGTCACACGCGTCTTAGTCAGGGGATAGAGGTTTTATTATTTCGAGGTGGGACGCGGTAACGCGCACTGCTATTGTGAAGCGGAGGTGCTGGATGCGCATTGACCGTGGATAATGGCGCTTGTAATACAGGATGTAATATAATAGTTGTCAGGATCACGATGGCTGGCTGGCTTGTGGTATATATTATACGTGTGTATTTGGTGAATGGGGGTGGAGGTGTACGGGAGTAACAAAATGAAATTATATATGAACAATATTACCAAATGCTGACTTTATGTGTACTTCGGGAAGTGGGAATCAGTAGTAACGGATCGATATAGTCAGACGAGCGTTTATTTGGGGATGTTTGTGCATATATAACTCGATGAATATTTATGTAAAAAAATATATATTTATTATTATTATTATTTATATTTATTCGAAGAATTTATGATGCCAAACACATAGATCATTGACAGCAATTTGATATTTATTTAAACTTTCCATTTTATCTAAAGTATATAATTCAATAATTTTATTAATTGTAATTATAATCGAATTATTTCAAATTAAAAAATCTGTATTGATAAATTGTTTAAAATTATACCGTGAAAATTCATTTTTCGAAAATAA
>JAWWEQ010000022.1:484083-514222 GCA_035583055.1 Torymus tubicola
TCAAGGGTCGATCGACTCGAAATGTTTTAATTATTACATAAATGTCGAAAGTAAAATTTGCAAAAAAAAGGGAAATTTGTACTTCCTAGTGTGCGTAACCTACATTCGTTTGCCCATTAAATTTTCGCAGCTGAAAAGCGCTCGTTCAAGTGGCGACGAGGCATCTCCAGCTCACTCGCTCTACACGTGGTGCGCCTATATGTATGTGTGTGTGGGTATGCACATGTGGCCAGAGGAGCAAATATGCAGAGTTGCGTTAAAAATTAAAGGTCGAGCCGGAAATACATAGGGGCCAGACGTGCGCCTGATATATACGCGTATACGCGAGGATCCATCAGGAAGTCATCGCGGTGAAAAAAAAGTCTTTTCACCAGCTACGTATAGCAGATCGTATTTTTGCGAGAGCATCATTTTCAGATTTCGATAGTCGGAGTTTCGAACTGATTAAAAAGAATTCGACTATTTTTATGTAAACAAAAACATAAACATAAACAATTTCGAAAACATAAACATTTTTTTATGTTTTTGAAGATTAAAGTGTATATTTGCTTTTATATAACGATTATTTATACGAAACAAACTTTACATACAATCAAATTTCCATAAATATGATTATTCGATGTCAAAACTTTTCTATACGCATAAACAATAACTACTTGCTCTATAGCGTGACTATTTTATAATTTGCAATCGGTATATACACGCAAAAAAGCAATTAACAAGTTTTCCATTTCCTATGAAGTTCAATTGCGCATAAAGTTTATCTTCCTCCCTCTCTATCCAGCACTTTTTTGAATACCTGAAAAAGCTACCACAGTAGCATGCAAAAAGCGTTTCAAATAAACTGAGGCGTGCGCGCACGCGCGCAAGTCATTGCCATCGTGCTACGTGCGATCTTTGATTAAATACGCTGTCTGATTAAAAGTAAATTAGCAAGTATCGTTGCAGTGGTGGCGGCAAGTAGAAAAGTTTACCGGAAGGAAATATGATTGCAGATTGCAAAAACTTTGATGGCAACGCTTATTTGACGAGTCTAGTGTACGCGAGTTTTAACTTCGCGAAGATTGAGAGCGAAATTCAATATTTTATTTTTTGTAACGAATTGAAAAAGTTTGTTGATGTCATTTATTTTTTTGCAGTAGCATCGCTATACGGAGCTATTGGTTCTTTTTTTCATGAAATTAGTATAATACTGCAAACAGATATCTGAAGAACATCAATCTATTGAGTACTGATAGAATTGACGTTTTTAATACAAGAAAAATTTATGAACAACTTATTATTGTAAACTTAGTAATTAATTGTTATGAGAGTAGTTGTTAATTGGCCTTTAAATAATAAATTCTTACTAGTTATAATAGGTAAAGGACATATGGAACAAATTATTAGATAAATAATTAATCACTAATCAGTCGCGTCATTAGGCATATACTAAAACTTATAATTTATCGCTGACTATTATCGAATATCAATATCCACTTAATGTAAAACCATTAAGATAATCTCGAAAATCATTACATGCTTATTGCTTATTCATATACACACGATAAACAATGTAATCCAAACTTTTGTATAATATAGCTTCTCGATCATCGAGTAAACTATACTTCTTTAAAAAAAAAACACTCATTCAACCTTTAACAAGCAATACAAAGCAATGAATCATTCACTTCCTTATCGGCCAAAGCAAACACGCGTTTTCCAGCTCACATTATACCTCATGTGCGCAACGCGATAATAAGTGGACTCGAGCAAAACGCTCTGAAAGAAGTGAAGCAAAACGGCTTTCAAGCTTTTCTTCTCCTCTCCCTTCGCTTATACACACACACACTCAACCATCCTCCTATACGAATTTTTCACACGTACAGTACTCGCCTTCGTTTAAAGCCAGCAGCGTTCACAAGGGGGTCGTGAGCTTCGCTTTAATCTCAATCGGAAGTAAGAGGCACTCGTGACAGCAGACAATCACAGCGCTTGCGCGCGACGAGAGTCATTCAACTACAAACGACCATTACAATTACCGCGTCGCCACCGCTCCAGCCGCCGCCGCCAGCGTTACTACTGTATATACATGTATATATATATATATATATATATATGACGCGGGCGCAGGTACCCTTGAAACGCGCGCCAGCTCTCACGTCGGTTTCAGTAAATTAAGCGAATTATCCCCGGTTGAACTCGCGCTAAGAGTAATACACCGTTGCAGTCGTGAATCTGCCGCCGCCGCCGCCGCCGCTGCTGCTATACTGCCGCTGTTGGTAGTGGCTTCGAAATTCGTTAGGAAAATTAACGACAGGTGCTACGTACTCCCCGACGCAACTGAGGTCTTCGAACGCGCATTCTTAGTGCTCACGCGCCTTCGTTAACTTTCGTTTTATCGTGTATATATGTGTATATATATACAGTGTATAGAGTTTTCTTTATTTTTTCGGCTTTGATCGTTTTGGCAGGATTTTCGCGCAGCAATTAAACACTTTGCCCAGCGGCGTACGTACGTGAAACTAGCTTTGAATAGACACGGAAGAATGCGTGGATTTTTGTATGGAATTATAACTGGTCGGAGGCGGCTGGATGGAACGAGAGGTTTGGGATTGGAATGGGAGACGGTCGCGCGTGCTGCGGCCGTAATTGTTTTGCTAATGGAAGTCAGAGCGATATGGAAAGCTCGAGGTTGGCAGCGGGATTTATCAATCTTTTTTTTTTTTTTTTTTGTTGCTGACGAAAAGTCGTTAAAGGCGATTCTTCAGATGACGAGATAAAAGAGGACGCTTTCATCGAAATACACTTATATGAGAGAAGTGTATTTTTTAATTTTTAATTTTTAATCGAAAATTAAAAATTTGTTGAATCTTACTTCTATCAATAATTATCAGGTAAAACTGAATTATAAGGTACAGCTAAGTTACTGAGAAGGTTGAATAAATATTTTACTTAACTGTCTACACTGTTCGATATTTGCATGTCTTCATTTCTCATTTATAATTTCAGCAATCATGGCAATCCTCAACAAAGATATTTCAAATATAAATATATAAAATTAGTGACTTTTTTATCAAGTTAAAATGTACTTGACATCTTTAATGTTTTATGTTCGTTTAACAAACCGCATGTACTTCCAGTTAAATCAGTTTAAATAATCCCTGAAAATTTTCCACTCATTGGAACGTTAATGGAAATAATAATTTTATAAAGGGAAAGGAAAAGATTCATGAAAATTTTACTAGGTTAATGAGAATTTTTTAAAACCGGTTTAAAGTTCTAATAGTGTAGCAAATCAATAATCGTTTCTTCATTGAAAATTTCCATCCCGATTTATCCGTTCCTTAGTATAATTGGAAAGCTTAGAAACCCGATTCTATCCTGTTTCAATCGAAAATTGATTTCACCTGATTATAACGATAAAATATCAAATTCAGCGTAACTACATGAAAAGTAGTTTCATTTTTACATTTGTTTCATGATTTTGTAATTTCTCAACGTATAAATGCTAAATATCAATTTATTTTATGTTGAAAATTGTAATTATCTATTATTATGTAGGATAACATATTATGATTTTTTTATATTTGCTTTGAAACATTGCTTAAAATATTCGAAAGTGCACTTTACTGTTTTTCGAAAGCTAAATCAACAGTTTCGTTCAAATGCTAACATAGCGTTTTAAAATTAATAGAATTAGCTTTATTTTAGAGCAAAAACTGCAGTTTATTCAAATTATAATGCCAATCTTACTTTTATGAAAAGTAGATTCTATAGATTTTAAAAGTAGTTTCTACTCTTACTTGCAAAAATAAAATTAACTTTCTATTGTTATGTTAAAATAACTATTCAAACCGTAGAATCTACTAATTTTTTTTCCGTGTAGCGTAAATAATGGTTTAATTATGTACACAGATACCGGGAAAACAAATTGATACGCCATTAATCTTATATTATGGCTAACTTATCCAAAAGTTCTATAACAATTGTATGCGTTGTAAGCTTAATTGCAAAAGTTCAAACCAAAGCTTGAAAAGCATCATTGAAATTCAAAGCTTATAAACAAAATTCTAAGCTGAAGCTTGACCTTTTAAAATACGGTAAATATTGTTGTAAAGTTTTCAATAAAAATTTTCAATCAACCAGTTAGTCGTTTCAATAAAAAAAGTATATCATTTGGTCATCATCTACTTTATACGTTAACCATGCAGTTTCATTGCATACTGACTTCTACTACTGATTCAATACAATTAAACCTAATCCGCTATTGATAAACCTAGCCAATGCAACCCCAATAAAGACAGATTGAATTCACAACTCCCTCTATACACGTCCAAAGTATCATCGCATAACTACCGCCATTCCTCGAAAGCAGCCACACTTCCTTTCCCATCCCCCCTTTCTAAATATTGCATCGATATCCGGTAAATTCCCCGCGGCCGATGCAACAACGCGGAAAATTATTTAATATTAGCAAAGTCCAGAGCACAACAGGAGGAGTAGTATAGCAATAGCATCGAGCAAGCTGCTTACCTTCCCAAGTTATGCATTAACAACGAAACAGCGCGCGATCCATTAGGCTGCGCAGCACACCACGCGGCGTTGTATAGCCAGGCTAGTTGTCACCACAGATTTGCGAGCGTTATTGTTCTTGGCGGTGCGGAGGCATTCGACTTTGGGCCGCGGCGGCTCGCGCGCACGGTAATTCCTCTCAGAAGTATCCAACACGACGACGGCGGCAATGGCGGTACACCGAGATTCCCCCGCGCGAACTATCCGGTGAAACTATTTGCACCGGTCGGACTAATGGCACGGTGTTGAAGGAGGAGGAGGAGAGGAGGTTGCGTTGGCTGTAGCATCGGGAAAAGAAGCGCGAAATAATCTAATGACGCGCGAAGTTTTTAATGGCTCCTGCTGCTGCTGCTGCTGCTGTGCAGCTCGAAGTTTTTTGCGAGCGCACTCACGTGTACCAGCGTTCCTGGAATCTCGCTGCTATCTGCTACGAGGCCATGTATGTGGAGGTTTCTTTTTTTGGATTCGCGAGATTCCTCGGGAAAAAGTATTTTTATGCGCGTATGTATAGAACTTTTTCTCTTTGTTATCAAAATAACAGAAAAAGGTAATGGATGTAACGCTACACTGTCGTGAAAAGTTTCGCTCGAGGTTGTACTGCGATGTATCTTTATTAATTAACTGGACGTCTGATATGTAAATGATTCATAGATCAGGAAAAATATCATGTATCTGCGTATACTTCATACACCACAATTGTGCATTGTAATCTGAATTCGTACTTTCACAAAAGCATAGGTATTTCATTACATGACGAAACTTTGCAACTTTATCGCTTGCGAAATTCACTTGGATGCACTAGGTAGCTTTCCGGAAAAGTATATCTAATATCAGAATACACTCCGTTGCCGAAAGGACTTCGTCTATTTCGGTTAATAACAATCACGGAATTATATTACCGTAAATGTATTAAAGTTACGTATTAAATTAATGTAAAGCTTCCAAGTCAAAATTTTAGTAAAACAATTAATTACTGTTGTCAAAAAAAATGTTTATAAGCTTTGGTGTATTTAATGTACATAAAGGTTGTTAAAATTCATAAGAATTTTCATATACCATCGAATTTTTAATTATATAGCAGGTCAGAAATTCGTTCATAAAAATTCATTCTGTTTTTTAAATTATGTATTTGACAAATCACATGCTACATTAAGAATCTTATTTTCTACGTCTACTCTAACCGTCCTTTATACAGAACTAAAAAAAACGAAATAATGTTATAACTACCCCTAACACTTACATCTACTTCTAATTCTTCTATTTTTTCAGCGCACACTTTACTTTAAACGCTCTTAGCTTCGACGTACTATCTAACCTCGGCCACACATAAAGTTCATCGATAAAAGGCTCCCAACACCAGAGAAAGCTGCACCAGCTGCATATACACTAGGCACTTTCTCTCTCTTTCTCTCTCTCTCCCTCTCTTGTTCCTGCTGTGGAATCTCGCTCGGGGGGAAAGTTCGCCCTACGCCCCGAGACGCTCGTAATGCCCGCTCCGCGCACGTAAAAAGCCACGAGACCACGCACACGTGGCGCTCAAAAAGCGTCGAGAGCGAGACTTTGGCCCTCGAGATTTATCGTGCACTCGTTAGATTTATATATATATATATATACAAGAGCTCGTTAATGGTCGTGCGCGCGCGTGCAAAAGAGACGGAAGTTCGCGTCGTCCACTCGACGGATGATTAAGACGGACCAAAGGGTAGGTTTACTCGAATCCCACGAGAGGGGAGTAGACGAACAACCGCGGCTCTATATACTGTTTCGCGTGCTTTCTCTCTCTCTCTCTCTCTCGCTCTCTCTCCGCTACTACTGCTACTACTGCTTGCCCAAGCAAATTGGGCCAATTATGCCTGTCGATTCGAGCGGTGGCGGCGTCCCACACGTCGTGATTGCGCGATAGCACCGCGGTAGTAGTGGTGGCGGTGGGGGGGTACGTCGGTTGTTTGGCCATTAGCGGCTACCCTGTGTCATAACCGATGATGCGAGAGAGAGAGAGAGAGAGACAGAGCGTTCCCGTAAATTTGACAGAGACCCTCTTCTCTTCCTCCTTCTCTTCTCCCTATAAAGTACGCGCGTAAATTCCACCCTGTCTATTAAATTTTTACGCAAGTTCTTTTCTCTCTCTCTCTCTCTATCTCTCTCGCCACTAATCTTTGACCCCCTTTTTTTGGAGAGCGTCTGTGTTCGCGCGCGTCTTTTCTACGGAGAACCGCGAAATACGCCGGAAGAGAGGATTCAAAAGTTTTTAACGCTTCTTTGCAGCGTATATAGCGCACAGCGCGTAATATTTACTACCCGCGGGGTTGGCAGCGCGCGTGACACTTTTTTTATTGCCAGTGGGAGCTGTCCTCGACTATACGCTATATAGCTGCGAAAATAATAAGTTTACGGATGCATTTAACTTGGGGGGACGAATACGTGACGCGCTTCGCTGCATCGTGGCTGCCTGGAGGGTAGCTATTTATAGATATAATATATATATGTATAAAGAGAGAAAGAGAGAGAAAGATGTTGACAATAGTGGCGTACATTTTGAAAATGGGTTGACCTATGCTACATATATATATATATAGGTATATATGTGTGTGGGATTATTCAAATAGAGAAAAGTGTGCTGAAGCTCGAGAGGAATGAAAAATGATTGAATCGCATTCTAACAAGACACGTTTGATTTATGGTGTCACGCGCCTGTGTGTGTATATGTATATATACACAACAGTAGTGAAGTATCGCGTTGGGAGGTTCAAATAATAATCTAATGGGTGTCAACGAGTTGACGTATTGTTACCATTTTATTGAAATTCTCGATATAAATCAAATTACGGTCGTTGAATCTTGCATCCTTACGCAAGATCTAATTTTGATATATTATACAATATGCTCTTAGATTTCCAACAAAGTATCAATTATGAACGTCATCTCGCATACAGTTGTTTGTATGAGAGAATGATGGAGTGGATTAAAATGGATGAGAGGCCTACAAAGTATGCGGCAACCCAGGCTCTGACTTACGCATCCGGAATGATTGTACTGCAGTACTCTGACCACTAAGCTAATGTCGCAAAGCTTGCTCGAAAACCTCGCGTACATCTTCTTCTTATCTTTATGCTGACTCATCAAGGCTTAGATGCATAGCTCTATATGATAATACATTCTTTCACCTCGATAGCCACACTGAGAAAAATATTTAGTAGTATCAAATAAATATTTATTTGAATAGTAGTAAATAAATATTTTCTTAAATCAAATGAATATTTATTTGCTACTACTAATTCTAGTGCTAAAGTAGTAGTAACAAATAAATATTTATTTGATACTCCTAACATTTTTCTCAGTGCAAGGTCTGATAAAATCAGCTAATAAAAAATGTAAAATTAACCTAATAGTCTACGCGGTTTTTACACTCGATTCTGCAAATTTTTATCAGACCTTTTCAATCGAGTAAAATACATTAATGCGTACATCACCATACACGTCCTCTTACATCATAGACCACATCGCATTTACCAACACTATACAGTTCAACGATCCTCTCGTCACGAAAATCCTTCCACTCATATCACGCCGTTCCTCCAAATCTACTCCCACTCGAAATAAAAAAACTCAAAGCGTCAGCATACAAACCAGCGACTTTTGATCTCACTGCACTGCCTATAGATATATGTATATATACATACGTTGCCGCGAGGCGCGTGCTGCACTCGCGCGGCGCCATAAATCACCGGCTGAAATTCCCGTCGCCGCAGAGATAATTATCCCGGCGCGGAAGCTCCTATAATGCGTACGCGCGGGGGCGTCGACTTTTTCCGCGGCATATAACTCAGCAACAATTCATTTCACACGTCCCATTGAGTCTAATAGAAATTACGCGGACTAACTCGGCTGTAACGTAATCCCATGAATTATCGTAACAATTCCCAGCCGCCGCGTCTCTCTTCCTATATAGAACCGAAGAGCGTCGACTGAGTGAGAGGAAGGGGAAGAGAAGAAGCGAGTAAGAGAGAGAGAGAGAGAGAGGAAAATGAAACCACGCAATATAATTAGGAATCACATATTATATAGATTAACAAGGCTTAAGCTAGCGCGTGGCTCGCCGGCCGTCGAGTGGAATTCCTTGACCCGAAAGTCCTCCCCCGGAACAAGTTAATCCGCGCTCGCGGCCGCCGCCGCTGCTCTGCGCCCGTTAATCAGTGGCCGTCAGAACATCCCTTATGCGGCGTGTGCTAGCTTGTTGGCCTCTCTCTCTCTCTCTCTCACTCTCCTCAAACCCCTCTACTCGTGCTATTATATTCTGTGAGGTGCAGGCATAGGAGCGGTGCCAGCTCTGCTGCTACTGCTGCGGTGTCCACCACCGCCTCTCTACGCGCTTTGTGCGCGTGAGGAGAGAGAGAGAGCCGCATGCAGCAGCAGAAGCAGCGACGTCGCGTAGCTCCTCCTTCGCTCTGGTTTTGGGGAGAGAAGACGAGGACAAGAGGGAGCTGCTGCTGCTGCTTGAGTGCACAGGCATTGAAGGCCACTTACGCTGCACTTCATCATCCAAAACCTCGAGTACGCGAGTGCGCACGTGCAAGGAAGAGAGAGGGGGGGGGGGATCAAAGAGGCCCTAGCACTGCAACGGCCCTTTGCCGTCAAACGTCATCCGTATCGTTGCTCCTGCTGTCGTCGTCGTCGTCGACTCTCTCTCTCTCTCTCTCTACTATGGCTAATGGGTCCGTTTCACCAGACCCGCTTCTCGCGTCCCACTCTCTCGATGGCCTCTCTACTACGATTCGGTGGTTAATACCAGGAACGTTGTAGTATTAGGATCCCGTTGCAGTGAGGGAGTCGAAATATTACACGCGGCCACGATCGTCTTTTGAATGAGATGAGACGGCGGTGATGATGTCGTCCATGCGGGATTTTTAATGATTATCTTGTGGTGCCGTCGCTACTTGTGCGGTTCTCTTATAAGCAGGATAAGATGGGAATGCGCGTTGAATGGCCACGAAGAGGAGATGCGAGGGAATTTTGCGGGTTTTGCATAAGAGGATCCTTGCAAAGGACTAGCATTGGTCATTACATTACCAAAATAGTTTAGTGTTATTAAAGGAAACCGTGATCAGGTACAAGTGAATCACCGTTTTTTTAAAACAAATATTGAATGTAGTATTTTTATATTGTTCGTGAACGCAGAGACTTGTTTCTCTCGCTTTAAAAACTTTATATAAAAACATTAGTCCCCAACTTGTATGTAGATGAAAAGTATTTATTCGAAGTAAATAAAAATGTCATTAACCTGATCATTCCCTAGAACATGCACATCTAATATATCGATATTTTATTTAAATGATATATATACAACACGCTAATTGTGTTTACAAACTAAAATGTTATTCAAACGTTATTTGTGACGTTTATTTAATGGAAGAGCATCAAATATATATACGAAAACATACACATATAGTTGTTTTGTGCGTAAACTGATATTTTTCGATAAAATCTCACTCATCGCTCGCAAATCGACAAAGTTTCAATTTGTTTTCCTGAAAACTGGAAAAGTTTACTCGCGTAACCATCCAATTAGCAAAGTGAAACAATATATGTATATGGGCTATTTCAGCTGAACTGAGCAGCTCAAAATTTGTAGATACTTAGTTTTTTATGAAAAAAACACGTTCCTAAATTTTTAGAACAATATTTCAATAATTATAAAAGTTATTGCACATCAAAAATTGTTATTTTTTGCATTTTTTGGTGAAAACTCAACTTTTGCCATTTTTTTACTAAAAATCCTGAAACTTTTTGTACAGCACATTGATTGGAAAAAAGTTTGCATTTTACTTTTAGAATGTAGTCATATTTGTTTAATGACCCTTTTTGAAAGTCTCTGATTAGCTGCTTTTCAGTGTACCTTTATCAAAAAAATACAGTGCTACGTATAAATATTTTTTGTTTTTCGTCTACCTGAAAATCGATTTAATTAGCCAGAAAATTATTTGTAAAAAATGTTACTAATAATTTACGAAAGTATCCGGTTTTACCCCATAAAAAAAATTGTCGGGGTAAAACCGGATACTTTTATTATCCCTTTCAAAATGAATTTTAACCGGTATTCGACATACTAGAAATAATGTAAACATGTAAAAACATTGTTTAATGAAAAAATTGTTTATTAACAATATTGTTTATTGGTTAAAATTCTATTTTGTTTTCAAAAATAAATAGATTTTACATATAAGTTAATTAATAATTTTAAATAAATAATAATTTTTAATACTTTTACGGTAAAGCAAAAATCCATCCAGTCATTGAATTTTTATTTACAATAATTACAAATAAATTTTCCTAGATCTAAATCACTACACTACTCATAAGCCCACTGACTGCAACTCATGCACTATAGCCAGTCTTCAGTGGATTCTGAGTATAAATTTGGGCAAAAAATGCATTTTCCGTCGTCATAATCTTACTGCTCATTCGTTTTGTTATCTTTTTTCTTATTTTCATTAGTTCTTCTTACTCTATTTGCTAAAGTTGATTTCATGGTCTCATTAAAAAAGTTTGTACGCCTTCTTCAATTCCAGCTTTTTATTTAGAACATCGGCAATAGACGAAGCCATGTCTCCTTTGACCAACTTTGCCGAGCAGGTTTTCTAATATACTTGCATATTTCTATACCAAAGACAAAACAACAAAAATTCATATATATGTTGTATGAACAACACACTAAATATTTATTATGTATTACTTTATGTATAGTATTACTAATTTTATGATTATATTGAAAAAAATAGGAAATAAACTATCCGTTTTTATCCCAAAGTTAACAAAAAAGTAATTATTAATTTTTTTAAATTGGAAATAAAATTATCAGCCAGAACAATGCATACCTATTAGTTGTAACAAATATTATAAGGCTGTGTACTTATCGAAAGGATATATTGCTCCCAGGAAAATTACAGATACAATGACTATTGAGATAAACACAATCTCGCTAGTTAAGAAATATTTGACTTCGTCTGAAATCAACAGTAAGCTATTGTTGATATAGCTGTTGTATCGGAAATGATATTAAGCACTATTCTTAAAGAGGTACTACATGTATAATGTAGATGGCACTAGTATTAACCCATGAAATTGACAATTCCGGTTTTACCCCAGTATACGGTTTTGCCCTAGTCTCCCCTATATATACATATATAGATATATACCACTGCGGCAACAGAGGAGCAAAGTCGCACTTCATATATATATATATAGACGCGCTTCGCACTTGGACCGCCGGCTATAATATAGATTTTGATTACGCTCGGCAAACGTCGGTGCGGTACCCGGACGATCGCGCCGGGAGAAGAGGAAAGGGACGGCGCCGGCTGACGATACCAAAATCAAAGTTTGCGTTTACTCTGTACCCGAGCGCGTGCGCGCGGATATCGGGGGCGCCCCTCGCTTGCCCATCCCTACCCTCTGCCCCTGTTCTTCCATCACCGCTCGCTCGGCTAGCCCGAGATTAAATACACTTTTCTCGTGCGCTCTCCGACTATCTCTAGCGCTTGTTTTAGCACGAGAGTTATCTACCGCTGCGGATAGCGAATTCACGCTTCCAATTTTATTTTTTTTTCGTTTCCGTATAGAGTTAAGTTGATTTTTGATATTCGGTTCGTATAGGTATGTGAGAGTAGAAATGAGTAAAAAACAAAAAAATTGTACCAATGTTTCATTTAATTTTTATTTGAAACGTAAACCATTACCTTTGCAACAATGATTAATGAATCATTACAGAATGTACGTTTTCAATTCATCCAGACATAATCTTCTATAATGACCTCGTATAAATAATTTAGTTATAGTTTAACAGTTGTTTCTATGCCCATGTCTTACATTATTAAACTCATTAACATTTGCATCATAAACTCCATACGATAATCCTTTAATTAACAAACCAAGCTATAACAATTAATTTCCACCAAAAAGCCACATTTAACCAGACAAAATCTCCGCAATAATCTAACTAAAAAATCCTCTCCCCGTAATATAAATTAATCGCACGATATCGTCGCGGCTAGCTTTAACTATCCCCCAATTACCGGTAATCTCGTCGCCATTACGTGGTGATCCCTATACGTCCGAAAAAGCAACTTCTCTCCCACGTGTACGTCATCTCCTTTCCGCTCGCGTCCACGGCTTACATACTACCCAATCGGCCGAGGCACACTATATACACTGTGCCGTAAGCTCACTCCTACATCGCCGCACGATATCCGACCAGCCGCGCGATAAAATCACAATAAAGCGACGCGGACAAATCCCGTGGCGAGCGATAAAAGAAACCGTACAGCCCTATATACACATACACAAAGAGAGAGAGAGAGAGAGAGAGAGAGAGAGACGAAGAAAAAGCGAAAGAAAGGGAATATAAGCTCTTACTCGCGTACGGGCCGTCGCGTTTTCTCTTCTAACAGTGCCACCCACGGGAACCGCATGGGTACACACGCTCGTCGAATCAGCCCGGCGCGCGATGCATGCGAATTTGCGGACCGGACACATATATACGTATGTATGTACGTGTGTGTGTGTGTGTGTGTGGCTTGATTTTCGCGGTGAAATGTGGCGCCGGCGCGCGGATCGAAGTTATCGCGAGGCCAAAGACCACCGCGGCGCTCGCTCGCGCTACGTGAGCCGCCTGGCCGATTTGCCCGGCCCATTCATCGTGTGTGCCCGCGCTGCTGCTGCTGCTACTGCGCTACCGTCGAGCGCGCGCGCGCTCGTGGCTTCCTCTACCCCTTCTCTCATGCCGCTTATTCCGAACTCTCTCTCTCTCTCCGATCACCCCTTTCCATCCATACGACGCATCGCGATTCTCATTCATCCTTGTCTCCTACTGATGGTGGTGGTGGTGGTGGTAGAGGGACAACAAAAAGTCGTGCGCGTGCGTCCGAGTTTAGAACGTGCAATTTTCGATGAGCGTATATACGTGTGTGTGTGTGTGTGTGTGTGTATGTAGCAGTAGGAGGCAGACGAACGATTATATGCATCCCTCCGATGCGCAGAGCTAGAGTTTCGGTAGAGGGAAGGAGAATCGACGTTGCTCGCTCGATGTAAATGGACGAGAAACGTGCGCTTGGGTCTCTCGCTCGCTCTGCGTCTGTATTCCTCGGCGGATTCGACTACTACTGCGTTACTTACTGCAGTAGGATGTGCGGGGAAGGAGGGAAATGCAAAGGAGAAAGCGGGGGAGAGGGCATAGAGATAAAGATGAGAGCGAAAGATATGACTGAATACCCATCGATTTGAACGATATTCGAGGCGCGCGCGTGGCCGTGCTTTCGAAAGAATGCACATGTCGATATGTGTGTATATAGATGTGCGGATAGAGCTGAAAGAGATGTATCCTGATGTTTTTCGGATTATAAAAATTAGATGAGACGTTTAAACAACAGTATGATGGATTGTTTAATGTAATTGATGTATAGGCATTATATTTTTTATTATTATTAATGATTGTAATTTATTGAGTATTGGATTTTATCGAAATTTTATATTTAGTAAAACTAAAAAATTCGTTGACCTTTGCTTATTCGAATTTCGAAATGTTTCTGCTCATTTTTAGAATTTTTGTCATACCTTCGAAATTGAACAAGATACAGCGCACTAAATTTTTTGTGACGCCATTTCCCGGGCACGAAATTTTTTTAGGGCTCACAGTGAAATATAACGTTATAAAGAAATTTTTATGTATAGAAATTTCACGGAAATTCAAATAATTTTCCAATGTATAAAAAATTAAATTTTGTAGTACGTTTATAGTAAAATTATTTATTGATTTTCACTAATTGGAATTATCAGATTTGTCATTTCGCGAAGTAATTTTATAATCTTAAATCATCAATTCTTGAAATTGAATATAAATTCGTAACATTTAACAAGATTGTTGAAAATCTAGTTTAAATATGATAATTTGCACAAGATGTTAAACTGAATTTACTTATCAATTACATACACTAAATTATCAAATCAACTTAATGGCAAGTATATAATATAAATTTATTACCCGAGTCTATTAATTAATTATTCAACTTTTCGAAGATATGCAGATGACACAAATAAGACTATATGCACGTTGACATAATTATATTTATAGGTTTAATTTCCATTAGCTCTTGTTCAGTATAAAAATATAATGGCAACCTGATTTCATATTCAATGCAGATTTTAAATTATAAATTGATTTCCAATGTTTTTGGGTCACGAATTTCGTTGTAAATTAAACTTACTAACGTCCATTTCCGTTTATTTTTTTCTTCAACATATTATTATTTAATTCACCTTTAAACAGACACTAGTTATTGAACTAACTCAATTATTTAAAACGAGTAAAAGTACAATTATTTTGAGCATAAACATATTCAACATTTATTTCATAAAACTTATTTCAATGCCTGTATACTTTTTTCGGTATTCAATGTTACTAGCATCGAAAAATACCGACAATTAGGATCGACCTATAAGGAAACATAGTCGAGCGCGCGATACCGAGAATAAGGCGCAAAGTGGATGATACGCGGCGCCAGCCTGAATTATATGGACGATTAACCGCGAATCGATTCGAGGTTTATCGACTAGCTGCAAGCGAACGCGCAAACGGGAGCCGCGTACACCTACGAGTTAGACCGCGAGAGTTCGTCGAAATAATGAATACACTTATATATACATACGCGTACAACTCATGCGCGTGCATTCAAAACTCTCTCTCTCTCTTTTCCCCTCTCAGCGTAGGGAAGCATACGTATGTCGCGCAAAGTGCTGACTGTCGCACGGGGATTTTGTTTTCGACCCTTTCGGGACAAATATTTATACCTTCGAGGCTCTCGATCATTTTTCATCGATCGTAAAATGCCGTAGTATAGTCCAGTCCTGGAAATCACACTGGCACGTGCCTGGTGTTATACGAGCCAAGCTTGCTGAAATATTAACGATTATAATGCGCGGGGGACGCGTGCCATTTTGTCCGGTAATTATTATATAAAGCTTTCATGAGGCAGACGGTGCAGAGCTTTGAACTGACGCAAACAGGTTTTCTAATTAGATTCATTAAAAATAGCTCACTTTTTCAGCGCTTTTTTGGATACATCAAAACGTTATGGACTTTGAGCAGAATGTGGGCTCGTAATTGATAGTTATAAAGGTAAAAGATATTACGCTTTGACAGCCCTCGTTGTAATCGGATCTCTGAATTTTCCGAAATTTTTTCAACAAATGTATTTTAAAATCCATTTATACGCAGAAAAACGTTAATGTTGATTACATACAATTCATAAAATAAGTATTAATCGATGCGGCTTTCACTCTATTTTTATATTTATACCTGTAAATCGAATATCATTTTCACTTCAATAACAACAATTACATCACGCCTTAACGAAAAAAAAAGTTCAAACATCCCCGAAAGAGTATAATCGTAAACACAATGAAAAAAAAAGAATCGCAGCGCAAACTCTCGTCGTAGCAGGTTTCAACGCATTCAAAGCAGATTTTCGCAAAGCAGCTCTCCACTCGGTTGCGCGTTTTGCCGGGTCGCGCGCGCGGCGATAAGCTCCGCGCTCCACTCATTACATTGCGGCTGCTAGTGCGCGCACGCGTGAGGGGCACAGCGAGAACCTCGCTCGCTAATGTACACATAATGGATTTTCGTGATTCTTCCCTCGAGTACGAGAGCGAGAGAGAGAGAGAGCAGAGGGGAACGAATTCAATGTGGGGAATCCGGTAAAAGGCGTTAATTGGGACGCTGGGAATTAACGAATGTTTAATTTTGTTTAAGTAGTGCGCGTGAATCTCTGTATATATATATATGTATATAGGTGCGGGTGGGTGGATGGAAGCTGGAGCGGTATGAGTTGGCCCATCGCTCCCGCGTGGTCTGCGGTAATTAATTTCAATTAATTACCGTCGTCGAGCTCGCGCATGTTGGTGCTCGCGCACACTGCAACGTGCGCTAATGACCCTCGGTTTTCGCTCTCTCTCTCTATGCGTGCCGCTTGTCAGACGATCATCCTCTTTGAGGCGTTCGGAGAACGGACGTGAGAGGAGGTATTCGGGTGTAATAGCGCGCACGAACGAGTGTGTGTACGTTTTTTTGCGCGAGGTGAGAGAGTGCACTTGTCGCTGCTTTGCATATACGTATATGTATATACGCAAAAGAGAGGGAGAAAGGCTTATACAGGAGTGCCGGGCTGAGTAGGAGCGTGTGCGCGAGCTCGCTCGGTCTTTTGCTTTATTAGAGTCGTTTTCGTCGGGCTGGAAATGCGCGTGTGAGAATACTAAGTGCTCGTATTAACGCCGTAAGTGGTACTACTCGTGAGTGGTATATTTTTTTTTCTTAGCTTTACAGCTTCGAAAGCTTGTTGTTGCAATTTTCTACGGGTTTTATGGCTAAACCATTTTAAAATACACATCCAATTTACACAGGGACAAATATTATAACATTTTTTAAATGAAAATCTCAATACTACATATGCTATTCCATTATTTTTTCACATACATACAATATTTTTAATCGTTTCAAATACTCTCTAAAGTTGAATTAGTGAAAATTGCTCCACCATTTCAATTAGTGGAAAAAACTACTAATTTATTAGTGCATACTTACTATTTCATTCAGTAGTTCTTTAAAACTACTAATTTAATTTGTATTTTTTACTAATTTGATTAGTAGTTTAAAAAAAATACTAATCAAATAGTGAATATTTATTAATAAATTAGTAGTTTTTTCCACTAATTGAATTGGTGGAGCAATTTTCACTAATTCAACTTTAGAGAGTACCGAACTTGTGTAAAAATGAAGGTAATGGGCTCATATGAAAGATGAAATGTAATTTAAAAAAAATTATAATAAAATTTAAGTAAATTTTTAAAGGAATTTCAGTACAACAAAAGTCATATCTGCCTTGCGTCGAACGTTAAAAAATTATTGTAAATTACCATATGCGTGCTAAAAGTTACAGCACTAAAACTCGCTCCGTTTATACACTTAGCGTGTCCTTTCGTTCCCTTTTTCCGCTCCCTGTTTACGTACAGTGCCTTTCTCGTATCACCGCCGCAACGTTGCGACGGCCGTGCTGCTAATGAGATGCGAATGCGGTGAGAATTGCTGTGCGCCGCGATATTGCCGGGGAAGCATATTTGTGCACGCCGCAAGTGTCTTTGGAGCAAGAGAGAGAGAGAGAGAGAGAGAGAGAGGGGGAGACGATGAGGTAGTTTGACCTCCCATAGCGGCCGCGTCGTACCTCATACCAGGTGGCTGTTTTTCGCTTCGTGGATTTCTTTTTTCGCCTTATCGAAGTCCGTTTCGAAAACGCATTCGCAGCGAGTTTTCATTAAATTGAAATTATCTCCAAGGCATCGCATAAAGTTGCATTCCATATTTAGTGGTTCCCTTTTGCCTTGCTGTTCGTCGGTATTTAAGGAAATGAAAGTGGTATTGAATTCCCATTTAAACAGCCTGCTTCGCATATTTTAGCTTTTATCGATGACGACTTTTGCATATGTACAATGCAATTAAATTCATTTGAATTAATTTTTTGGGTAAACGGTTTTTTACGTTTATGAAATTATAATTAAATTGCTATACACATTAAAAGCAGAATGTTAATATAGCTACTGACATTAATAGAGAATCTGAGAGCATTCTCGTGTTCGAATTGTAATGCTTTATTGATTCATCTTCAGTTATTCTATATAAAAGCCTTTTTATGAGGTAAAAAAATGTTCGGTATTGACATTTTACTGTCCATAAAGCATTCAATGTGTGTTTGAAATCAGCAAACTCGTAGCTATATAAAGACATTTTCTACAAAAATAATAATCTTAATATATTTCTTTTCAAAAGTCATTTTAATCCCTTGTTCATATATTTAACATACATTTCACTAAAAAATTACAATACGCAGGTGTTTTGCGTTTTTTTTTCCGCCAAAAGGGATCTTTGTAAATATAACACAACTGTAGAGATAAAAATATATTTATTACTTTATTAGTTTAGTATCAAGTATTTTTAAGAAATAGTTCTTATCTAAATTTCCCTTCTCTGACTAATGCAAATTATGAACCCCTTATTTTTTCTATATAGCTAATATAGTGATACAGTAGTTTGATAAATGAAAGAACATTAACATTTGCAATATGGATTAGTATATTTTGAAGATTATTACTCAGTTACTGTGACTACATAGCAAATTTAACAACTGAAATATAAAACGCGGTGTTATTACAAAAAGCTGGTATGAAATTTAAAACGAGTATAAGACAGCCACAACTGCGATTGTAACTATGAATAGGATGATCGATTGTAACTGCGACAGCAGGACTTGTAATCTTATAAATCACATATGGTAGTGATGATGAATCGGAGGCTTAAGAGCTACCAACATAGTAAAAGCAACTACAACTTTTTTCCGCCTATGCGCGTCGTGCATTGCGAGTCGTTAGCCCAAGGCTATACTCGGCTACGAGCTATTTAGAGGCGATGTAATGTTACGATGACATTTTAAATTACGATAACTTTATGAACATACATGCTCCTATGTATGTACATCAATGTGTACGTGGACATTATGCAGTTTTTCTCATCATTTACAGTCACTTTCTGAGCGTGGAAAAATTATTTGTCCTCTTATGTTTCTTATAACAGATAAGCGTTACAATTCATCTGAATTATTTTACGTAGTTTTATTCGCTTCTGTAAATTTGTATAAATAAATTTATATAAGTAAATTTGTATAAATAACGAGCAGAAATGCAAATAGCACGAAGAACAGCGCTAATGCATCGGTATTCAGATCAGATGAGTTATCCCCGATATAAAAGATGAATTTGTCAGTCCGTGAAAGCACGTTTTTTCGAGGACGCATGCAGAGCCGCGGCTCCGTCGAGCGCGCGACAAGCTGATAAGCTAAATCGCAAAAAAGCTCCGGGTAATTAAGAGCGGCGCAAGCGAGTTCGCGAGTAACTCAGTCACTTAATGACGAGCGTAAAACACGGAGCAAGCGAGAAGGAGAGGCACACTGCAAAGACACACGGCACTTCACTTTCGTCGTGCGCGCATGTGCAGAGCTCGCGTCCGAGCGATCTATCTCGTTTATATTGGCACTATACTCCTCGCGCGCTCTCGTGGGTAGACGCTTTTTATCGGAGCGCGCGATACACTTGTTGCGCATCAGCCCATAAAACTGTGCGCATTTTTAAGGAGCCGGCGCGACTGTTGCTCCTGCTTCGCATCAGTCTCTCCCGCAAGATAGACCGGGATGGTGTCAATCTTATACGCGCTGCGCATAGATCTGCGCAAAGTGGAGCGCGAGCAATTAAGAGGCACTTAATCCAGCCTCTGCCTTCAATACAGTTACACACCTTCGACTTCTGCCTCCTCCCCTATCTCTCCTTCTTTTTCCTGCCTACTCCCCTCCGCTATCAACTGTCATCGGTCCGTTTCTGGCTAATCGCTTCCTCGCCTCATTAGAAAGCCGCTCACGTAAGTGTGCGCACAGCGAGAGGAGGTCGCGTCTCTTTCTCCCCTAGCAGCGCGCGTCCCGTGTCCGTAGAGAGCAAAAAATCCTCCGAACGCGCGGCCGAGTAGGCAACTTTGTATGTGCGGACTGCTACTGGGAGTCTCTCGCTCATCGCGCGGAATGAGGGCTGCAGCAAAGATGAGGCATGCCTCGCGTATGAACGAGAAGGGCCTTGGCGAAATGACTGCAGAGGCTCTGAGGCTGTAAGGGACACGCGCAGCGGCGTAATTAATTACATGGAAATATGCAAGGAGCACGCGGACTCGCAGCGATCGCGGGAACCGGTTCGGTATATATGAGAGACTTGGTTCCTCCGATGCGCTTTTTGTCGGCTTTTTACGGCTTTCTTTTTGCATTTTCGGCGAGAGTTGCAGAGTGCAGGAGGTTTCGTTTGCTTGAGTCTCGCGACTAATTAAAGCTTTCGTATAGATACTCGCGGCGAGGAGAGTGTGGCATAAGCTTTTCTTCCACTGCCTTTGATTCGTTGTGGTCTATAGTATATAGTGTTTGAAGAAATTTAATAGCGTAAAAATATCCAATTGCAAAATCCTTTAGTATTATTCGTTGTATACTAGCGGCAATGGTATTTTACCACTGACAAGGAGAGTATCTCAGATCCGGATCACGGATTTTTTCAAACTTTGGGATATGATTTTAGATACCAAAATATGAAGGAAGCCTGAAGTTATCAACGTTTTCAGTTGTATTTTAAGGAAATACTGAAAAAATGCTATGTTTTTTATATTAACTATCTAGTCTAGACAAGTCTCAAATAGAATTGTAACAAAATACAATAAAACTAGAGAGTGCACGCTTTCCGTTGCTTCTTTTAGAATTAAAAAATATCCACTCCTTCTGAAGTTACCTTAGTTTAAAGTTAAGCAACAAAATATGCATCAGATACACGTGAAATTGAAGCTCTAGGATTCATCGATTTATAAGTGGTTTTTAGTCGCTTAACTTTGAACTATCGTAACCTTAGAAGGAGTTGATATTGTTTAATTCTAAAAAAAGTGATGGAAAGCTCGCACTCTCCAATTTTATTGTATTTATTAACAATTCTATGTGAGACTTGTCTAGAATAGATATAGTTAATATAAATGACATAGCACTTTTTTCAGTATTTGCTTAAAATGCAACTGAAAACGTCGATAACTTGAGTTTATTGAAGCATTAGGATCTAATATTGTGGCTTCGTTTATATTTCGATATCTAAAATCATATCTCAAAGTTTGAAAAAAATCCGTGATCCAGATTTGAGATACTCTTCTCGTGAGACCGTATTTAACAAAGAATCGAAACCTCTTAGCAGCTACTATTAAATATTTTCTATATTGACTTTTTATTTTTTATAACCATTAGTATGATAAATTTTCATTTATGCTAAATAAAGATGTTTGTCAGGGTCACTTGGGTGATCTATTTTTTATCTCAACCTCTGTATAAAGCATGATAAATGGCTAGCTGTGACAAAAGTTGAGATAAATTTAAACATTGAAAAGACTATTTAATATTTACATGTTCGAAAAGATATATGTACATTTTTTAAATTTAAAAGTTCCTAAATTTTTTTCACAAAATTGGCCGAGATCTCACACGGTTACAAGACGCTGACTCTGTCAAAAGTCGCTTTTTTACTCTTCTTTGAAAGCTTTTCTTACTCAAGAGTTTCTTATCAGTCCTTAAGTTTTATGAAAAAGCTATGGATATATACTTTTATAGAAATAAAACTATTCATAACTTACAGATAGGCTAGCAGCCATAATATTTTGAATGTTCAAACTAAAAAAGTTATAATTAAGGGAATATAAAAAAGTTATAAATAAGGGAATTGTTAGAAAACCGTAAAGAATGTTATTAATAAATAACGCGGATGTTCGGAAAAACTTTAAGTTTTCATGTTTAGAAGAATCTTTTGTTATTTAATAATGAAAGCAAATTAATATAAGTCGAAAGCTTTAACGTCTTGAAATTAGATGCTGGTGTAACATCTAACGAGGGGCTATAACTTTTTGTTGTTGTTGATTGCATATTGTATCGAAAATTCTTTTTCCAAGTTTTTGTATCTTCGTTGAATAGTGCCTGGAGAGAAGTCTCGTTGCGTACTGGGAACACTAACAAGCGACAAATAAAATTAATTAAAAGGAAAAAGTTCCTTCATGGGGCGGCGGCTCTATGTGGACGAGGGAAGTTGCTTCGTGTCTCTCGTCCTCTGTGTGGCAAACAAGCGTCGGGAACGCGCCGGGGCAGAAAGTTGCAGCACGTATAAGCCCGGAGCCGTTGTTTAGATTCCAGGCAGTTGCGCTAAGACGAAGACGCCGGAGTAATCGGATTGCCGCCGCCACGACGTTACCCGGAGGATTCCTATAAGATTCGAGAGCGAGAGCGTGCGTAAAGAACCTGTCGTTCTTTCGCAGGAATTCGGCCGATTACCGAGCGCGAGCGACGACGAATAATTTTAGGAGGCAGCTGCTGTGGAAAAACGCCTTGCTATGGCAAAGGCGTACCGTACATGGACAATCTATCCTTTCTTTTTGACACTTTTTGCTCGCCACCTTCCTGGAGAAAGGATTTAATGGATTTTACGAAAAGTGACGATGTTGCAAGTTCGCACACTTTTTCATCGCGGCTTCATAATTACCTATGAAATTGCTAAGCTTCACATGTGAAAGCGATTCATTCGTAAAATAAATACAACCAATGTTAGTTTGCAAAAAAATAGAATTAAAAATTTTCAAAATTTATTCATAACTGATACGAATAAAGTTTTGAACTTTTTACAGAAATTTTGTCATTTGGCATTTAAAAAATATTGAAAGATAATGTTGAAATTTTGACTTAATTTTATAGAATGATATAGTTAATGATAGAATACACGTAGTAGAATTAATATAAATCTTTAATTCATCGTAGTAATAATTTACCAATTCTAAATTGTATTAGTATTCCGTCGGTACGGTATAAGACAGAGGTTATTATCCCTTTTCCTTTTGATTCCTTATACTTTCATATAGATGTGTTTATTATTGTATTATATATTAAAAATTTTCATTGTTTTTTCATTTTACTCATTTTTATTTAGGTTTCTTTAAAAAGTACCGATTTGTCCGTTTGTAATTTTCTTTATCGATGATAATGCAGTTTATATCTGCATGTCGAGTAAGAACTTTTAAAGTAAATGAGGTTAATGCTCTTACAGAATATTGGAATTACAAAGTAATTTAGATGCTTTGAACTTTTTACAAAGTTCTTTTGTAGGGTAATAGAATTACTTCAGTTTTATTCTAATTTGAAGAGATGACTTTTAGCAAGTATCATTCAATTACGAATCTATTTTCTAAAGTGGCATCTTCGAAACTAAGATAAAACTTTTTCAAAATGAGTTTAACGTAAGAGTAGCTTTTTTCTTATCTTATGAATAATTCAGGAGATTAATTTTTACCTACGACAAGAATTTTGCTTCTTATTTTTTCTTAACGAGATTGCTAATGCACATCTTACCTTATCAAAGGAGATTAATGAGGTTTTCGTGCACGGTTATATTATTTGCATCAATTACTGCCTCGTGTCATTGGTGGATTCGTAATCATTCGAGCACGATACCACTCACGGGTAAAATATCCTTTTTATCTTTTTACTTTAACTTTATTTTTATCTTTTTTTATTAAACCTTTCCTTCTTAACTGTTTTGACATTGTCAGCTTGGAGAAATTGATTATAATATATCAAAGGTAATATTAATAATTTTGGCATAATTTTTTATTAATCAAGATATATATATACGCTTGTCATTACAAAAATAACTCATTTATAAAAGTAGTTTTTTCTCTTAGTATAAAATACTATACAACACTAATTCGAATAAAAGTTGAATATAAGAGCTTTAATTTAAGATCCGCTTGGTTCGAAAATATAATTTTTTCAAACCTATGTGCAAATGAAAATAAATAAATTAAATTCTGTGCACTTTTGTAAGGACTCTAATTGCCTTTTTCTTAATCTGATAAGAACTTTTATTTTTAATTTTCATTTGGTATACTTGAATCTCTTCGAGACTTTTGGGTGTCGACCTACTAAATAAGTTTCTAAAAGTATCTATTTGCCCTACATTAAAAAAATATACCCATCTTTGTTACTAAAGTCCATTCAGAAATTCATTATAAAAATGAGAGTATTTCTTGGTGTTTCATAAAAATCTAGGACTCGCACTCCTAGTGAGTCACAGTTCGCAGTCCTTGGGAGTTTAGCTATTTAATAATTAAATTAAACTGGTCAACAAACGAAAAAACATGTATGTACGCCGTAAACTATACTACCATATCTTCGTGTATTTTGGTCCTCTAATCAACCTCTGAATTTTAAAAACTTATGAATTTTGAAAATTTTGAAAATAAAATATTTATTGTCATATTTCGCAGAATAAAACTAGATTCAAGATTCAATAAAACTAGAACTCAAAATTGATGGAAAATTTGTTAAATTTTGTTTTTGAAAATAATTTGATGTAATAAAACAATTTGAATGCTAGATTTATGTATAGAAAGCCCTTGAGCGTAAAAGTAGGGTTGGTATAGTTTTTTGGGAGATATAATTTTTTGTTTAAGTTGTGTCAATAATTTGTTACAGAAATATTCATAGCTATATTATTATATTAGCTATGAAATTACCGTATAAGTAAGATTAGTATGATAAACATTATTTCTGTAACGTGGAAATTCTAAATCAAATTACGAAAAAAGGGTTGCTTGGGTTCAATTGACGTTCTTCTAAACAATTGTTACCGAGAAAAGTAGAAAATTTTCCTTGAGGAAACATAGGAAACAATTTTTAATTAAAAGTCCTTTCATTCATTATTTTCAAATTTACACGTTTTTATTCATTTTCAGTAAAGTATTTTAGTTTCCCCACGACTGTCGTGTGAACTTGTCATATAACAAGCGATTCCAGAAATCGTTTGCACCTTTTTGCGGCATCAATCAGTCATCGGTGTTGATTCTTGAACAAATGATTAAGCGTCTGTATTCTGAGAAAGCCTTTCTCTCATGAGTAGTTAAACGAAACAAGTTGTGCATTATCGAGAAATCGTTATAAGTACGATTTACCTTTATCTGGAAATAATGAATTACATCCTTAAAATACTTGAAATGAGGTCATAGTACTGTACTTTCATTCCAGGACATAAGCCGGTTGTTATTTGCTCGAGTAATTTGTATTATTAATGTAAAAAAAATATACATATAGCATCTCTCTTTTATTCTTGATATAATGAGCTGATTTTCTCATAATATAATAATCGACAATGATAATACTTACTACTGATCTCCGTATCTTATTTTAACAAAATTCTGCAGAAATATATTTGAAATTTCTACTATATGATTATTTCGGTATAAAAAGTATAAGGAGATTCCTTGAAAATAAAGATTGCTGTAAGGCTCTTGAAAATAACTGATATTATCTTCAAGGACTCTTGAAATGAAAATTTAGTAGATTTATAAATAAGATAAATAATTATATATTTCATAGCTGTGAGTAATTTTACATATGCGTGTGCGAAAAATTATTGCTGAAAAAGGCAAGTATGCGTCTCCACATCAAGCGCATATACCTTCAGCGTCTACCGTTTGAAATTCCAAAGCAAGCATTTCGAATAATCAATAACTTGGCGCGTGACAGGATGTATATTAAAAATAAGCGAGGCTAAATCACAACGTCACGCAATTAAAGGACCGGCTCGCGCTCTCCCAGTCCTTTACCGAATATGTTTAAGAGCATTAAAATCTTCGAAATACGATCTCGCCATAACAAAGTCACGTAAAATCGCCTACGAACTCAGTTTTACGCTCGTCGTCGTCGTCCTCTGTTTCTTCTCCTTCTTCGTTCTTCGCTTTCGAGTCGGTTGCGCGCGCATGCACTGGACTCTCTCCCGCTGCCAAAATCCCGTGATTTGCGAGCAAGCGATGAAAAGTGCGCGTCTCCCCGAAAACAAACGAGCGCGAGCAATAATGAAGACAGCGGTACGACCGGGAGAGAAAGAAGGAGAAGGAGGGAGTGAGAGGGAAAGATAAAGGACTGTGCGGGGAACAAGGCCGAGAAATGACAGCAGAGTGGATGGCCGCGATGAAAGAGGGAAATAAAAGTCAGGGAGGCAGAAGGAGTAGAAGAAGAAGAAGAAGAAGAAGAAGCAGAAGGAGGAGGATAAGAAGAAGTAAAAGGCGCATATAAGGTCCTTGCTTAACGGTACGCCAGATGCTTCATTCTCGCGCTTGCGCGAGCTGCGCACAACCATTCGTCTCGCTTCTTGTCATGCTCGCGCGTTTCTCTCATAGGTATATATACGCGTACACCTAGACGAAGCGCCGGTACGGGCTTTAATAAAACCCCTAATCAAGGGGCCGCGCGTTCAACAAACACAAACCGGCGAGATGCGTTCGCACGTGCGATATTAACGCGCGGGGTTATTCCTCTCTCTCTCGTGATCGTCGGCGGCGCTATATACTCTCTGTGCCCTTCCCACGTGCGGCTTTTCCGCCTGCCTGCGTCGAATTTATATGCGCTGTTTGCTCGCTTGTTTTTTTGCACGCGACAGGCGAGATTTTCGTGATTAAATTTACATTTCGAGGGTGGCTTTTCGCTGTTTGTTGTAGTTTAATTTTTCTAGCGTTGGTTGCTTTTCCGCGGGATATACAGACGCTCGTATATTGGCACGATACTGTGAAATACTTGGAGTAGGAAGCTTCGACACAATATATTTGTAATTATTTTGAGAAATATCGATATATCAATGATTGTAAAGTGTATTTATTTATAGCGAGTGTCGCAATCGTTTTATACCCACAAATTCAAACCGTTTGTTTCATCTTATTCTTTGATGACGTCTTATATATTTATAACTTGCATTCACAGCGACGGCATTAAACTTTATTTGTCATTTTATTTAATGCATTTCGGTCGAACAGCAACACTTTGTTGCAGTTTTTATTACTTTTCTAAGAGTTATGAATGCGGGCACGCGCTGTTTTCTATGTTTGACTACCTCCTTTCTCTCATTTTCTTCTTCTGCTATACTTCATTCGAACGTGTGATTGTTGAGGCTGTGCCGGCGCACTGTTGACGTGCGAATGCTTCATAAAGTAGGACTGGCAATCATCTTTAGCAATCGCTTCCTCTGCGCGTAACATTACTTGAATATTTCCTCGCATGCGTTCCGCCATTTGACGCGCATCCGTCGTTATTTATGACGAATTTATGACTCACTATGCGCAAGATGCTGACCAAGTTATTGACTAGCATTGTAACTAGAACAAGATACACATGGGGAAGTTCGTAGAACACATTAAAGCTTATATGCTCTTTATGTGTACCAACGGTTTTGTTTAACCATCGTAAAATAGTTACTGTTCGGGATTCTCTGATTGGATGCTCTTTTATTGCACGACACAATGACTCTTCGCAATGTACTACAAGCGTTTCATTTAAACTTTATTTTTAATTAGTCGTCTATATACGAAAACATTTTGTTAAATAATAATCAGACTTTGAAGCTGATAAACGTATTTCTGGGAGTAATGTGTTAACTTCTGGAAATATATATATATATATATACTTGAGTCTAGTGCTTGGGCCTATATCTTCGATTATAATTTTACAATATAATAATTAAAATTTTGATATCATAAGGACTTTTTATATGCGCTCGAGAAAACTGGAAAAAACTGTTGATTTAATTAAACACACACAGCGCCCAAGCTTTTCCGTGTACTCTGCAAAGCGCGCAGTACGTGCCCGCCTAGAAGGGGAGCGCGAAAAAGCCGAAATTTCAAACAGTCGCACAGCCCCCCGCGCGTGCGCGCATTTTTCCGACACGTACAAGCTTGGCCGCGAGGGCATTACGAGTAATGAGCTCGGAAAGCGGTGGCGGCGGCACTCCAACACTGCGTGCAGCATCAGGGGGGCGGCGAGTTTTAGGCCGGCAGCAGCAGCCGAAATACATATCACGCTCGAGCGGCGGGGCGACGATCGGCGCGCAATATGCAGTAAAGCACGGGCGCAACAATGAGAGAGAGACTACTCGCGGATGTATAAGCGCCCGCTGCCGCGCCTCGTTAATCAAGCAGCTCGCGCGCGTAGGGAGCGCGCGCGCTATCGCCCGCGGCCGGAAAACGCGCGTTTAAGGCTTGACAAACGAGCGGCGGCGGGAGGAGAGAGAGAGAGAGAGAGAGGCGAGGCGCGCGAATAAACGCGCCAAAGCCCCATGCGCGCACATACATCTGTATAGGTATATACACAACCACCCCTTTCTCTAGTGCCGCTGCGCAGGAATCTCTGCAAAATCGTCGAAATCCGTAAATCAAGCCATTAACGCCGATCGCCAATATTGCTCCGCGCCGATATAACTTCGTGCGCTTCGAGTCTATACTCTTACATAAAGGGGAGCGTATTGTTCGACTCGATAAATGTCCCGTGTTTCTCAGAGCTCCGACCTGTCTAAATTTGCTCTCGTAAAACGGTGCAGTTGTTTACTATGTTTCCAACCACTATAAGAGCATTACGAATTTGGCCAGAAAACTTTTCCTTTGTTGTTTCGGGCAATTGTTGTTTAGAGTTTAATCTTGATTTTTGATAAATTCCGCAGATTGCAAAAATAAATTAAACTTTGGCGGATTTTATTTTTATTACAGCGTCTGCGATGATTCTTAACGTCAATACTGCTCATCAGTATTATATGAGGGTAGGGTTTTAAAACAGCCATAACGTTTGTCACGCAAGCGTGATGCGAAGAAGCTGCCGCCCATATCTGAGGATTTAAGATTAACGTACCGGATAATGATGTCGTCCAAACTGTGATATCTAAGCATAAAGTTTAAGTGGTCCTCCCAAAAAGTGATTTTTGAGATATGGCCCATTCATGCTGAAATATTCGTTGCTTTTAGTACATTATATGATCCCCGAACATGGAACTTCAATTCCCGTAATAACTTCAATAGATTTTTATTATTTAACAACAGTTTGAGCATATATATTCACTATTTATTTCACTAATATTCCTGTGCGAATTGTAAAGTATAAGAACTTATAATATACTTAATTAAATATTGCGTTGAAATATTATCAACTAATTTGTCTAATCTATTTAATAAAAAAAGCCACATTTATACAGCCAATCGATAATTTCCAAAATATATACCCAATTTTCCGACAAATATAATCAATTTTGTTTTGATATCTGAGAGTAGGATTAGAACACGATTATGAGGATGATTTTATGATTTATAGGGATTATCAGGTGGATGGACAGTGAAATAAGCCAGCACCTTTACTTAACACCGAAGAGAAGAAAATATTCATAATGTTAGATTAGCCGTGGGATCTGTATAGCCGACAAGGGAATAGACTCTCCCTCGGTGAGCGAAGTGCGGATCGACGAACTAATAGGGAGCCTACCCCCATTTAATTTCTACCCTCATCTGGTCCTCATCGGCTGTAGCCACGCAACTCTCACTCTCTCTCTCTCTCACTCCCTCACCCTCTGCGTGCGCACGTATGAAAAGCTCCGTCCACACCTTGCATCGGTTTAATCTTCGAGGCAAACGCCATTCGCGCAGAATGGATTTCCAAACGAATTACTTCTGCTTAAATTAACGTATTTCATCAAAACCATCTTTCGTATACATTTCTCAATGTATAATAATCATTGAGTATTGATTCTTAACTTTTACATTTTTTAATAAGAATCATTTTAAGAACATTTATATAATAGAGTAAAAATTGAATATCATAACATTATAAAAACGCTTCTGCTATTTGTACGTCAGACTTATGTATACAAAGTATATACATATCTGTGGCTCCGAGGCATAACGGCATAAGTCCATTTTTTTGAAAATCGGAAACACTTTGGATTTTTTATCTTTAAATGGGTCTTTTTCATTTAAAACTGTCAGTACCCTGGTGGAAATCCAAAAAATTTCTTACCCAATAACTGACTATTTATTTTAGACTTGGCCATAAAATAGGCACTTTTCTTGTCTAGTTATTAGCTC
>JAWWEQ010000022.1:522700-548317 GCA_035583055.1 Torymus tubicola
CAACGAGTACATATATGCCTGCATATATATATATATATATATATATATATATATATATATATATATATATATACGCGTAATACTTTTGACAGTTGTAATTGAAATTTCGTATGTAAAATGCAAAAAGTTATGAGATTGTAAAAAGTAATTTAAATATCATTATAATAATAATAAACGATACACCTAAAAAACTGCTGCTGTTCATGGTAATTGATGAAACAATTACTGTTTGCTGTAATAATTACGACGTGCATTATATATGAAAACGTTCCAATTAAACCGCAAACGTCATTACAGAAATTTTCAGAATTATGGAGAATAATTTTGTGTACCAGAATTTTTTACGTGAAGTTTTCCTACTACTATTACGAATTTTAATGTAACATTTTTATCGAAAAAACCTATCAATTTTATCAACGTTTTTACAATATAAAATGCACTACATTAAAAGATAATTTCCATTGAAATAAATTGTATTAAAATTGATTTAACTAGTTTTAGATTATATTTTATTTTAATTATTAAATTAATATATTACAAAAACTTCTCAATAGATAGCAATCGTAATGCTACCAAATAAATTTTTTCCTCTAACAATTTTCACATACATTTTTAATGGAATAATTTTCCTATTGTATTTTATTACTATGACAACGAAATCAAAAGAATAGTCTGACATAAACATAATCATAATTAAAACTCAACCAAAATAGAAAATACTGTATAAAATAAATAGACGTTTTAATGTGTTATGTCAAACTTTACATATTAAAGATCTATATATAATAGATAATGAGCCTAATTGGACCAATGTATATATATTTTTTTTTAAATTTGTTTTAAAAATTAAAACTAGTATGACAGCAGCTACTAATGATTGAATTACTGACATGAGTTTTTTTTTGGTGTATATCTTTAAACTTATACTCTTGATACACTATTATTTTATTACGATTTAAAATGTAGCTATAGTACGGTTCAATAATTTAATTTTACTCTTTTAGATAAAATGTCATAGCGATTCTTATCAGGTAGTCTTTACAATATTGTATATGAACAGAAATTTAAATTTAAATAATTGTTGTATTTATGAAAATCGAATCTATAATAAATGATATCGTTAATAATTTTAAACTCAAAAAATCCCTTAATTGATATAAATATCGATCACTCAATATAGTATTACGTAACTTTAATACACACAGCAACGTCTAAATGCACATAGAACGGAAATATGCGGGAAAGAAGCAACTAACTGTTTGAATTGAAGCTTGCATCACTAGCTCGCAGGCAGATACGAGTCGAAGACAATCTCTGGAAGTCATGAGAAGCAACCGGAGGAGTCATGTAGCTAGCGGATCAATAATGCAGAGTCTATAACCTTTATCCGCTTCATTGGACGAATAACTAGAGGAGATACCACTTCATCCTTCACTTTTGCGCTCCTCCTCAGCCTTAGTTTCCCGACCGCCGGAACTTTTGCGAAACTTTATTACAGGGATATAAATAAAAAGTGCCATTGCGAGATAAGGTATCTCTCTCTCTCCCTCTCGATATTAATGCGCTTTTGAAAGTGGAAAGTCAAACGTAGATACCATTGTTTATTTGCTTTTCTATATACATTTTTGCAATAAATTTTTACAGTAATTTTTCGTTTTTAACAATACGAAAGTTTATCTTATACTTTGTGTATAATTATAATGATGGCAAATTAGTACTGAATTTCATAATTACACTATGATAAGAAGCAAAACTTTGCGATGTGGCGATTAGCGTGCTAAAATAATTTCGTCAGCAAATATTGACATTTTAATGCGATTTTGGTTATGTAGGTCGAGTGTTAGGTGGAAAATTAAGATAGATTAAGGCTAGAAATAATTTAAAAGCAATTTGTATCTAAAACAGCCTTTACAAGGCTTTAAACTCAGCTTACAAATTACTTCGGTGAAAGTTTAATCAGGCGCACGTCGACGAGCGGGACAACAATCGATAAAAATTAATTAATCGCCCATTTTTCTTTACCTCCCGTCGTCGTCGTCGTCGTCGTCGTTGCCGCTACCGCCAGTCCGTCGGCAACTTTACAACGCCTTAATTTCGCTTGTCTCTCTCGTGTCGCGTAGCGCTCGCGAGGGTGAGTTTTTCTCTCCGGCTGTTTCTTTTCCTCCTCTTCCTCATGCGTTTCAGGTCGGTATCGAAGTCAGAGGTAGAACGAGGCAAGTTGGTATTAAAACGAGCTTCCGCAACACCTGTTTTAATTATCAAACTGTCCCGACAAGGCGTGGAACATCAGCGTAGGGCAAGTAATTACTTAATGAGAAAAATCCATTTCCTCTCTCTCTCTCTCTCTCTCTCTCTCTCTTTCTGTTTTCTACTCTTTCGCTTTCTTTCTCAGTCTCTTTCGTTATTTCTCTCTTCCTTCTGTCTCCATCCTCTTCGTCGTCTTAAAGACGCAAGCAGACCGCTACTAGTAGCCGTAAGAAACTATAACCAGAGGAGAATGAAATTAGAGGATGAAGAGCGGGAAGGGAGACAGACGCAGGAAAAAATAAATAGAGGTATTAAATGAAGAAGGGAGTGGAGCGCGCATTGTAGTTCTCTTCTATTACTATAGGAAGAGCCGGACTTTCGCAGCGTCATTTTTGCGATGCTAGAGAGGGAGAGAGAGAGAGACCGCGTACTCATGCCGGATCAGGAGGGTGGCGTTCGCGGTGGCAGCTAACTCAACGATCGAACGGAGTGAATTGATATCGATTCGGAAGAGAAGGGAGGAAGAATAGCAAGGTTTTGGATAAGCGAAAGCACTTTTCTTCTCTACGCGAGCGCGAGCTTTCCAAGAAATCTTTCATTTATCTAAGTGTATTCGCGTGTACGAGAACGTTGTCCGTTTATATTCCAAGGAGGCGCGAGCGTGAGCTATCGAGGAGGAATATAAGGAGACGATGTTTTATGCAGAGTGGCTTGATTTTTATTTTAAGTATGAATAATTGAGGAGCGCGGATGGAAAGTTAAAGTTGGCATCTTGTTGCGCCCCAATGAATTATTTATCGTCTTCTTGCTCTATAAGGTAGTTTAAAGTATTAATACGACGAGCTTCCGAGTAATAATTTAAAAAGCTCGCCGCATTCGCAATATTTAATCGCAGAAGAATAATTGTTCATTGATTGAGTATTTTAGAGATTTTGCTGTAAAAGTAAACTAAATAAATATTCTATTAATACCTGAGAATTCGATATCCTAAAATATTTTTAAATTTATACAATGCAATAACCATTTAACCACGTTCACAAACACCAAGTGAATCTTTAACGGAGAAAATAAGACTCACTTTTCCGACCAAATAACATCTAATACTCTGCCCATTGTATACCCTTCGACTTCAGAGTTTCATCCTCTTGCCGATCAAAAAAAACATCCTACCCGTCGAAGCCCTGCAACACCGCAGCATCAAGACTTCCCGAGGCTTAACGGATTGGCTCGCTTTCTCTCGATTTTCAAACTCTGCACACACACACAGTCTCTCTCTCTCTCTCTCTTTATCCCATCCAACAAAAAAGAATCTCTTCTATAAAAAAGAAAAAAAGAAACGCGGGTGCGATCGCGTCCCAATTAAGATATTTCCCAGGGAACGTGAAGCCCAGCGACACTCTCACCCCCCCCCCATCCTCCTCGTAGTAGTCCTCGTCTCTTTCCTTCCTCGCCCGACGGCTCATCCTAGAGACTCCAGAGCGGCTGCGGCGGCACCGGAATTCATATGCATACATGAATACATTTCAGTGTTCTCCAATCAAGCGGCGAGGTGTCGTCGTCGTCGTCGTGCAATCGCGCTCACCCTCTCTCTCTCTCTCTCTCTCTCTCTCTCTCTCTCTCACCGACATTCTCCGCGCGCTCTTCCGCCGCGTGACCTCGCTCTGTCTCAGGCGGCTCGCGCGCGTCTTCCCTTAGTCTACGACGACGACGACGAGGACGACGACTTGGGTTCTCTCCTACGGCATGTAGTACTCCGCGTCCATTATCCTTCTATCGACCTGCCCCCGCACAGAACCTCTGTGTGTACGCTCGTCTTCTGCACGCGCGCCAGACACGAGGTTGTATAACGAGGAAGTCGTAATGCTTTTTTGAGGCAGCGCGTCGTAAGGATGTAGGAGAAAAAGGGAGAGTCGCGCACGTATTGTATATATGTAAGGTGCAACCATTAACGAGTAGTCGACTCTCTTTTTCGTCTTTTCAACGATCTCTCCCGCGCGCGCTCGCGGTTAATGTAGCGTTATATTTTGTGGCATTTTTTTTCTCTGACGTTTTGTTTTTATAGTAAGTAGGTAGCTGCGCGCGTTATGATATTCGGGATCTCTTCTTTGCCTCGTAGTTTTAGTACACCCCTTTTCCGCCTCTCGAGCATTCCGTTTCTTCTAGCTTTTAGGTACGCTCATGCTCATCGTGATGAATATTAATCTCGGCTTTCTTAAAGCCGTTAGCTTTTTTGTTACTATGTATATATAGATCCGTCGTTGGTTATTTTTTTCATGCAAAATATTACATTGTTGTTCCGCTGTTTGCTAAGGAAATAAAAATGCAAATTTCGCGATGAAATTGTTTTTGATGCAAGCTATTTACTTTCGCCCGCGCTATACTTGCTTATATAGCTGCGCGTTGTTATAAATGAGAACAAATTTGAAACATTTTAAAAAGGTTTATTGTAGTTTTGATGCATCCAAAGATCCTTTTTTCATGCAAATATTTGACAATATGAAAAATATTCCATTTATCTTCCATTTCATAGCTGCGCACATCATTTTAAAAACGTAACAAAACTTTTATTCCGCGCGTCAAAATAAAAAGATGACCGTGTCGCACAGTGAACGAAGAGCAGCAGCATCATGGTTTTTCGTTAAATTTTGGAGAAAAAATTTACCGCACCTTTTTTTATTACATCGCTCGTACTTTTTGTCACCGCACGCACGTTCACCCGTATATTTATACGTTCCGTAATTTTCTCGCGCCACTTCTGACGCATATTTTTCTTACCAATTCTTCCCGGTTCTCTCGCTCTCTCTCTCTCCCTCCCCTTTCTTATTATCTATTAGTCTGTATTAGTCCGCGTCTGCTTAATTCTCCTTGGGTTTTCGTCGCCTGAGCTCGAGCAATCGTATAAGGGTGACCTGGCCACACACACACACACACAGTTAGTGGCATGCGCGCGCGCGTTCCTGTGTTAATGTCCTGGGGGAACACTTGATCGTGTCGCGTCTGGGGAATCGCCATAATAAATTATCTAATTCAATCTTATCCGTATCTTATCTTCCTTTTTATGTTCCCACCGTACGTGCCGTTTTCACTTTCGATGAGATAAAGATTTTTATTTTTCTCCCTTATATATATAATATATAAAAAACGAGTTGAATTCCTCAAATTTATCGCAGAAAAAAATATTTCAAGTACCGCTCGAGATAAATCTACTATGTATTTATCTTCATAATCAATATCAAATGCTTTTTACCAATATACTTTTTCTAATAAATTCGCAGTAATTTATAAAAATATTTCTTCCTATCGGCATAACAAAACACACACACCTTTATTTTCAAGTTAACAATAGCATTTTCAGTCCTATACCAGAAAGAGTATGTATACGCATACCCAAGTACTGTTCCAAAACAAAATATGATAAATGTTAAACCGCTGCCGCTCTTTTTTCTTATACAAAATCAATCAGAATTTCCCGACCGCGAGCGTGCGGACTTTGGTACTGCTAGATTTTTTCGTATACACCGTGCGGGCGCGTCAGAGAGGAAGCGTCAGCGGCACGCTAGTCATTTCATTGATTTCTCAACGAATTTCCTCGCTATAGACCTCCAGCCGTATATATATTCGCAGGAGCGGCCGACGTTTCCAAACAGAACAAGAGCTTTATTTCCCTCTCTCTCTCTCTCTCTCTTTCACTATATACCTTCGCTCTTTTTTTTTCATTCGACCACTTTTTCCGTGAAACGAGAGAGAGAGGATACAGGATGAGTGCGTAGGGGGAATCGAGCGGGAACGGCTCGGCAAAAGCGATGAGAATCAATCGCGAGCGTGGCGCAAGAGCATTAAACGATTTTATCTTTCGCGGCTGTGTGGTAGTACTTTTGACGGCCCCCTCCTCTCTTTTCCCGATTCATTGCGCGTTGCTTTAGCCCAGATGAACGTTTTAATCGGTTGGAATAGATTTAGCAATCCTGTCCATATATGGATATTATAAAATATTCGTTAGAATTTATGATTTTTTAAAAGTACTAGCCATCAGTCTGCTTCTAGCAGAGATATATATGTGAATTTTTAACAAGCTCAGAATACTGCTCGGCCCTTTTATGCTATTATTTTGTTCTCGGATGCCGTTCAATTATTTCATTTTAATATATGTAAAAGGATTACATTCGTAAAATTATTAGCAATTCTACGCGCCTTTTATTCAGCTTTCTGAATAATAGATTTGAGTAGCCTCGATACCTAAATTGATCCATCTAAAATTTTTAATGATTTATTGAATAATCTTATAAGAGCGCTTCATAAAACAATTGCGATGTTCTACATTTTATTTCGGTATAATGATTTTAATGCATTTAATTAAAAAGGTATATTAATTAACTTTCTACATTTTAACAGTCATAAAGTTCAAGTGATTTTTATTTATTTTTAACTAAAATGTTTTATGTCATTTTAATCTGTTTAATACTGTCGCTGTAAAAATCTAAAATACATTATTAATTTTGTTCCGAGAATAAATAGATAAATTTGTTTACGACGCTACTAAATAGGATGCACCATACGATCTATTTTATACAATATACTTGTAATTTTAACGGGCTTAATATTTTAGGTATTTAATGGATTTTATTTTTACGACACCAATAAAAAAAGGTGAGAAACCTCAATTTTAATAAAATTTATGATTGTACACGTAACTTAATACTTTTATGCATCATGCGCATCAAGATAAAATGTACAGAACACTTATAAAGCAAGTAAAAAATTAATGTTTTTCTCTCAACATTAAAGCAAGCAAAAAGCATGCCTTTTCCATAAAAGCGCATATATTAATTTCAGATATAACAGCTATATTTTTTATATTATACATTAGTTCATCACTTATAAAGCAATCATGATTTTTCAAAAAGATTTAAGTGTCATGCTAAGAGCTGTATAATTGAATAAAAAGTTTTAGAAGGTTTTCTACTCACTCAAAACATTTCAGATGCAGTGACTAAAAAAGCGAAAAAATAGATCTATAAAATTAATTTTTTAGCTATATTTTTTCATATTCTCAATTTTATACCAGAAATCACAATATGCGGTTTCTTCCCAGAAACTCTGGAGCTTGAGATGGGAGACTATCAAGTTCACAAAAATTTAAGTTTCGGTGTTTCTTATAAAATTTCGAAACTTTCACCAGGCTAAACATCCAGAACAAATACGAAGAGATACACCTTAGGCATGCACATTCAAAGCAAAACTACGCTAGACATAACATATTTTGAAAAAAAGGTTTTTTATTTTCTAACTTCAAGCTTCAGAGTAAAAGTGTGTTGAGTGCTATGTTATTTACATGCAACTCAACCCACTTTTCATCCTGAGCCTTTTAATTCTATTAAAAAATACCTCGTTCATGACTCTCAAGAAAATGTTACGTAATTTCATTTGTTCAACTTATGTAGACATTAATGTTATATATGTAACATACATCATGTCTTTCTTTAAAATAATACATTTTACACTAATGAATGGCACACGAACGTTCTTCATTCATGATAATTACAATTTCAGGCCAAACTAAAAAAAAAAATTCATTGCAAAAACAGCATCGAAAAAGAAACTGCACCACGCCAACGCGAAGCATCGATCAAATTTTTCACCCGAAACTAATCAGCCTACGAGGAAAAATCTGAACTCACCAATCTCTCCCCTCTCCTCTACACTCTCAACTAATTTTTCATCATTCCCTCCAGCCCCGGCGCTGAAATACGAAGCGCTGCTCTTTCACTATATACCACAGCGATTGATTTTTATTGATAACCCACCCCTACACCACGGTATAGAGGAATCCTCTCTCACTCCTGCTCGCACATCCGCCGAAAATTGCCAATCAAATCGGTGAACACGCGCCTACACACACATACACTATGACCTCCCCATCGCACTGTGTCGTGTAACGATCTCGAGATTTCCTTGTTATACGCGGCGCCGCTCTCGTATATATTCACATTACCGGACCGCGCGCGGTTGCCCACGTGGTCGGTTCGCGCGCGCGCGCGCGCGTACACCCTATACGAATCTCAACACGTGCGCGAGCACGTCGATGTCGCGCAGTTGTAAATTCGTTAATTAACTAAGGTAATTACTTCGGCGTATCCAGTAGTCTCTCTCTCTCTTCATCCTTCTATATACGCGAGGTAGCACGCGCAAGCGCTTGTGGGTTAGTCTGTAATAGAGAGAGCGAGAGAGGGAGTCTCGTCGACCGACCGCGCGAAGCGTGCCCGAGCGCAATAGCAATTTTCCGCGTCCTTCGCCTGATTAGAATACATTTGAATATAGCGATTAACGGAAGAGAGAGAGAGAGAGAGAGAGAGTGGCTCCCTCTCCTGAATCGGGCCTTTATTTAGTAAGCATTGGAAATTAGTGCGCTCATCCAAGCGCGTGCACGTGTATGTGAACGATATATCTATATGTATTATATATACGATATACGCGCGAAAATATCGGTCGACGGCTTAAGTGAGTCGTCCGTCGATGGGGTTATATAGCTCGTTGCCTCTGCTATACCACCCGCGCTCTCTCACACCGTGGTGAGAGAATAATTCAGAAGGGATTACGCGGTTTGACTGTCTATTAGAAGTGGGCGGGTGTGTTTCGAACGGAGTCGATAGCAAGGCTTGGATTGCCGAATGCACTTCGCGAGTGATGTGTTTCGAGTGATCCGATGACAAGAATGCTGAGGATTATACTATATTGGAAGCCAAATGCTGATTTCCGTTGGTTGTACCAACTGCCTCTACGCGCGGTTATTATAACAGAGAAGTGAATTATTAGGCGCTTGTTCATTAAGGTATATCATATACGTCAAAACTTTAAGGATGAAATTTCAAACGAGTTAATTTGTATCTTATAGATACTAATGGTGGTGAAAGAATAAAAGTCAATAACGAGATAAAAGCCGCGAACGCAAAGGGCCAAACAAGCCTAGAGTCGGCAATTTAAAGCAAAGAAGACAATTAAGAAGTTAGCGCTGCGCGCGCGCACGGTAGTCGGACAAATTCATACTCCCCGCAACTTTTCACTATGTTAATAAATCTCCAAACAAATTAATTTTCACGAGTCCACCGCGTCTCTCTTTTCCTCTTTCTCTCTCTCACTGCGACTCTATCCCTCTCTCCGCCGGGGGGACTTGATGAATGCATCTTCGTGTCCCATTCATCGCTTTAACCGGACACTACGCGCTCGGGCAGCGGCAGGCCAATTACTATATAGCGCGCGTCGTGTCTCTTCCGACTTTTCTCCCCTTCTCTCTCTTACCCTCTCTCTCTCTCTCTTTCTCTCTCTACGTTGTATATACGCGTGTTTAATTTTTGGTCAGCCGAGCGCGTGAAGTATATATACCGTCGCAAGCGACTTGGAGACCATTCAAGGCCGCAGTATACAGCAGCTCCTCGAAAACTCGACATCGCGTCCCTCAGTGCAAAGTTTACTCGGGAAGAGAGAGAGAGAGAGAGAGAGGGAGAGAGAGGAAGATCGAGATTTGTTTGCTCCGTGCCAGACTCGCGCTAATGAATGCGCTCGAGTGCGGCCGGAGAGGCACAGGGGGAGAAAAAGGTATAAAGAGCGGAGGGATGAGAGAGAGAGAGAGAAAGAAGATGTTATAAAAAGATAGCGAGGGGTGTGTCGTATTAGATAGTTGAAATTTTCTTTCGACGGTTTCTCAGTGTTTTAACGATGGCCGAGCTTTTTATGAGTATTCCGGAATTTCGGTATGTTTGACTGTGCGAGACTTTTGTTATTTGCTTCGAAATATTTAACACGAGAGTTTCAGGGTACGATAAAAACAGTGGAAATATTATATAGTTGAAAGATTATCAGTGAGATTACATCCTCTTGCCTTAAATGTTTTTACGTTCATTCATTTATTCATATAAGAAAACTAAATTGGCATTAACAATAAATTTATTTTCTGAAAATCTTGAAAATAAATAGCGTAAAAATGTCCAATCTGTTACTTATACTCTGACATGCATTACAATCCTTTGCCGCTGATTTAACTTAAAAATATCATAACAAAATTAAAGCGTTCCGCGAATTACTTTTTTCCTGGATAAAACACGGCCTCAGCAAATACTTATTTACGCGTTGATGCAAACCTATGCGTAATCATATGTGGAGCTTCCAGGTATAATAATATACGTGTCAAACTCGTTGATTCACGGCATTTTAACGCGAGCAGCAGCCATCGACCGTCCGAAACTCGAAGCAATCCGATTCCAAATGAAATAGCCGGTACACAGCCCCTCCCACACACATATATATACATACATACACATATATACCTCGTCCATACGTGCGCAAGAGCGCGAAAGTCGGCTTTCAGCGGGGACGAGAGCATATTCTATGCATACATGCATGTTCAACGCCCGCAAAGCACACCGGGCGCGGTCATACACTCGGCGGTCGCGGAACGTTAAATTACAGCATTTAAATAATTTCATTTAATCTACGCTTCCATGAACGCACCCGCACACTTGTATATACATATATATATACACATGCGCATACTTGGTTTTACGCGACTTCTAGCTCTGTCGAGATTTTTCTCTCCTCTCTCGTTGTCCCGTACCACAAACGGCTAATTTCGGGACGATACCGGGTATAAGAACTGGCCTTGTTTTTCTATTCAAACGTCGTCCTCATGTGCGAAAGCTACCGTTTGAATATGCATATAAGCGGGATATCGTCGGCGCACGAAAAATCCGGAAAGAGAGTTGGGAAAGAGAGAGAGAGAGAGCACGGATTACGCTGGGGTTGGCGCGCGTCGGCGTGAGATTGACGCTACGCAAAAAATTCTCGATGAAATGTAAATACCGGTATAGCGAGCGAGTGAGCATACACGGGGCAGTAGCGCACGTTTTGTGAAATGAGCGAAATATTGTTTAAAATTCATGCCCGCGAGAATAACCCAAATCATGAATAAAATCGTGAGAGCTGAACCGGTAATGCCGAGTGCAGGCTAATATGCAAATATTACAACTTTTAACGAAGTAAAAATTTTCCAGGCCCCGTGTGCTCGGGTATAAATCCGACCGCGTGAATTATCGAGGGCTCAACGATGGGGAATATTTTCATTATAGAGAGATTACGTGGCCCGCAATGCTATGCGTGTGTAGTGTATGTGTGAACGTGAGACTGCGTGTATGATTATAAAGGAAATCTTTGTGTGTTTTATTGATTTATCGACACGATTGAAAGAGAAAAGACAACCTGCATTTTTTCAGCGCCAGTATGGCTGTTATTGTGTTGGCTAATTATAATAACTCGATAATGGTATAATTACTTATACAAAATTATTCATTTAATTTAATTAATAATTCTTTTTGTTATTGACAGCATGATTATTAAAATAGTAAAATACGTATATATAGGGGAGACTGGGGTAAAACCGTATACGTTCTGCAAATGGTTAATTAAAAAAAAATTAACAAATAATAACGATATTTAACAATAGGGTTGTTTTTAGTCTACCTGAAAATCGATTTAATTAGACAGAAAATTATTTGTAAAAAATGGTATTATAATAATTTACGAAAGTATCCGGTTTTACCCCATAAAAAAAATTGTCGGGGTAAAACCGGATACTTTTAGGGTATTCGACATACTATAAATAATGTAAACATGTAAAATCATTGTTTAATGAAAAATTTTTTTACTAACAATATTGTTTATAAGTTAACATTTCATTTTAGTTTACAAAAATAAATAGATTTTACATATAAATTAATTAATAATTTTAAATAAATAATAATTTTTAGTACTTTTACGGCAAAGCAAAAATCCTTTCTGTCATTAAATTTTTATTTACAATAATTACAAATAAATTTTTCTAGATCTAAATCACTACACGACTCATAAGCCCACTGACTGCAAATCATGCACTATACCCAGTCTTCAGTGGATTCTGAGTATAAGCCAGACCAACTTTGCCGAGCAGATTTTCCAATATACATGCGCATTTCTATACCAAAAACAAAACAACAAAATTCATATGTATGTTGTATGAACAACACGCTAAATATTTATTATGTATTATTTTATGTATATTATTACTTAGTTTATGATTATATTGAAAAAAAATAGGAAATAAACTATCCGTTTTACCCCAAAGTAAACAAAAAAGTAACAACGCGTACCTATAAGTTGTAACAAATATTATAAGGCTAGGTATTTACCGAAAGGATATGTTGCTTCCAGGAAAATTACAGATACAATGACTGCTGCGATAAACATAATCTCGCTAGTTAAGAAATATTTGACTTCGCCTGAAGTCAAGAGTAAGCTATTGTTGATATAGCTGTTCTATGTGAAATGATATTAGGGACAACCCATGAAATTGACAATTTCGGTTTTACCTTAGTATACGGTTTTGCCTCAATCTCCCCTATCTTGGAAAAATAACCTATACAAAATTCTTAAAACTGTTTGTGACTTCGCATGACAAATACAACCTTCGTGAAAATTTTCGACATAGCCAAAGATTTTTTTTATAAACGTAGCCCTTAAAAAACACAAGTCGGAGGGAGGAAAAAACTTAACACATACTCACACACATATAGTCCAATTCTTAACTGAAATTTTTCATTTGAAGTTTCATCGTCGGCATACCGCTCTTAATTAACAGCAAATGCCTCTTTATTTTTCTTTTGGAACAATGTCTCCCTCTCTTTTCTCCCTTCTTCCTCCCTTTGCCTTCTTCATCTTTTGTCTTTCGACTTTATAAGTCCGTATCTCTCCGTCTTCCTCCATTTTTCCTTTTGTTAATAAGCGCGTACCAACGAAAAACATAAGCTAAGAAGGAATCTCCACGTCTTGCGAAGGAGTCTCGCACAGTTACGGCGTTGAAAATTTACTTGCCTTGGACACGAATGGCGCTTGTCACCGAATAAAACTCGGCCAAGAAGATGATTTACACGTTTTTTTTCGGGCAAAATTGGATTAGCACCTAAATTCTGCATCTCTCCTTACAGTTGAAAAATCTCGTTCAACCCCCTCGCGACTCTGTACTGTACTTCGTGTGTAATACGCGCTACGTATTACAAGCGTGCATATCGCGCGGTGTGAAATAGCAAAACGCGGCGGTAGAGAAAGGGACGAAGAAGTGATAAAGATGGAAAGTGGCCAGTACAGCTCTCTCTCTCTCTTCTACCACTACCACCAGCGTGCATTTGCATGTTTATTCCACTCCTTTAATTCCGGCCGAAGTGCGGCGGCACCTTCTTGCGCGGGAGTTTACACTGAAATTATTTCCGCCAGAAGGAGGAGAGAGAGAGAGAGAAAGAGAAAGACGCGCGAGCGTGCGGGGAGAGAAACTTTCCACTTCTTCCAACTGCCTTTTCTCCTCCACGTGTATTTTCTTACTTTCTTTCTTTCTTTCCGGCGAGCCAGTCAGCCCCTTCCCCCTTTTTTCCACCCTCTACCCCCTTTTTTCGGTCTTATTCTCGCCGACGAGTAGTCGCTTCCAACTAAAGTGCGCGCCAGCGAAGGAAGCCCGTCGTGCAAAGAGAACGGAGAAAAAAGGATAATGAGCCGCGCGCTGATCGAGGCTTAATAAGAAGGGAAAGGGAGACCGCCGCGTTCTCTTTCTCTCTCGTACTTATCCGACGTCGTCGACGACGAGGACGATGAATTCAACGAGCCTCGGGAAATTTCGCTGAGTCGACGTTATGCGTGTATTTCTTTTTTAAAAAGGAGGCTGGCCTGATAAAAAGAAAACGTATAACCGTCCTCGGGTAATACGCCTGCGCATCTATATATGTACAGACGTACACGTACGCGTATATATGTTTATGTGTGGTGTGTGTGTGTGTATATATATAGATTACACGCAAGAGGAGGAGTAGAAGCGAGGGTCTTGCCGTTCGCTTATTGGTTGTAAAACGGTCGAAGCATCTGCCCGGCTGCGCGAAGCTCGATGGACCCTAAAAATCCACTTTTGGTCGTCGTCGTCTTCGTCCATACGACGGCGGCCGCGCAGGTAATAAGTCCTGCCGGTGAACGAGAGAGATCCGTCCGCGTTGTACCTTTACTCTCGCCATACACGTCCGCTATATCGCCGTCATAAGGGTGACAATCATATAGCCCGTTTCCTTGTACCTTTTTCTTCTTTTTTTTTTTGCTCCTCGGCCCCGTGACGACAGGATGAATCTTTCATTGGATTTGAGAAATTTGAAAAATTCTGATATGCTTTTAACGGAATTAAGATAATTGTATTTTTGTTTTATTCAATTAAAATATAGAATAAATAAGAAGTTGAATAAAGTTTATCCAGATATTATGATTTCTGAGAATTTAGAAAAGAAAATTCATATATTTTTTCATCAAATTTACAAGTTGGAGAGGAAACTGCAAAAAAGATATAAAAATGCTGGTTCAATCAACTATTAAAGTATATACACATGTTTCGAAATATGCTATGTATGCCTATAGGCATAGTAGAAGTTATGGGAAGTTACGCTACTGTTGCGTATGTGGTAAAGTTTGTTTAGTTAATTAACAGGCATATACGTGTGTACATAAATATCTACGTAAACAAACGAAACAGAAACCACGCACAATGATAAATCGACAACAACCTTAATACATCGTAACATTTTTATCCTTCGCCCGGGTAAACTCAACCACCAGCCATATAGTCGAAAACAGTTTAATGAATCGTAAAAAATTGGCTTCATCAAAACGATAGCGCCGACCCGAGGGATCAGACGCGCACGCGCGTGCAAAGTAGCGGCGAAGCTCGTTAAATCGAACAACTTGCGCCGAACACCCACACGCGCGTTTCGTACCCGTAAACTCTCTCTCTCTCTCTCTCTCTCATTCCCGAAAAACTTTAGTGGCAGAAGGAGAGGATTTTTCGCGATCTCGCTGCAAGGACATTTTCCCGCGCAACGTTCCCGACGAAGGCGATGAGGAAACTTAAAGAAAGTTGTATATACATCGAGTGGCGTAGCAGCAGCAGCAGCAGCCAGCTTAACCCGCTCTCGCGTGGGGGGCATGGAAATTCTGGCGTTTACGCACATCGGCTGCAGCTGGGCCGCGAGTATACTCCACATGTACATATACACATACACGTATATACACGTGAGAAGCTAAACTCCTCCGCGATACCCCGGACTTGCTGTTTTAATAAGAAGCAGCCGCCACCCATGCTGGCGATGGCGGCGTGAGATTAAAAAAATTCGTACCCCCCTTCCCTCCCCGTATGAGAGGTACGAAAAGAGAGAGAGGGAGAGGACGCGTGCCCTCGTAACTTTTGATGAAGAAAATTAGGTAAACGATGCCCTCGTCCCGTAGCGCCTGGCAATCGCGAGAGGGAGAGCAGGAGAGGCGCGTATGGTATATAAGGGATATCAAGGTGAAAAGCCAAAAATGCCGCTGGATTTGAATATTCAACACCCTACTTTCGGCGCGAAACCGTCGCCCCCCTCTCTCTCTCTCTCCTTTTCCCGTCCTTTCTTTTCTTGTGTTAAATGTGTCAAGTTGGAATTGAGATTGCACCTTGGAAATTCAAATATTATGAGATCCTTTGTATTCCACACTCGATTCTCGCGTCCTGCCGAAAAGGATTACAATAATTTTATATCTTATTTTGCATAATGAAAAAAACGTTATTAAAGGCCCCGTCTTCCTCGATATGGCGAACTATTGAGCGAGCTTGGTGAGAACAAAGTTGAACTTTATGGTTTTTAATAAACGTTCGAGCTTCCTTTTTGTATAGATTACATGATTACTGAGCGAAACAGTAATAGAAATATCATTTTTTACAATATTCGTGTTATCAAATAAAAAGAAGTTTCGATCATCGTTATTAATATTTTATCATGCGAATTCAATTGCTTAGGTTTTAAAGTTGAATACAATCATAATGAGAGTTATAGAATATCGAAGTTTTAGTTCTGACTATTATATGAATTTTGCTACTTCTAGAGGAAGCTTTCTGATAGTGAAAAAAATGTTTGAATCGAATTACATGTAATTTGTTTGCGTGTATGAGTGTATGTACGTGTTAACATGTGTCTATATACGTGTATCCAGCCCATATCTCGAGAATCATTGTACCGATTTTAGTCAGACAAGGCTGATTTTCTTTGTCTTAATGGAGATTCTTAGTTCATTGACTGATTTGAGCTTAAATCGTTTTTATAAACGATATTTAATTTAGAATTTTTTGTTTTTTGTTTTTATATTGATATATTACAGTCGGTGTTATATAACAAAATAATGTTATCTTGAATAATTTTCAAATTACTTAGATTTTATTATTTCTATATTATGACTCACGAAACGGTTACTCACGAAAAGTTGTTTTATACTTCTTAATTTAATTTTTCAAAAAATTATTGATGGCATCATAAAATTTTCACCTTTTATTAAATTTACCAAGATCAATATTGCGTTAAAATTTCAAATCATTATCACCACTTTTTCTCAGAAAGAACTTCGTTCTGAATCCGAGAATATAAAAAATGAAAAATTTAAATTCATTGTAAATCTTTTAGTTTCAGAAAAAAGTTTGTTAGTGGCATTATTAGAAGCAGTATTATACTATTACGTAAAAATATCACATCAGCTTACCTGATATTCCGTCATAAGTCCACCAATCGTCCCAACTGGCGTGAGTTTCTGAAACAAAAAATACATTCATAATTATTTTTCACATCGACTACTCTCAGTTTAGTCAATAACATCCCGCTACAACTTTATATGCAACGCACGAAAAGGAACAGTGAAATTTGTTAAATTTGAAAAATGCAGACAGCTATAAACGGTGATCCTTTCATAATTCAGTCACGAAATTCTCGGGCCACTAATGGAAAAACGCCGATTTTCAAATCTCACGATTCGCGTTTTCTCGCTCACGAATTCCAGAGAACTGACTTTTCGGTCAGTGTTTCTAAAGTTCCGAGTCGACAGGAAAAGGTCGAGGTTTGGGTGGGGGGTGGGGACTGGGGCGTTCGTTTTCTCCCCATCTCTACGGAAGAGAAAGCTTCGTGATTTACATTTCGCTTTCGAATTTCTGAAGCACGAATTCAGAGTCGATTTTTAATAGGACTAGGTAACGTGAACCTCGAAATTGGAGATTTACATTCTGCTATGAACACAGAAGCAGAAATATTGTTTTTTTTTTTTTAATGAAATCAATGGTACAAATTGAATGCAGTTCTTCATTGCTCGTATCGAATATTGTGTATTAAACCAAGGGTAAACTAACATTGTAATGGATGTACTTTCCAATTAATCAGAATATTTTTGTGAATACTTTAACATTTACAATTTTGCAATATATTTACAACTGTTTTTTCTAAATAATAAAATAAAACGCATACAAAAAAGTATATCACAATTGAAATAGAAGATTTTTTGTTCTCTATAAAACCAATAAAACACCTGAACTCGTATACCACTACTACTAAAACCTCTTTTCTATGTTTTCCAAAAATTTCACTATTATACACATCCTCTCTTTCTCTCTCTCTCTCTCTCTCTCTCTCTCTCTTCCACTCTCAAACTAACTAAATACTCCCAAGGAACCCATACACTATCCTTTCACCCTCCGCACACGCTGTCGAAAAATCGAGCTCACTCCGTCATGCGAGGTCTTCGTTCTCCCTCTTTCGCTTTTGCATTCAACTTTCCCAAAAACCGAAAAACACCACCACTACTTCACTTTTCTCCCAACCAACATCACACACACACACATATACCCGTTCACTGCACTCTTCGCTACCGCGAAACCTGCGCATATATGTATACAGTAACGTGAGTCTGAGGAGAAAGGAGCTTGGCTTGAAAGGGGCGTCAAATCCCAAAAGCCAACCGCCCGCGAGCAAGCAATGTGTATATATGTATATAGTATATATATAGCTGCGGAGGAAGCTACCGTACCGCACTGCTACCGGCGGCCGCGTGCATCGATCAATCGCTTCGGCGGCCTTAGCGTGTATATCGACTTTTGCATCGATCAATTGATTCCGGCGGCCCGCCGCGCGATGCCCCGCTGCTCCCAATGCGGTGTCTCCCCACGCGCCTCGTTCCCCGGGATTTTCCAGCTATGCGTGCGTATAGTGTAATGTTTCGCCTTTGCCGTGCCCCATAATCACAGGATATTTGCGTGTATTTTCGACAGCTGAATGTAGAGATTTTTTTATTGATAGGTATATCAGTTATTTTCTATAATGATTAAAGTATATTATTTTATAAAGTTTGAATGGGTTTATATTATTGTGAAAGCGAAGAGATATCAGTACACAGTTCTTTGACCTCTAGACTGTCGGTATTTGAAAATATCAAAATTCCCTGGGAAAGTCAAGGAAAGATGTACCGATATCGTACCTGTTCCATATATATATATATATATATATATATATAAGTTCCCAATAAGGCTTACGCCGTCTATATATAGAATCCCTGACAGTCTGAACGTTGAGAAGCAGATGTAATTTAAAAAGTTTTATTTGATATTTCTTCCATCCCTCCCAGTTGGGCTTATATTATTCTTGTCCAAGAAATATCGTTATTCTTTTGACAAAATACTTCTGCAATACACGCGGTCTGCTATACTGCTATTTCAAATCATGCAAACAAATAATATACATTAATTCTTCGTATAAATTCATATAGTACCTATATTTAAATTACGTTATACTTTCAGTCAACGTCGCGTTTCTGTCAATTTTCTCATTCACCCCCCTGCCCAATCGTATAATCATTTTGACGATTGTCGAGCCTCACTCAAAGCGAATCCCATTATAAAATTAATTATCGCGCAATTAATGAAATATCAAATTGTTATTAGCGCTCGAGAAAACACGGATTGTCGAATGCTTCCTGAAAATCGATTCCTATTACATATAAATCGCAAGCGACCACTAAAATCCATTTACGTAATGTAATGCCCACAGCCAACAACAGAGTCATTACCGCGTAGCTCTCGCGAATCAATAATCACATTATGCGATTCCTTCCACACCAATCATCTAATTGCGCTTCCTTCAGCATCATCGGCCGCGTTCCGCCAAATTTTTCAATGCCTCTCCTCTCTATACTCCGCGATTCGCGGTATTTAACTTCAATTTCGCGAGTTCCGCGCGCGAGAATTCTCATGCCACTTGATTACCCAATTCTATCCAATTAACCGGGAAGCGTTCGCGTATAGCTTCTAAGTCGCGCGCTATCGACGTTCCTATATATATATACTCTACTCCCGGCGTACGTGCCGCGCTAATGGAGTATTTGCAGGCGGCGGTCACTTAGGCGCGCGCGTCGTTCAATCGCGCGGTCGATTGCACGCCGCACCTCGTTCTCTCTGTCCCTCTCTCTCTCTCACTCTCCCGTACTGCGACGGTTATATCGATACACATAGACTATGTGTACCTGCCCGCCTGTGGCATCAGCCAACTTCTGTGCAAACTAATTGCCGAACTTTCTCTATGTCGCTTTTTGCTCCGAGTCACCTTCTGAAAATTCCCCCTTCCTATACACCGCATCGGTTCTATACCGCATCCTACTACGATGTCGTCTCCGATTCCACGACAGTTGTCACGGCCTATTTCCCGCGGGGAGTAGTAGGAGCCACGCCGCGTTTAACCGCGTGCAAGTGCATATATATCTACACACAGAGCGCCAAGTTAAAAATTCACGCGGACACGCGGGTAGACAGGCCGTGACCGTTGTTCCCCCTGGATGAGGGGAGAGAAGAAGAAGGAGGATGAGACGCTTTTCCGATGGCTATGCGCGCTTCTTTGCTGTTCGAGGAAGTTTTTTGTCATCCGCGCACGCCAGTGGGAGTTTGAAAGTTTTAGTCGAGCGACGGACGAGGCGCGTGAGGTAATTTGAATTCACGAGCCTTGACGTTTGGAGTTTTCGTATAGACGATTGAATTTTTTAGATGGAAACAATCAACCTTTTTAACAGCAATCTTTTTCGCTCGTTTATACTTGTATTATTAGTTTATTTTTATACGAAAAACATGATGAATTATTCTTTCGTGTAACGTAGTAATCACATTACCGCGTCGGTTAATACAATTAGTCGTAATCAGTCGCTGATGGTCATTGATTTTTACCTTCTAATAGAAAATCGATGTAATTATATAAATCGCGAACATTCGAACGTGTAACTAATATATATTTACAACCGTGTAAATATATATGTATATACACCCAACACTGAAATATTCATCAAGTTACCATTTAATTAACTTGATATAGCTTTCAATCAGATTCGATCGAACTATTAATTCATAGAAGTAATTAGCAATAGACACGTCATCCAACTGGCTCGCGCACTATAACAAACTACAATACTTCTTCATGAAAAAAAATATCACTTTCCCATTGATTAAACGAACGAAATAGATTACGTTGATTAAAATCCATTAAAGGCCGCCATAGACAAATACGTATACGCGCGATTTTGATTCGACGAAAAAAAAAATCAATGCGTGAAATGAAATTTCAAACGGGTCGAAATTCCTTCTCGCAGCTGACTCTGCTCCTCTTTTAACGTAATTAATATTTTTCACAAACCCCCGCGTGGGACGTTAAACAAAAAAAAAAGAAAAAAGAAAAATACGCTGTGGTAGTAGTAGTAGTAGTACACCGCTCGCGTGATACTGTCCTGTATCTTTAAAGGCGGTCGCGCCGCGCTCTGGTAGCGGCGTTGCATGAGAGCCAGTCGTTTGATTAGAACGCTTTAATTAAACAGAGAGGGCACATTCTGCGCGCTAGCCTCGCATAACCACCAGCAGACCTCGTGTCCGCAACGTTATATGGTTAACGGTATAAGTTTCTCTGCGAAAGGAATAGAACACACGTAGTGCGAATTTTCCGTAAATTTAATTGTACGAGTGTGTGTGTGTGTATATATATAGCGAAGGTGGTATTGAGTAATTGCGCGCTTCGGTATTTACGAGGCGGCAGCGGCGGGCGCAGGGCGGTGGCCGCACGCGCGACTTAGCCAATGCATTAATTATTTGATTAGGGGGCGTAAAGCTGGCCGGCGGCGGCGGCTTCGGGGTTTGCAAAGGGTAGCACGAGCGAGGATATCAGAAAACCGCGACGCCGCGCTTTGAAATGTTAATGGCTCTAAAAGGGATGCGCTGTCCCGCGGTTGGAACGCGGCTGGTGTGCGCGCAAAAGTCGGGGGATGGCCCACCCGCGCTTTGCCCGCTGCGATAATTCGGCTCGTTTACCCCGCGTAATGCGTCAAAATTCGCTGGATTATCTTAATTGGCTGATTATTTTATTGCTGCCGGTTAAGTGTTTGGGTATAAGGTACGTGCTTTATAGGAGATCTTGTAATAGTTGCTTGATGATGTTGATGTTTACGGTATTATGAATGATGATTTTTTTTTTTTTTTTTAAATAACATTGTGCAGATGCTGTTTTGTACAAAAAGGAAATGCTTTTTAATAAAATTGATAATAGCCTTGCCTTTGTTGGTATATCGGTTTAAAACGTTAATAATGCCTCGTTTTATACAATTCCTTTGGAAAAATTTCTTTATAACAAGGGGATTCTTCTTACAACGTCTTTTTCACAAAAATCATTATAAAAAGATATCGTGTACGTTCAAAATTTCAGAAATATAATACGGAAGATAATTGACTTTTAATATTAAAAAGATAATTACAAGAACGAAGGTAGCGTGCCTAGTGAGAATACTGGATATTTTTCGTTTTGCAAAATGTAATTTAATTCTGAAATTTTTATGAAATTCCAGTCGTAAAAAGTAGAATCTCTTTTGCACATTCAGTTACTTATTAATGTCTTGTATTACAGTAACAAAAAATTATAACTTACATAGTAACAAAATTATATTACAATTTCTATTCACATCGCATATAGCAAACAGTATTTACACTGCTTTCAATTACAATGTAGTTCATATACCAATACCCTCACATCAATCACTCGGCAAAGTACGGGCGAAAAAATCACTGCATTCCTGGAATTACAAACACGAGAACAAGAATATACCCCCAGAAACATACACACACACACACACACACACTTTCCTGTTAATGACAAGCACCGCATATCATTAACAATAGTGTCACGAAAGCCCGGACAAAAGCGAGACCGAGGAAAGAAATGCGCGTCCCAATGGCACAAAGGGAGAAAGGAGAGAGAGAGAGGGAGCGAGAGAGCAACGTACCACAAGCCCGCAGAGCAATGCATAGCAGCAGTAGTAGTAGTAGTCCTCGTGCCAACGAAAGCCCGTAATTCATTGAAAATTCTTTTTCTCGGAGCGCAGCACCCATATACCACGTAGTATATATACACACGGAGACCGACATGCGCGCGCGTCCAGTCGCAAACACAGAGTGCGCTCTCGAAGGGAATTGCAAGTCTCGGGCTGCATTATCGCACGGTATTACCTTCCTTATCTCATCTTCGCAGGGTTGCGCTTGCCCCTCCTCTCTCTCTCTCTCTCTCTCTCTCTCTCTCACTCACTCTCTCTTGGGTCGCCTCGACATTGATTACAGTCGAAGAGTAATGACTGGCTGGAATGAGCGTAATTGCGGCGCTGCTGCCGCGGCGGCGGTCGTCGGAAATGGAAAGGATCGAAATTGCGAGAGAGAGAGAGAGAGAGAGTCGAACCACGCGGTTGCTCTCTCCTCTGCGCGTGCGGTATACATGTATATAGATGCACGTATATAATATAATGCAGTCTGACGGCGAGGTTCTAGGGAACCAACGTAATATAATGCATCCCGACAGGGTGCGGAGAGACTTCCGGTAGTAATCGCGGGCGATATTCAAGCCCGTCGCCACCATCGTCACAGGCTCGCGGCTGACCTGTTTTTGATCTGCGCTACTCATACTCCAGTGCAGTAGTGCGTGTACGTGTAGACATTTTCGTTTTTGGTAGTCGATTGAGTCTGCGTGAATTTTCGGGGCATATTACGTACGCGTGTAATACACGAATGTACACTTAACGTCAGTTTTCGGCGTGAGTAATTCTGCGTTGCAGACTTATTCCCGTAATAGGCTCTGAACTGCTACGTGGGAGGAACGAGGGTGCGTAAGCCGATTAAGTGCGAGCAGTGTCATTATAATTGTTATTATTGAGATCTTGCGATGTAATTTGACATTTGAATGCGCAAAGAGGTAGCAAGAGAAATCGTCGAGTTTATAAATAACCTTGATATAGTTTTAGTTTATGTTCAAAATAGCTAAATGTGCAATTTTAATAATAATTTTGAAAATTATTGAATTCCTATGTATAAATAATCATATCTTTTTGCATACAGTAATTAAAATATACAACATTTAAGTTGAATAAATAATCATCATTTTCCAGAATATACATAATAATTTATTCTCTCATATTAATACATAATAAAAGTATGTATGAATCTGTCAAACTATATCCGTTTCTTTCATAAGTTTATTCATATCTTGCTCCACATTTCATCGTACTTTTCAAAGAATCCGAATGACAAAAGTGAATGTAATCCTATTAAACGAAAAGGCTCGTTCTCAACAATGCCACGACCTTCTTTCCTTCACAAATCACAGTTCACTCATCTATATATATATATATATATATATATATATATATCCCAACCTCATGTGCCACAAACCGCTATCACACCTTACATTTACGTGTAACTCCTATTCATATGGTATACATTTTCGTAATAACTATACAACTGTTCTCGAACTCCAGTCGTCATAGCCCACGAGTTTCTCGTCGTTCTCTGTCCCAGGTCAGCGTGTCGTTAAGCGTATTCATGTATGCACTCTCTCTCTCTCTCTCTCTCTCGCTCTGTCTATACGCGGAACGAAGGAAACGGAAAGAAAATAAAGAAACAAAAGGCTCCTGAACACCCCGTTGAGAATTAAATCCTCCCACATACATCGCAAGAGACTTCTCTGTCTCTATACGCACAGGTACGCGAAAGAATAATTATATTCAATTACGAGGAGGCATGCGAGTATATATGTATTCTTTTCTTTTACTTGTCATGAAATCCGAATTCTACATTGGCTGCTGACGAATGTTTTCCCGACCGGTAATTTTTCTTCAAATCTGTCGCGCGCGCTGAACTGTAGAAAAAGTTTAATTGCCGTTTTAATGGCGAAACTTTATTTCTACCGCCCGCGGGACGGTGCAGAGCTCCACCACCGCTACTTCCTTTCCCCTCCGTTGCCCCGGCCGAGCGATTTTCTAAGTCAATTAACCCGAAAGACAAATTATATTCATAATTATACGCTCGCTCGGCGCCCGGCGAGTTTTAGGTTAAACTTATATACCTTCTTCTGGATCGTTACCGCGAGAATAAATAGGACTTGGACGAACAAATGTCCTCTTTAGCTTAGATAAACACGTCCTCCGTCATCTATCAAACATTTACGACAAAATGCATATATCTGTATACACGCGTATTTATAAGTATTTATCGCCATGCAAATATACATCGAACAATTTCTCAAACAAGAAGCAACCACTGCAATTTTAAATCTACTTTCTCTGGCCTGTAAATAGAATGGCTCACGCGCGGCATGTGTATACACACGTAAAATCAACTATATACTCGCGCGAATCGTAGCCGCGTGGGCCGAATGAATATTTTTGTATAAAAGCCGTAAATAATTCATGCCGCGCGCTCGTACTCCTCGACGTCGGGGTCGTCGGCCCGCGGAGAGGCAAGTGTGCACGGACGCCAGCACAGAAGAGAGTCGGTTGGGCGAAGGACTTCTTATTTCTCTGGTTCGTGGAATTACTGAAGCGTCGGCGCGGCGACGGTTCGTGCTCTCGTTACGATTTCTGTCCTTGAATTCTTAGAGTGTCTGCGGGCTTTCGTTGACGCTGTCGCATGATTATATTATGAGGACTGGAGATTGTGGAAATACACGTGCTCATTGATTGATATTTTACTAGCTGATGGAATATTGTTATACGATACGATGGATTTTTATATATGTGTTTTATGCTACTATTATTGTTCGAGTACATTTGAAATCTGTGAAACAATTCTGAAAAAGTATAAAAGTGTAGAGCTTCATCCAATTTTTAATAAAAGTTATTGATGTAAAAACATTTTACGATATATTTGTGATCAAGAAGTGTTCTTTAATGCCGATCATGATTAAATTTAAGTGGGATCACTTGACAGTACTACGAGATCAAGAAGCGCGGTCGCGCTCCGTAGGCAAGTTGAAGGCCTGAGGATGCACCGTGCTACATATACACGGGAACGTGACTTTTTAACCTTAACTTTATTTTCGATCTTCCTTTTCTTTTATTGAAGTGATAACTTCTTATGGGAGGGTGAATTGGTGAACATGTCGCTACTTGGGCTCTACATCGGTCAAATTTTCA
>JAWWEQ010000022.1:548417-563014 GCA_035583055.1 Torymus tubicola
TCTGTATTACTTCAGCTGATATTAATTGAAGTTATCACTTCTGCCGGGCGTCCCGAGACGCACACGGTTTTTTTTATTAATTTCTCCTTATATACGCTTTCATGTATTTCACAATTAGTTTCTATTTTCCTTAGTCGGAATCATATGAATTATCAAAAAAAAAATTCTAGATAATTTTTAAGAATTGCAAAAGATAATATGTAACGAAAATTTTACCCTGTTAGATAAAGTTAAATAAGTTATTGATTAATGTACTATAATGATTCAGATTACAAAAATAGAAACACGAAATTACGATACTATTATTGCGTTATAATTGATAAACGTATTTGTTTGTTTAATCATATCGATGCAATATCGTTTCTATTCTTGATTATTTATACTTATAACTATGTTACAGAATCAGCCAGATTCCACATTGCATAACCTTATAACAATAATCCGCTACCAAAATATCACATCACTCTATAAAATGATTACCTCCCGATACTTATCCATTCCTTCCAAACTTTGATTTCATCAAAATCATTATACACACACTTAATGGACTTCTAATCCGTTATATAGCATCTCCGCACTACTCCATTCGTCTTAAAACTCGAAACTAACCGAGACAATTCCAGGATAGCGCTCGGCTTTCGAATCGCGTGAAAGTACCGAGACGCACCGTACACGTACCAAAAAAAAGGACGAAGAAAAGGGACGCGAGAAAGAACACGAGTGAGAGAGACACGAGGAAAAGAGAAGAAAGCCCGAGCCCGTGCGCGACTGTAGTAGGCGGTGGGTCGTGCGGCAGCGGACGAGTGGCCAAATGTAATTTGAAGAAGGAACCCAACTTCATTCCTTGCAACGCGGCTGGCTGGTTGGCTGGCTCGACCCACTTTTATCCCCCCCCCCCTCCCCGCGCACGCGGGCAACGACCAGAAAAGGAGGCGGAAAGTTCGCGCGCGGCCCGTTTACAATTCCACCCGCATAGAGGCAACCAAGCAGCTCTCTTTCCTCATCCCAGCTCGCTCTTATTTGACTTTCTCGACTTAGAAGAGAGGGAGACCGCGATCTGTGAAAATTACAGTCAGACTCGCCGATGCTTTATCTCGTAAGGGATATATTTATACCTTTGTCAGCATTACACTGATGCACAGTTACGAATTACAACATGCAGCAGCCCATTGATCTCACCTGCCGACACTTTACACTCGCGCTTTTCCATTTCTCGCATTGTTTTGCAGCTTTTATATGTATATACCACGTCGATGTACGATACGTCTCTCTGAGACGCCGGTAGGGCGCGAGTCGCTGACCGCGGGTCTTTGATCTTCTAGATCCCGCGAGACGCGAGCACGAACGCTTTGTGCGCTCTTTCTTCCGCCCTTTCTTCCTCTCTATCTGTCTACGCTGAGGTAAGAGAGAGAGAGAGAGAGAGAGAAAGAGAGAGAGAGAAAGAGATCCTTTTTCGCCGCGCGAGCGTTTATGGGCCTTTGAAATATTACACGCGCGCTCGCGCTCTTTCTCTCTCTCTCTCTCTCTCTCTCTGCGAATGGCACTTTAGAAAATTATTATTATACGATAGGAGCACGCGGCGGTGCGCTGAGAGGCGGATAATCTCGTTGTGGGGACGACGAAGAGAGGAAGGCGACGATTCGTTTTTATTGTTTTGAGGGGTGACGCAATTGCGCAAGTGCGTGCGGGATATATAAGTCGTTTCGCGAGGCTGTGGCGACGGTGGTTGAGAATCGTTGAAAAATTTTATTATTGGTACATCGGTTAGCTCGTGGTAATTATAAAAGCGTAAGTTGTAAGTACTTTCGTATATACTTTTCGAAATGGAGCTCGATTCGTTATTTTTCACTTTGTTGTAAATAAAGTGCAGTTTTCTGTCGCTGCTTAACGAGCTTAGTATAGGTTATATCATTTGGAAAGGCTTTTTTTAACAAAAAAAAAAGTTTTACTTTGAAATCTCACCATCTGAAAGTTCTTTTCGAAATTACTTACGGAAACTTTTTGCGAAAAGGCGGCAGTGAAACGGAAAAGATTTTATTTTCTTCCAAAAATACAACTCAGCTGTCACTGACACCCGTAACTTTTTAGTCAACTCGAAATTTCGATCTGGTGTCAGGCCGAAAAAGTAAAAATATTTGGTAACTGTAAGAAACGAATATTGTAAAATGTATACGCAGTTTTGTACTTTAAACTTTATACATTTTTATACAAATTTTGACGTATTAATACGAATATTACATTGCTCAGCCGCCAGAATAAATTTATTGTTAAATTATTATTATTCATTATTTATATATATAGATAATTTATAAACGTGTAAAAAATCCGTTAGAGTTAATTAATTAATACAACATTTAAATCTATTCAATTTAAATATATATTAATTTGAAAATTTCGCCTTTAACATTACAAAATTATTTGCGATAAATTATAATTTAATTCATGACTTAACACGTTATTAATACTGTAATTAAATTCAATCTCTTTTGGTTCGTTACCTATAAACGACGTTCATTTTCGATGAAATACGATATTACATTAAAAGTTTAACCCATCACAGCTAATGTGTTAAGAATGTACACCGATTGCAGTATACAAGATAAATATATGAAGATCTGTGTCATCTACTTCAAATCGATCGACAGCTGTGAATAGAAACCAAATCTCCCTCAAACACCAAATTCATCAATGTGACAGAAACGAAACAAGACCATCCCTCGTCTTACTCCATTGTTACACTGTAAATTTTCACGAACTCCTTAGCAGGTAATCCGGTGCCGAATGCTTCTGCCGCACTTTTCACCCTACGCAGAAAACAGCGCATCTGTGCCCCATACTATTCCGACCGATTCAAGCGCGACACTGCAAGAGGCGGACCCAGAAAACTTATTCCCACTTCTCTACTGCTGTCTTTCTCGGCCTCTCTTCTCTCTCGATTCGCGTCTCTTTCGATCTTCGTCGCTTTCCGCAACTTGGCGGCAGTGACGCTCACCCCTCTCTTCTCTCTCTCTCTCTCTCTCTCTCTCTCTCACCCTTGCCAGTAGTTGTTTCTTATTTACCCCATTTCCTCTTTTGTTTACTCGAGGGCCTTCGTCGAAGCTCTGTCTCCCTTTCTCTCGTGTGCGCAGGAGTACGCGTAGGGGCGTCGGGTCGATTCGGCGAGGAAGACCGAGGGAAAGAAGAGGGATGAAAAAAAACGAGAAAAGGGGGTAGAGGAAAAAGAGGAGAATGAGAAATTTCGCCTGTTCGCTCTGCGTTTTAGTCTTTTTCGTAATCGCCTTCGTATGTATGTGTGTGTGTGTGTGTGTGTCCCACGCTTTCTTTCTCTTTCGACCGGGGTTTGCTGACTTTTCCGACACTCCCTGTATTGTCTCTTCTTTTTAGACGTGGGCGAATCAGAAGAGAATTTTCAGGCGTTGTTGATATTACGGACTGATTGGATCTGTGATTTTCACCTATAATTTTCTTCTTTTCCAGATAATGACGTTCAATCGATGAGACTTTGTAATTTTATTAGTGATCGTAATTAATTGAATCAAATAAATTTAAAAAGAAAAACCCTATATGAGTTTGCGCATAATCTACATCACAGAAAGGGAAATCCAATGTTTAGTGAATAATTAACTACGCTGTATAACGTTGATAAAGTTTTTGTTTGCAAATAATTGCAACGTTTTACTCATAAATGTAATATAATATGCAACTAAAACATAGAGTCAAATACCATACTAACCGCTATGTATATCTTTGAATGTTTCTCGGAAGAGCAGTAATTATACAATATTGCTTTATATCTTTGTCACGCATACTTTTTGAAACATTAATTGTTACCTTAGCTTAAACAAAACATTTCGAGCACTGTACATGGCGCATTGACAAAACAATTTGCTGCCCAATCCCCCAGTGCACCTTGTTTCTTGTTCGCTCTCTCTCATTTTACACACCAGCTGACTTTTTTGCACTCCTACCTGAGCTTCTGCGAAAAATATTCAATAAAAACGAGTTGTACTGTACTGCATGCATACATGAATCCATTTATGCATACACGAAGGGTTTTGCACGTAAAGTCTAAAGTAATCCAGAACCAATAGGTTCGATTCGCTGTTTACAAGCCTTTTGCTCTCTCTCTCTCTTTCTCCCTTCGCGGCTCGCAACGCAGTTGAAAAGTTTTATCCGTGCGCCGGAGCGAGAGCTTTTTACGAGTGGCGAGCGTAGCCGCGAGGGCAATAATCGTGGCCCGGAATAAAGTCATTACAAAGCTACAGCGAGAGGGAGAGAAAGAGAGAGAGAGATGGAGTTCTCAAAGCTTTCGCGGGGTCACGCCGCGGATGAATCCATCGATATACGATAATTTCAACTTTCTGCATTGGAAAAAGAGGTAAGAGAGGGACGATAGATCGTGGATTCGGTTATTTCGAAAGTTTGTCATTTTTCGTTGACTACAGTGACGACTTAATACTGTATCTCATTCACTATAGCCATTTAATTTGCATGAAATTCAAACTATTCATCCAGTTTTTATACCTTAGCAGTCTACAATATTTGATTTAAAATTATTTTACTTCGTCGTATGATAATAGATTTTTTTTTATAAATGGAACATCCCAAATAATTGGAAATATCCCGAAAATTTTGTTATTAAAGAAAAACCAAGACAAACACATCGTTAAAATTCCATTCATCGGATTTCTTTTTAATCCATTAACACGCGTATCCTTGTAAATATTATATGAATTTCGCTTAATGCAAAGATTTACCGTCTATCTAATAGCCTTAATGGGTTTTTCTAGAATCGCTCTTTCGTGGATCAATTCCTATATAACTGATAGACGCCGATGCATCTATATGAGAACGCAAGGTGTATCCTCGTGGTTAAGCACGGATCTTGACGTTCCACAGGAATCGATTCTAGGACCCTTGTTATTTTGCCTATACATAAATGACTTACGTGACGCCCTTGATTCAAGATACATCAAGCATCTATTATACGCAGACGATTTACAGATTTACACACAGGTGCCCCGAGAGGATGTACATGCGGGAATACTAACATTGCAGCAAGCAGCAGCATCGGTGTCGCATTGGGCTGCAGGATCCGGTGTCAGACTTAACAAGGCAAAGACTAAGGCAATTGTTTTCGGCGGCAACAAATTTGTGAAAAATTTTTACTCTGGTTTTGAGCCAAGAACGATTGACCTCAGTAACGGAGCATGTATTCCATTTTCCGATACCGTTGTTAATCTTGAGATTATAGTAGACGCGAATTTGTCGTGGAGAATGCACGTAAATCATATTTTATACGCTTATATTTTGTAAACCATCTTTTTACAATAAATGAAATACTATCGCTAGTAGAAATTTGTCTATCCCGAAATGACAAAAATCCTAGTAAATGGATGGAAAAATGGCCAGTTAATCGCCAGCCATGAAACACTAGTTCTCCTATTATTCCCCCATTTAATAGATTTTAACTAAAATGACATAACCTCAAAATTTTTCTTTTAATTTTTCTTAGAAATTCGACATTAAATTGGATGATATTTAACTTCAACTGATAACTTCCTACAATATAAACGATATATAAAGGCTAGAAAATCATTTACTATAGCTCTTTTGGAGATATTTCGAAAAATGTCGTTTTTGTCATTATTTTTTGTCTCTCTCACTCTTCTTAAATATAATTAGGCTTTTACTAGCCATTTGCTGAATAAAAAGAATGACCATCTGTAATACCTCTTAAATGATAAGAACTAGCTTGTTCCAATGTTCGATAAATTCATTCTATTTTTCCGTCTATTAAATGCTAGAATAATAGGAGAAAAGGCGTTTCATCGGGACCAAAAACTATACAAGAAAAATGACCATTTTATAACCAGTTCATAATTTAAATGACTATGTAGAAAATATTTTGGATTTCCACAAGGGATATCCTATACTATTAATAGCATATCGAACAAGCCATATCACATTGAAATCTCCGACGAGCACTGCGCTTATTTATGAGCCGCAATCTGGAACGAACGAATCGTTCTTCTATCTCGTCCTAATGACCGAGTACTCTCACACGTGGCACCCAGCAAAAAAGCCAGATAATTCTTGGGTCAACTGTTCGTTCAGCAGTCGGCGGTGGAAAAAACACGATTGCGATTGATCGACGAGGACAACAACGGAGTAGTAGTAGTAGTAGTAGTAGTCAGATCTCGATCGAGGGGAAGAGGTAACGCGCTTAGAGCGATAAGCCGATAAGCAATCAGTGGGAGCAAGGACGACGTCGGCGCGGTCTTCGTCTGCGGCGACGTCCCACGCGAAAAGCAGCTGCGAGCAACTCTCTCTCTCTCTCTCTCCCTCTCTCGATCTATCTATCTCTCTCTCTCTCTCTCTCTCTCTCTCTCTACCACCACCACCGTCGTTGGCGCTAAGCCGATTCGAGAACTCGAGTCCCAATTTCACGCATTTTCCCTTAATTCCGCGTCCCTTGACGCATTTAGCTCCCGTGCACTCGCGCGCGGTCCGATCGGCCGCGACTCCCGAAACCCACTTTTCCAGCGGCACTCCCGACTTTTAATTGGATTACAATCCCATTTTCAGACCCGACGTGATGCTGCTGCTGCTCCTGCACTCTCTTCTCCCTGGTTCTCTCGGATTTTCCTCTTTGTGTCTCCATCCGCTACACGCCTCGCTACTCCTTTACACTACTCTTTTCTCGCTTTTGTTGGCCTCTTTCGGTTCCGCTCGCCCCCTCCCACACAAAGAGAGAGAGAGAGATAGGAGTGCAAGGTCGCACAGCGAGAGGTTCGTGGGTTAAGATCGGAGAGAGGAAGGCTATGTGTCCGTTTGTGTGTCGGAGCAGCACACGTGCGCAGCTAATTACGGTCGATTACGATCTCGGCACGCCGCTGGCCCGCGATTTCGTTAATTAGAATCGAAAACGAAAGCGCATCGATATTTTTCTTTCTCTCGGCTACCCGCGAACATTGATCTCTCGTGTGTATGTGTGTATGTTTTTCCCCGGGGTTCACGGGTCACGAGATTTTTTTTCCTTCTCGCCATATTGTGCGACGGGGTAGGGGGTGGAATGAGAACGAACGAAATAATCGTTAGCGGCGCGTCTTTATGGAGCTTTTTCACATTCCCATGGCTAGTTTTAATTTTGCAATGCGCGCGCGCATGTGCCGCGTAGTCGTGGCTTGCGTATATACGCGCGCGAGCTTTCGTTTATTGAAACGAGGCGACGTTACGCTGATGCTAGTGGCGTTCGCCTGCGCTCGCGCGCATAAATAACGGGAACGTATCGTGCGCGTAGTAAAAATTTTATTCTACTTCCTCGTTCCAACCCCCCCTCTCTCTTTCTCTCTCTCTCTCTTTCTCTTTTTACTCTACCCATGGCTGATTTTTTAATGCGCGCGTCTCGCGTTTATTGGCCATTTGCATAATCTTAATTATTCAAATTACGTGTGAGTCTCGTCAATGCCTGCGCGCACGCTGAAAGTTAATTGTATTTTAGTATGAATTTATGCGCCGCTGTCTATCCACCGTTCGTTTGTCATATGTGCCATGTATAGCCTCGCGCCGCGCTTTGGTTAATTCACTTTTTTGCATAAATTTCGAATTATTTCTTTGGCTCGTCGACACGTTACACGCGTCAATTGGGTCGTATGGAAATTTTTATAAGTTAAATAAATAATCAATTGTCTTTCTTTGGAAAACCTTGCGAGCCCCCGCGCGAACACTGCCAGATGAAATCGTACACTGGAGCGCTGATTTATGGAAATGCGCGACATTAAAATAAATGAGCTGCGCGCGTTCCCGAGACTGCATGAATTTATGATCCCTCTGTAAACGGGCGCGATACACCCGATGTTATAATATTAATTAGTAATTAAATATTGAAAATATTAAATACATGCATACAGATATTATTTATAAGGACGGCAGGTGAAATAATTATATATTTTACCTATAATTAAAAGTAATAAAAATCGATAAATCAAGCGCAAGTCGCGTAATTGAGGCAAACACCATGACATCCATACCGAAATGAATTTTCACACCAGAAAGTAATCTAATTTCACAACACACAGCGGCCACACCTTATTCAATAACGAACAACCGAGCATTATACCATCTAAAATTCTACAATTCGACGCTACATCAGCATAACAACAGTCTCGCAAATCTCATTATCAATCGTACAGGACGTAAGGAGCTTACATCCTCCAGTGTATATACACGCGCCTGGACGCACGCATATGGACGTCAAAACGAATGTTAGCAGTACCGTAGCCTATATGGAGTATAATTCACGGGTATGTATTGTCGGACGACACATCCGGCGAAATTTAATTACCGCGGAATTCAGCGGCACTCGTCGCGCGTATATGCGCGCGGCTAACCAGATTTCCACCGCGTGTATAATCGGCTTGCTCGCGTCAGCTGCGGAACGAAGGAAAAGGCGAAAAAGCCGTGGTGGATTTGTGCGGTATGTGTAGGTTGTTCTATCATGCATTTGTGTATATATATATATATATATATATATGTACATGCGGTAAAGTGGTATATGCAAGGGCAGCTTTTGACGGCTTACCAACTATGTCACGCGCGTTCGCGATGTAGGAAAGGAGTCGGTATGTATAATCACGGCTATAGAATATTATTCTCGCTCGCCCATTGTAGAGTATATATAAATATATATAGGTAGGTATAGGAGCGAGAGATAATCGTCGTTTGTTCTCGTTTGGAGTAGTAATGAGCCCCGTGCCATAACTGCGACATACCGAGTTTTTTTTCGGTCGCGGGTATACAGTACGCATGCTTTTCTTCGCGTGTGTTGAACTTTCTCATTTCGCCGAATTCTAATACTCGTTATTTCTGGTTAGACTCGGTGCAACGCGGAGACGGAGGCTCCTTTTCGCACGGTGTGCGCAAATGTGAATGAAATTGAGTCTATATATATATATACACACGAGCCTCTTTCCTCGCGCAATCTTATAATACTTCGCGTGTTTCTTTCCCCCCCTGCTTCTTCTTTTCTGCACGTGCGGAAACTCGCGGTTACCTGTATATGTGTATGTATATCTGCGCATGTGGCTGTATGAGTGCATGTGTATTTTCATCCGTTTGTTTTTTCCCTCTCTGTACTCCCTCTCTCTCTCTCTCTCTCTCTCTCTTTCTCTTTTTCTTTTATGAAAATGAAGCATTGTGCATCCGTAGTAACAACTTTATTGCGAGTGTGGTAACCAGTAAAAAGTGTTTTTACGCCGACCGAGCTCTCCCTCGTATTTTGAATTTTAAATCAAAGGAAAATGGAAAAAGGGTCCTTTTTAATAAAATGGCCTGAGTTAAGGAGCAAAGCAGGAGGAGAGGGAGAAGAGGAAGGAAGTTATTGCCGAGTGGATTTCATATTTTTCCGTATTTTATCAGTTGCGCCGCACGCAACGACGGTAAACGTCTCTCCTGCCAGTCTCTCTCTCTCGCTCTCTCTCTCTCTCTCTCTCTTTCTCTCTTTCTCGATCCTTCTCTGTGCGCACTGTTTCGCCGGGGAAAATTTGTTAAAAATACCAGGTATAGCAACCGACGAAAGAAAACGAAGGATATCCTTTTCCGTAGAGATACGGAATTTTATCGCAGCCTGAGGAGTTGGGTGAGGAGGGGGCTTTATTCGCTCACGTATATGTATAGGAAAAACTTTTCAAATTCGCCTATTGGGGTACTGTACGTACATATATATATAACTATATACATATTCGTGAAAGGAAATAAATTTCAGCCTCGTGCACGCGCGCGGTTTAAATCTAAATTTCAGAATTGAACGGGTCAGGCGTTGGCTAAATGATTGGATAAGGACGCGCGATTATCCTCCGGGCTTATAAAGATTCCACGCGAATTTAGAGACGTAGATTGAGGACGGGGTAATGCAAGACGGTACGGCCCCGCGCGCCGGAGTCAATTTGTCTAGTTCGAGTCGGCGCTACGTGCAAGGAATACAGAGTGCTGCTGGGTAAATTGGCCGGCTCTCTCTCCCTCTCCCTCTTATTTCCAACGAATTTCGTGCGGTTCAAGTATGAAAATGTGACTAAACATTATGAGCTCGTTTGCTTTTACGGGAAATTTATGTCGCGGCCTGTGTTTCATGCGGTTTTATCGCAGAAAATTTATCGGATATTGTCAGTTATTTATGTATGTGGTTTATTGAAATTTATTCTCTTTTTATACAACTATTTTTGTACATGCAAATATATGTATTAAAGTATATTATAATATTAGGTAAGCGAAAATTCGCGAATTTGTTACACTTAAAATTGGGTATTATATTAAAAATTTGAAACAAAAAAATAACTTGAGACTTCAGTAATGAAACTAAATGTATTCTAACATAAAGCAGCATTAGTTTAATACCTCTGTAAAAGTTCCATCAAAGAATAAACAAAATTCATTTAATGATTTTCTCGATACCGTAATGTCATGACCAAGCCTCTAACTTCAAAAGGGACCTGGAATATGGTTTCCTATAAAAAACCATAGACCATAATCTATTTAAAACTTCACCGACTCGCTGAAGTATTTTCCCAGTTCAAAAACAACCAAAATTCAATTGGCAGAGAAATATTTCAACGCGCCATGCGTGCATGCACCCACACATGTGCACGGCACAGGGTAAAAAAAAATCATTCCTCATAAAAATAAATATAAAATCTTCGCCATCAAACAAGCGTAAAAGCAAATTTTTATTAAATCTCGCATCATGTAGACACACGCGCTGCGAGCTCGTCCACATATTTTTACAGCGTAAACATCCCCCCCCCCCCCGCCCGCTATATAATTTTTTCTTCTCTCTCCTCTCTCTCTCTCTCGCACACTCTTCGACCCAATGCGCAGACGAAGGATGCATTATACAATCAAGCGAACCCCTTATACACCGAAGGATCGTCGTAATATAGCTGAAAACCTCCTTAGCGTAAAATACCTCACGAAAATTCCGCACGCTTGCCGTATAGTCGCGCACGTCGAGAAAGCGAGAGGGAGAGAGAGAGTAGCGGCCGGCGGCGTCGACTCCCCCTCGTAATGCCATTATAGACCCGCTCTAACGCTATTAAAGCACGTCCCACTAAGTAACGACGCGAGACTCCCTCTCTACCTTGCGTACACCCGCCTCCGCTCAAAAACATTCATAAAATCATATCAGCGAAAGAATCAACAAGTAGACCGCGCGGACGCAAGCCGCCTGCGCTCTCGTTTTCTCTTTCTCTCGCTCCCTACCCCTGCCCCCCTTGTTTGTACAGGTATATACATATATACACACCCGCGTGAGCCGGCCGGCATGGAAAACCACTGCGTATAATAGCGAAAGTCTCGTTTTCCTTCTCTCTCTCTCTCTCTCTCTCTCTCTCTCTCTCTCTCTCTCTCTCACTCAATGTACGTAGTACTGTATGTATCTGTATGAATGTGTATAAACGTGAAAACACATCGGCATTGCTCGCTCCCTTCCACTTTCTCTCTCTCTCTCTCTCTCTCTCTCTCTCTCTCCGATAATTTGATCCCAGACGGTACCACGCTTGCACACGTACACGCACACAGCGAAAGCGTAGCCACGCGCGCGGCGGAGTGCGTTAAAATGCGCCCGGACACGTGAGGGCAGGAGCTAATGAAACTCGGCTGCTGCTGCTACGCTGTGCCTCCGTTCCTATATATATACACAGCGACAGCGCCACTGCGACCTCGTTCTCTCGCATCTACACACAAATACATATATATATATATATATATATACACATATATACGTATATATACGCGTATACATGACTATATCGTCCCGACACACGAAAACTCACTCTCTTCGCCGCGCGGCCTGCGCGTTCAGTTCGTTTTTTTCCGCTTCTACTTATTCGTTTCGACGTCGCTGGATTTCAACGTCTTTTTTTTTGTTGACCTTTTTTTCAACGCCAGGTGTGTGTATATAGATATACGCGTGCGGATAACGTGAAAAGGGAGTATAATTTAATGAAGTTCCGCTATATAAGGGGTGTATGTGCGGTAGCGCGTGTTTGCGAGGGAGTGAGTTGGGCGCGCGGACCTTGAAATATCAGATTTCCCGCTGTTTTGAGCCCGTTGTTAGGGGGCGGAGGGACAATCCAATTCGAAAGTTCAGAGTCATTTTAATCTGCTTAATGGGGCTCGATTTGTTATTAAAAGTTTTGAAATTGCGCGACTTCTTTGCGCCCCGCACGTATATTTATAAAAGTTGGTAAATATTGCGGATGTATATTAAACGTATCCTCGACATGCAACGCCGCTCCTATATTGTATACGTATAATATATGTCAGAGAAAAAAATAATCATTGAATCCGATTAAAGTATAATCAAAACTAAAACGTTTCAGTAGTTTATGCTCCACAAAGTCGATTATGGAAATTTTGCCGAAAATCAGTTATAAGAGCCCGCGTCAACAGACGAAATTCCCTGACTTTACCACGGAAATTCATTGGTTTCATTATGCAGATCCTTTGAACTGCAGAAAACAAGTAACTTTCGCGTTTCCCCGCTGATTAAAACATAATTTCAATGTTATGTAAAGGTTCTAATAGTTATTTTTTAACAAATATTATTTTTACAAATCTAATACTATATTTTCGTGATTAACTTCTATACTTTATAAAATTATTACAATTAATGTTCATTACTAAATCTTACGTATTTCATATATCGCCAGTATAATATCTATTCTCATCACACTAGAAATCCTTATATCAATTATCTTTCCCGTCATGGAACATACCAGCTAAAATATCACTACCAACAATATTATACATTTACAAATAACGCCCGCCCGCACAAGTCGAAAGCTTAAGAAAGCCATTCCGCGGGACACACTACGGCGTCGTAAACCTCCGACGCGAGCACTGCCTTTTTCGGCACGTAGCACATCCCTATATAGTATATATATATACCTCCGGCGCGTCACGTATCCGTTAAAAAGCCATATCGCTTGCGCACGCTCGCATGCACTCACTCACTCGCTCACATACATACAGACACACACACGCGAGATGGAATTTGATTCACTTTGCCGGTAGGTTTTAAACTAATTGTTTTTTGCGGCCGCTCGCACACGCGCGGGCGTGGCTAATGCAACTGCGTTTACTTTTTTTTTTCAACTCTTCGTCGTCGTCGTCCCCTCTCTTTCTGTCTCTCTCTCTCTCTCTTTCTCTCTCTCCTCCCTGAAATTATTGATGCTCTGGCGTCGGAGCCAACGCGCCACGCGGCGAACTCGGCTGCGTTTTACGATTAAAACCATCAGAAATTTTGTGGCCGTCGCCGGCGCCGTCGGGGCGCAGTTTTCATAGGCGAGATAAATGAAAGTTTGATAGACGATATAAAAAAAATTTTTTTCCCCCTTACTGTAATAATGCTATGCGCTGGTCACGAAGTATAGAAGCGGAAAACGAGCGATTTTTCTACATAATACAACTCTTTCTTTTTATAAAGCATATTATGAAAAATTTATCGGCAATTCATTCGTTTGTTTCGAGCGCCGCATAATGCGCCGTGCGTGGATTCTCGATGTATATTTGCCCGCGTATATAATTCCGCAAATTCCCGCGGTAAATGAACATGAGCACGAAGAAAATTAATAAACATGCACGTTCGTGTACATTGCAGTACGAAATGAGGGAAAAAAATGTATAACGGAGTTTTCTGGATTCCGTTATAAATATTATGAAAATTTGCGAACGCCTGCAATTGTTTTATTTCGTTCGGTTTTTAGTAAGTAGATTTCATCTCCTCTGTATATCGAAGCCAAATTTACATTAATATTTATTCATTACGAATAATAATAACGAAATATAATTAAAATTTGCGCTCTTCGTTACAGTCAAAAGTGTTCGTTTGCATGTTACTGCGCACTTACAAATGTTTTCAGTGCTCAAATTTAAATTGCGTACGCACATAATCATAACGACTATACGGGCGTTTCGTTTACACCCGCTATCTAGATCGTATATCAATACAGGGAAACATGGTTGTTCTTTTGTGACTGACAGCCTCGTATTTTAAAAAAATCATTCTACATTTTCCACATGCTCGAAGCACGTAATTAAATGTATAAGCGAATATAAGACAAATCATTCCTACTTTCTTCGATTATTACGTGATTAATCTAAAATATTAATGCAAAAATAATAAAACTTATAAATATAAATTATCGATCCCGGATTAAAAACTTCATTTAAAAGTTAAATATACGTAAGAAAAATCAATTTCTAAATCTATGGCTCCGAGGCATTACGATATAAGTTCATTTTTTTGAAAATCGCTAAAAATTTGGATTTTGTATCTTTAAATGGATCCTTTTCATTTGACATAATCAATAGTAGCTAAAATATTCCCCTAAAGCAACGATATACCAAAAACGTAACGACATAAGTCCATTTTTTAGATTTTGTGCGCGGCATAACGACATAAGTCCATATCATTTTATGGTTTATTATAGTTGCGATGTATTTTATCCACTCTAATTGAAAATAAACATGATTTCATATAAAGTATGCACAATAACTAGATTAAATTTCGAGAATTTTCAAAATTCTAGTATATATCA
>JAWWEQ010000022.1:563114-602760 GCA_035583055.1 Torymus tubicola
CCCGGCGTAACGACATAAGTCCATACTTTTTTCAGTTCTTACTCGTTTCTAATGCAACAGAAAATGTATAACCTACTCATATACCACTATGTAAATATGTGTTTTGAATGTGTCAATTGACTAGTATACAATATCGCGCCCTAGTTTCTTTCTTCCGATGTCATAGATAAGTTTGAACATTAAAACCCGTTTTTCTCGGAAACTTGAAAAGTGGTCTTGTGTCGTTATGCCTCAAGTTTTTACATGATCCGTATACTTTTTGAAAATTAGTTTGATTAAAATTGTTTCAGAATACATTTCTATTATAGTGTAATGTTTAATAATTAGATTAATTGTTTAAAGGAATGATATTTCGATAACCTATAATATTTTTGAATTCAAAAATTACACACCAATTATATAATTTAAAGATAAATCCCATCCAGTACATCTATATTACATATTTATATAATCACTGAGAAACCTTAAATTCATGATAGTTAACTTCCTGATACAAACCGAACCAAATTTAATCAACAAGAGAAGAGGTTAAAATCTCAATTAATACTAATTCGCGCATTAGATTACTATTAAATCCGGTGAAATAATAAATAACTAAAGAGTTGAAAATATAATTCCGTTTAAAAGCACGAGCGAGCGAGCGAGCGCGCGCGCGTCGGCGAAAACTTTTAAAACCCACATTTCCTTGAAATACACTATAAACAAAAGGATACCCCGAACAATGCCGTATCCTTTTAGCCCCGCAGAACTCTAAATACTTAATTTAATAATTAAAACTTTACGCTCGCAATAAAAACTGCGCGCGCGCGCGTACCCCAGTACTGGCTTGCGCACCACAAAGAAAACTTTCGCGAGCCGCACGAAACTAGGATACAGCACGAGAGAGAGGGAGAGAGAGAGAGAGAAAAAAATGCAAACCAGAGCTAAGCGAAGTAAGTATCAATTTCACGAAGCTCGCGTTTGCGCTTACACAGCGACACTAAAAGCGTCCTCGCGAACTTTCTCTCTCTCTCTCTCTCGTTTCTCTGTGCGCAGGTGTGAAGGCGCGTGCGCGCGCGCTCGTAAGCGAAGCAAGAGCAAACGAAAAAAAAGTGTCTCCGCAGAAATTAAACTAATACGGCAATCTCTGCGCATAGCTCTCGTAGCGCGCGACTATCGTAGAATGGTGAAAAGCTTTTAGGAAAGAGCTGGGGCATTTTTTCACCCGAGAAGAGAGAGAGAGAGTGAGGCCGGGCTAACTGGCAGCACTTTGTGCGCGGCGCTCATGCGGGCGCGCGCCACTTTTTTGCCGCCGCCCGCCGAGACTCTTCTTCTTCTACTCCTCTTCCCTTTCTCCTTCTCTGCGGCGACGGCAGCGGCTGCAGCTACTTCAGTCAACAGCCACTGCTAGCCGGCTTTTTACAGCCGCGGCGACCCTATATATCCCCCTCGGGAGTCGAGTCGCTCTAATGTCGCCACTCATTGTCTCCGAGTATTTGAACTTTTTGACGAGAGAGAGAGAGAGAAAAAAGAGGAGAAGCTTTCTCTCTCTCTCTCTCTCTCTCTTTCTTGCTTTATCTAGTTATACTTAAGAGGCCATCGCGAGGTGGGTGGTTTGAAAAGCGTTTGCACTTACGAGCAGTAGTGTTAACAATGCACACTGAATTTGTTTGTCGAGTGGTACGTACATGTGTGTGTGTGCGAGAGGGGCGCGTAACAAAAACCGACGACGGCTTACTTTATTGCTCTGCTCTGGTCGGGCGATGTGCGAGTGAAGTAGGTATAAACAGCGAGATGCTCTACGTGGCGGTTGCGATTGTTCTGACTTTTGTAAAGGAGGGGAAGAAAAAGTGTTTGTTTCGTCGCGTGCAGTTTTTACGCTTGATAAAGAGCGACGTTCGTTGAGAAATAAAGGAAAAAAAACGGTTCTAGCTAGTCGCGGCCAGTGTAGCGAAGTATCCCTGTTTGTGATTCAATTAATTTTCTTTCTCTCTGTTGTTTTTTTTTAACCCAGAGAAAGCGCAATTCTTTTTCGAAAAAGAGCGCGAAATAAATAGTTTTGCAGCGGAGTTGGCGGGAGAGGATTTAGGTGATGGTTTTATTTATAGTAAAAAAAAGATAGTTTGCTACAAAAAAAAAATCAATGTTAGAGATTCGTCTCTTTTTTCTCGGAAATATAAGAAAGGCCGTTGAAAGTATTGTTAGCGTTGGTTTTATTCTTCTATAAAGGACGTCTTACTTCTCGAGTAATTATAAAAGACGATTTGAAACAAGCCGTTTGAAATGAAATTAAACGTAATTGTGCCAGGTGCTTCTGTCATGAAGACAAATCGATGTAATGTATTTACTTAATTTGCGCTAAAACGGCATTACTACTAGCTCGTTGAAAAAATTCAATTTTAACCGCTCCTAGAATTGCTCATTAATTTAATCTAGTTTTCATAATTACAGTTATCTTTAAAGTAATATTAAACGTTGACTTTATGACAGTGACAGTAAATTATATCAAACTCAAAGCATTACCGAAACTACAAGCCTACAAGAATTATATAAAAAACGTATAAATACCTCTTGACCACCATCCTTATACCAAATCCATAACCCACCACCTCACCATCATTTTTAAAACTTTCGCGAAAAATCCATATACTATACACGCTGCACTCGCCGCTACGGGAACGCAAAAAGCATCAGCGAGCACATCGGCTTGAAAATTTCCTTCCTCCCGAGGATTTCGTCTCCTCGCAACTTTCACCACCATACCTCTGCCCCATCTCTCCAGAGAATATCCGCAAAAATCCAGCAGCGCAAAGAATTCTCGCATGCCTGCAAAACGAGCAACGATGGCCACTACTCTATATATACCCTCTATATATACATTGCCCGCGACGACGGCGGTAGCTAACTTCGTTCGGGCTAACCGATGATTCGATTTGCCGTCGTCCGGCCGACGGTTAATCTACTTTGGCGCGTGCGCGAGTGCGTGCATAAACGTCCGGCAAGACATCGACTCCGGCGCCTTTATGCGCGTGTAAAGCAAGCCACCGGCGCCGTACCACCGCGACAATAGCTTGAGTGCTTTACGGGATGCTGCGCGGATGGCGCGGCTGATTTTATAGCCTCGCGCAAGCGGCCGAGGTTAATCGCGCGACGCGAGAGCTCTCTTTATATATATATATATATATATATATATATATATATATATTAATGCGTGTGTAGGGAGTCTCGACGCTACGAGCTTATAATGCGTCCCCGCGGCTCGCCGTAAGCGGTTCGCGAGAGTGAGGTGCTGCTGCTGCTGCTGCGGGCAGGGGCTTGAGGTGCTAGGGGTAGTTGAGAAAAGCCGATTATGCGTTGTTAAAAAATGAGGTGGGACTTGCTCGTGATGTGTTTAACGTCTTTTGAATGATAATAGGTGGTGGGAGTGATATAATGGGAAAGGGTGCTTTGGAAAATTGAGTTATTTTATTGGTGTTTGGATAGTTTGGAAGTGCATTGGTGTAGTATGAAATATTTTATAACTTAATGTATAATGACGGAAAATGTAATTATGTTTTTCAACTGTCTTAATTTTCGTGATTATTATAAAAGTTTATATTTGAGATACGATGTGGAAAGGTTTTGATTTTTTTATTTTTATTTTCCATCTTTAGATATTACTTGTTATTCTCTATGAATAACACTTCATCATTTAAAATCACATTTGAATATTCACACTGACAACTATAATTGAGAGTGAATGATATTGCTACATTCATTTAATTCAAATATTATCTTTCCCTCCAATTGCTTCTATTATTATCACAAATCATCAATTAGCTCTTTTCATAATTCATTTTCTTACGTCCTAACTTAATAGTTTTTGGAAAAAAATCGCGTCCTATATTTTATTTTTTATATTTATAACCACAAAACTAAAAAATACTTAACGCTATTTAGGAGTAGTGAAATACATAAAACATGAAAATTTGAATGGATGTAAGTTTCGAAACTTCATTTTCATTAACAACATAATATGATTAATTTAATTTACATAAACGCATTTAAATTATTGATTAATATTTTTTTTTAATAACGTTGCTTATTTCAAAATACTTTTTTTCGTATATCATATATTAATGAATAAATATCAATCTTATTTAAATTGTTGGAAAATATATTTGAAAATATTACAGACATTGATAAACAACTAAATATTTATTCAGATTCGTATAAACTTTAAAAGCTCGACAAAATGCTATATATATATGTATATACCATCATGTGCCGATTACCATTCCATGAATAGCGCTATCGAGTACTTGCGCGAGTGCACGGTGTACAAAAGCATCTAATCACGCCGCTCGATTGCGCAAATTATCCTCTCTCACACCTATAATGCCTAGTATTTACGGCTCTATAGAGTCTTCAAACAATCGAAAAATTTAAAATTTAGGTTAAACATGGTATGCGCTATTCCCATAAATCACCGTATTTTACTAATATGCACGTATAATTTCAAATAGAAAATTAAATATGAATGAAATCATCTGAAATACAGACATGTATATATCTACATTCAGAAACGATTGTTCGAGAAATCTTTCACCAACAATAATAATCATCGTTCCATCCCGGCAGCGATTTGAAACACCCCCTCAAGAGCAGTTCTTTCGGATTAAAACCCCCAACGTTTTCAGCTATATACATTCTTGCCTCCATATAATTTCCTATACATCCGTAGTCCACGCGAAAATAAATCCCATGAATAAATACTCGGCTCGGCAAACATACAAGCGAAGTGAGCTTGCGCGAGAGAAAACGACGCCGACAAGCGTGAAAGAGAAATAGCTTTTCCCCAACCTGGAAAAAATAATATTTGTCTCTCTTTCTCGTTCTCCACTCAAATCATACTTTACGCCTCTGCGTATATATATATATATATATAGTTCACTTCGAAGCCTACTGCCAAGACTCGGGACCTTTATGTTCCGCGAACAATTAGGCTGCGCGTATATTAATCCTCCCCCCGCTCCGAATTCCAGCCACTGCGCGCATCTCACATAGACACATTCACACACGTGCACATCAGTCTCACCGCGTGATGGAGGGGTGGGGATGGGGAGCGTTGATCTTCCTTCCGTCTTCCCGTCTGCGGTGCCGCATTATTTCTCCGAGGAATTCGCGCGCCTGGGCGGATTGTCAACCCCCGCGCGCGCGTTGACGTAAGATGTCGGCGCATATTCACTTTTCCCCCTGACTGTATACACATATATATGCATATACATAGGTATACAGGTATACGAGTGCGTATAAGAATGCCGCTTGTCTCGCCACTTTAATCGAATAACAAATGGCACACACACACACACACATAGAGTGAGTCACGTGTACGAGCGCAGGTGCATGCAGCAGCTATCTCTGTTAACGATATTCCCTGCTTTTTCTTCCCCTTTCTCTCTCGCACCCGTAGATGTCCTGGTTTTCCTTTCTTTGCTTGAGATGTGTGTATATAGATATACGTGCCTGCTATTATCCTACACGCGTGCTCGGGTTCTCCTCTTATACCTGCTGACGATTGCGCGCGAGGCGTTTGCATCGTCTGTATATACATATATATATACGTATATATATATATATATATATATATAATGAAAAGGAAGGAAAAAAGGGAGGAATTTATTTTCGAGTGATATGTTTGTTTTGGTTTAGGAGGTTGCGATTAATCCGACTAGAATTCATTTTTAATGAACACAGTAAGTGAAACAATGTTTCTGGCTTTCATTGTGAGGTTCGTGTATATATAAAGCGGGAAAGTTATTTTTCAATGTTCATACCCCGAGTTTTTGTTAGACTCGCGATGCAACGCTGTGAATAATTCATAAATTAACTTGAAATAAATGTGCTCCAGTTACTTTGTGAACATAACTTTGCTCTAGAGAATTAATAATTTCATTCGATTAAGGTAATTGTTACCTTAATTATGTCAAGAAATCAATGTTTCAACGTGGAAATTACATATATAAAGGAAAATGCAAAGTAATATTTAAGTTATCTCAAATATCTAATAAAAAGAATTATACAATACGATGATCGTATTTCAACTAATAAATAAATAAAAAATAGCTTTACAGACAATAAATACAAAATTAAATAAATAATTTCTTATCCTTGCCACAGTAATATATTGATTTTATATCAACATCTGGTTACCGATGTATATAGTATTCAAAGTAGTCCATAAAAATCATGTTATATACTATAAATGTAACATAAAATAAAAAAATAACAATATTGAAAATAGCTACTCAGCGAACACAGAAAATCCGTTTTTCGATAAACGTTAACGACACTAAGTAAATTACCCTTTCTTTACTTAATAATCTGATTTATTTTCCGTAGAACGCAGGTATTAATCAATAAACCTTGAACTTACCAAAAACAACGAAGTCCTATATGGAATAGCACAGAATTTATCTCTCGTAAAAATACTACTTGTTAGTAGTAAAACGCCTGTTCTAGTCAGACCAACACCGAATACTCGCCACGTAAACCCACGCATATCTCGTTTAATTTCTATAACCCTATACATTCTCCTCACCTCACCAATGATTCTTTCTCAAATGCTTCATAAACACGAACTTTTCCCATAAAAATCAGTGGCGCACAATTAACATCCTCACCGCGTGGTTCGTTCCTGGACCGACGGTATATATAGCGGCTTCTCCTTCGCCTCGTCGCGCAATTCGCTTCCTCCCGCCAACTTCTTTCGCAAATACTCCAACTCCGGGATATCCCCTTTTCGTCGTCGTACCTCCGCTGCCGGCGGCGGCAGCGGCGGTGGCGCCTTCGTGCCTCCAGTCAGCCGGAATTCCCGTTAAACGCTGCTGGCGGCGCGCAGTCAAGACAGCGCGGCTGCGTCTGCGGCGGCTGAGTTAGAGTCTATTCTCCGCGATATACCACATATATATACGTATACCTCGCTCGTCGTCGTCGTCGTCGTCGTCGCGGGGGAGTTAAGTGGGTCGCTCGGGTAGCGAATTACGCGATAAGACTAATCTAAGGGCTCTCGAAGCGCCCGCCCGCGCAGGAGGAGAATAATCCCGCGCAAGCGAACTTTCGCCCGCCAAACCGCGAGCGCCGATTATATTGTGTTCTAAACACGGATGGGGGGGGAGAAGGAGGATGCGAGCACGTGCATGTGGAGGGGTTGTGCGTTGGGTTGGGTTATTATTGGACGAGGAGAGGTAGGCGGTTGGTTGTCTGTGTGTGTGTGTGTGTGTGTGTGTGTGTGTACGTGTATTGCACGCACGAGCTGAGGTGGCAAGTTGCGTTAGCGGTAATCGAGGCGTATGATTGACAAGGGATTTTTTCGCGGGTGGAAGCTGCCTCGTGTGCGGTTGGGGCTGTTTTTATAATATTATTTTTATAAAATTATTTTTAATTATAAATACTTTACAATGAAAAATCATACTAATAGTTTTTCGCGATTTTTTCATCTCTTAGAAAATTGTGTTTATTTAGATAAATGCATGTGTTGTGGAATTTTAGAGGTAAATATTTTTCATACTCATAAATGTATTTCAAACATCCATTTTACTTAGTTTGACATTGAAAAGAATATGTATTATTGTAATGAAAAGCATTGACAAATATTATGAATGTGGTTATTGAATATCTTACTGACGGCATAAAAAATTTCAAATATAATTTATTAATACAATGATAATTAAATAATGATTAAATTTTGCGTTTGTTAAAGTAATTATATAATAAAGATTTTGGTATTCAGTAATTTATGATCGTATTATTGTTATTGTTATTATTGATTGTAATTAGATTCAGGTCAGAATTTATAATCAGTCCAAAATTAGTTAATGCATCCAAGAACAGTGAACCAACAATATGGAATTGGTTTATTAATTAGTGTTGATTAATTGCTGATCAAATAATCTTACTTCCATTTGTACAAAATTTCATCTTCTGAGTAGAAAATATTTATGATTTGAACAAAGATATGAAAATCAAAATAATTTGTCAAGAAATAATTAGAAGTATAATGTAAATATTTGCCTCTTGCAACGATAATTTTGCAAAACATTTTTCATTAGTAAGGGTGTTTATTGAATATTAAAATGCTTTAAACTGTAACATAATATTATATAGATGAGCTGCAATTTCGAAATAATATTATCAAATTGGTATTTATAATAATAATTTATGCTTTGGTTAATATTAGCTATATAACAGGGTCAAAAGGATTTGGTTGTTTCATATATATAGCATAATTATAATTAATAATATCTTTGTGATTTAACACAATATATTGATAATCATGAACATTTATGTCAATAATATTGTTCTGTTATAGTTTTTATTCTGAAATATATTTAGCATTTAAATAGATAATACCTCGATAGTTCATTTCAATGCTAAGAATTCAGAAATCGACAGTATTACGCAGAATCATTAAGAAAATAATAAGTATAATTTTTTCATCAACATTAAGATAAGTAATGTAATATTATTAGATTTTATTGAAAATTACTTCATAAAATGTAAATGTAGCAACATGAAATGATATTTTAATTTATTTTTAATGTACAAGATATTGTATAATACTCGAAACCGTCAGACACGGACCGAAGTTTTTTCCCCAAGCTCTCGAATTTTCGTATGACTACATCTGTTTGGCTGGTCAGCGTCCGTTTGCCAAGTACGTCGTCTTTCAGAGATTTTTCGTCGTCTAGAAACTTGGCGAACCTCTCTTAAACTTCTGTGTGGTGTTTTTCCCCTCCTCAAAAGCCTTTCATATCATTTCGAGTATTTCTGTAAATATTTTGCTCAATTTAACATGGAACTCGACGCTCTTCACTCCAAAGCGCCAAAAAGGTACTCAACTTTCTCGCTTTCAATGATCCATCGACACGAGCGTTAATTACGGATCGCATTAAAGAACTGTTTCATTTCAGAAATTCCATATCATTAACGTCTCGTTTTTATTAAATCCAAATCCAGTGTGACTAATGTTCGTTCATAGAGAAAATTTCATTTCCAACAAATACCAAATTACTATAATAAGCTATACATATTTCACATCTCTCTGATAACGCACACCCTCTCTGAAATCTCACATACACTCGTTTACCTACACGAAGGTACGATATACGCGCGTGTGTACTACGCCTCGTCCCTCGGCACTTTTCCGCGCGCGTTATATCCCGTCCGCCCGCGCGCGCTAAAAAGGCGCAAAACCGTTTACTGCATCGTCGGCTCTCCCTCGAACGCGCGCTCGCAAAGGAGCCGCCGCCGCCGTCGTCGCTACTCGGCGAAAAATGTAATTCCCTCGCACAGAGGAAAGCCGACTATATATATACACACACGAGCCCAGCCAAGCGCGCGCCGCGGCAAATTCCTTCGGGCACGCTGCCATGCAAATATAGCCCACCAACGCGCACCTCGAAAAATGCATAAGACCTCTTTCTGCCTCTCTCTTTCTTTGGAATTTTTTTTTCCCTTTTTTTTTCATCCCCTTCGCTACGCCGCCTCTACGTACTTTCGGCAACGAAGTATCCACGCGAAGGAGTAGTAGTAGTAGTAGTAGTCCCGGGTATATCTCGGCCCGATAAATTCCTCGTGCGCTGCAGGATTCTCCGAAGCCGCTGCGCTATACCGCCCCGCGCGCAGCTGAATTTACGGACCGACGCGGGAAGCGATAATAATAATGGCCGTGAGCGCTCGCTTGCGCGATGCTTTATATATATATAGGAAGAGGGAGGACACGCGGAAAGGAGGACAGACGTATAATCGCGAGAGGGGGGGGGGGGAGGGACGAAGAGTAGAAGAGTATAAAGTATAAGCGGATAATGAAGAGATGCGAAATGCCAGAATTCCTTCGACAAACTTCTACTACGTCGGTGGGGCATTAATCAGTCGAGCATTTTTGAGCTAATTATACGGATATATATATATATATATATAGCGTGTAGGCTAGGTATTATTACGGAGAAGGCTGGTTTATCCGGTGCGCCGTTCGAAGAAGTGGCAAAAGTTCAGGACTATAGTAATGAAACGCGACGGCATGCGAACGGATAATAAATGTATAATAGGTAAGCTACGTTATTGTGAAATATTTTAGGTATGTCTAATATTCCTTTCGGAGTCTGATAGCATAGAGCTATACCGTGTCGTTGTTTACCTGCAATGTACAAATTTATATTGCATTGGCTGTTTTGTGCGTAAAAGTTAAACGCTACTTTTAATTGGGTACGCAGAGGAATGTTATATTATTATACGCGGACTTTGATATCGGAATACAAAGTAAATATATAAAGGAAATTGCGTTGGACGTATTTTATTGAATGATAAATTTATTTTACTATGAAATCCATTTACTTTTATATCTTTTAATACAAATTACGTATTGTTCTTGACTTTACATAATTATTTTTTTTTTTTAAAGTATTCGTTATAACGTTAAAACACAGATCGTAATTCATAAAGAAAGTTTATTTCAGCAAAATGATGAAAATATTTCTCATCCCTAACATTTCTACAAGAGGTGATAAGAAAAGAAAACATTCGATCGCCATAAAATTTTCCTCCTTGGGGTCTGATTCCATTCCATCGATGCTGAAACATCGACAATAGCTGCGAGCAAATCGGGAAAAAATCTGGTAAAACATTTCGCAAAGTAATCAAACGTGAATCATTATAAAGAATTCAATAAGCGAGATGCGTCTGTCATGCCTGCCGCAACGAGATGTATGTATACAAGTATAGCTCGTATACGCGGTTCGGAGAAAAAAACCCCATCGAACTCCTCCTAAATTAATTAGAAAGAAAATGCGTGCCCGGGTCACGGCGCCAGTCTGCCGGCATTGCCGGCGCCGCCGCTGCTGCTACTGCGATTGATCACTACGGGAGCATATATCTCTCCTTTCCTCCTACCCGTGACTTTATCCTCTGAAATGAAAATCTTTCATTATCATCATCTCTAACTCCGTCGTTTTTTCCCTCTCTCTCTCTCTCTCTCTCTCTCTCTTACGCCCGAGTGGAATTATCGAAAAATCGCAGCCAGACAGCAGTAGAGTGGGGAAGTAATGGGTAGAAAAGCGGGAAACATTATTTCGGGCGGTAGCGGCAGCGGCGCCGCAGACAAGTTATATACTTGGCGCTACTTAATCGGGGCTGCGCGCACGGAACTTTAGATTACACTATGGCTCGGGGCGGCTTCGCGCGAGAACACCTTTGTCGCGGTTCGAATTCAAAGGACATTGTGCGAGGAGGGAAAGTTTGTAACGATCGGGTAGAGTGTAAGGGAGAGGGAGCGCACGACGCATTGACGAGAAAAAACGCATCGGAGAGAGAGAGGCTGACGAGTGAAAAGGAGAGAGGGAGAGGAAGATTCACAAAGTTATTCATAGGCAGCGTCGAGGAGTGAGAGCCAAGGAACTTTGACGGCGAAGGGTTGAATGACTCTCGCTCGCGAGCGCAAGCTTTCTCGCTCTTTATCTCGCGAGTGCGGAGCCCTTTCGGCAGTTTCTGGAAGTATACAGCTGGGAGACGCGAAATTTTTCAAGAGCGCTTAATGAATTGGCTGCAGGGGAGGCAAGAGGCAGTCGGCGGGGAATCGTCCCGAGATGAATTGAACGTTTATCGGAAATATGCTTGTGAAATGATGAAAGGATAAATCTTGCCGCTACGTGTAAAATTCATTGGAGTGGTAATGTTGGGAAACTTTTAAAATTTTAATCTTCGATACTAAATCTTTAATTTTTTTCCGCCCTTTCGTTTCCCAATTTATTCATAAACGGAGGGTAATTGGTTTGCGTTGATAAATGGTACGTACTGAATAAAAATATACTCTCGGCCGACATAGTTTGATAAAGTAAAACATTATTTTCCATGTTCTGCACTACATCAGGCCGTATAACAAAAACTTAATTAAGCATAAAAGTAAGATTTCTTATTAAAGTTATTTCGCATAACACAGTTGCACAGTGTGGTACGTGCATCACGTAACAAAAGTACTTCGCGTTGGAACGAAAGTAACAGCGGGCGGAGAAAGTTTACGTAGCCTACTTTAGAAAAAAAGTAGTTAAGTAAAAATATTACTTAACCGGCGAACATACGTATGCGCAATTAGAACTTGGAAGGCTCTTAAAGCGGATCTGCACTTTTAACCCCGACGGGGGAAAGCCAGTTCTTCCTCCTCCTCCTCCTCCTCATGTGAATACTATACCAGCCAAACTTCCCGACATTCAATTCACCGCAGAATGTTGGTACCTCGAAAATTCAGCTCTATACGCGGGCACGAGACAGTGACGGCTTTAAAGAAAAAAAAATTTTCAGCTTTCCCCCTTCGCCGCCACCGCCGGAAGTACAACGCAATTCTCGCGAAAATTTAAGCAGCCTCGGGGAAATCTCACTTTGCAACGGGCGCGTGCGCCCTAAAAACCGCTACGCTACACCCACGCACGACTCACTCAAGAGAGAAAATTTCCATAATATCCGTCTGCCGAGTCTCACGCGCGCGCGCGTCTCATTCTCGTCGTCGTGCGGCCACGTCGCGGGAAGGACTTCATTTCCCAAACAGTTTTGATTACGGCACGCGCGAAACAGTCTCTCTCTTTCCCTTGTGTTTCGTTTAACTTTCCTACCAACCACCACCCCCACCGAAATTCCGCGGGGAGACAAAAGTTGCTCGCGCGAGCACGCGGGCGCATAAAAGATAAGGATTGATCCGCGAGCCGCTCGCTCGCGCATGCGGGCACAGAATTTTCCGCGCTACGGCGAATCGAAAAGTTCCCTGCTACTGCTGCTGCGACGGCGCCGTCGAGTCTAGCCAGGAAGTCGCGACACGTACATATATATGTATACGTTCAGAGGGTAGGGTAAGAGGAAGAGAGATCCGCGGGGAATACATTTTTGTCGCATTACCCCGCCATGCACCCGACGCAAGAGAGAGAGAGAGAGAGAAAGAGATAGAGGGACTTAAATTTTCTCCCTTTCCTCGCGTAAAATCGAGTAAATAGCGTCACGTGTATTTTAGCGAGCAGCGCGGATAATGCAAAGTTGTCGGGCGCTGTTGCCGGTGAATTTTTCGAAGATTGCGCGGAATGCTGGCAGCGCGTTGTTTGAGGCAAAGTAGTCGTGACAGCGCGAGTAAAACTAGCACGAGAGGGAGAGAGAGAGTTGAAAGTCGAATTAACGTCAGTTAAGGGTAGAGAGTACCGTAGTTGCGTACGGAAAAAGTTAGCTATTAAGTAATTAGATGCGCATGACTGTTTGACTAATATGACGGCGTATCTAAGCTTGCGCTCATTGAAAAGATATTCTAGATAAATACTTTAATCTAAAGGGTATATCATAAAACTAAACACAGTTAGAATCTTTGCAAAACTTTTGTTTTTATAAAAACAAAAGTATCTTTATCATAGAGTTGACGGTTTTTAATTTAAAATCAAAATTCCATGATGTTCAAAAATTTCCATTTTCTCGCACTCTTCTAGAATTTCGGACATTTAAATTAATTTTTATTTAAAAAAATTTTAATGTTACTAATAAGTCAAAATATAGTCAAGTGTAGGAGATTAAAAACTTATTATCAAAGTAAATTGTACATTATTATTCTCAAACTTGCACAAAAACATTTTAGCTGTAAAATGTTATATTTACGTATGGCATTTTATATACGTTTCATTAAGATTCCTAGAATAATTTCGTACAAAAAATGAAACACCTAAATTAATTTATACCTAAAATACTATTAAATTACGTTCCAAATACAATTTAAATTTGATGTACATTCACATGAACGTCGTCTAAAATAATAATCATCACCATTAAAAAATTAATGATAAAGATTGATTTCCTTGATAATCTGATTATACCGAAACCTTTCGTAAATAATAAAAAGAGCCTTTCCAGGTCAGCTTAAAAAAAAGCTCAATCGCCCGACGCATTCCGTACGTGCTCATGCACTTTTTTTTCAATATTGGTCTTCACAAAAGTCTCTTATTAACAAATTGACAAAGTAACTGACGTAATTGAAAACATTCGAAGAATTCCCCGTTCTTTCAACACATCGCTACCGAAATATCCCATGTTCACTCTTTCGGCCCTAATTGACACGATTAATTACGAATTCGCCGTTAAATAACTAAGCGTTATTGCATACCTCTCGGCTATATGTATAAGCTGGCCTAAGAAAGTTCATTTTAATTTTCACGGGGTGAAATTTCGCTAATGCATATACAAGTACAGAAAGTGAGACAGAGAGAGAGAGAGAGAGAGGGGGGGGGAAGAAGTGCTGGGAACTCCACTTCAGCCGACGCTGAAATATTTACGAAAATTGTTGGCAAACTATTTTTAGTACCTAGCGTCGCGTACGGCAAACTATGCTATCTCGCTCTCTCTCTCTCTCTCTCTCTCTCTCACGAAGAGAACCAAGTGCGAGCGCCCCGTCGAGTAGTCGGTATAACGTCTTGCAGCGCTTCTTCGCCTCCTTACTCTTTGCCGGATTTCGGATATAGCGCGGTGTGGCAGCTGTTTCGCCTCCTCTACCCTCCCTTTCCCTTCTCTATACCTCTCTCATTCTCTTCTTTCGCTCTCTGTTTTTCGGCTCCTTCCTTGTTCCCATCTTCACTTTCATGCTCGTTTTTGCATGTGAAATATTTTAAGCGAATTGTATTGAGAAAAGAATATATTCGATAACCCGAGCATAAGCATAAAATATATATATTTTTTATGATATTTATTTAGTAGCAAAAGGATTATGTCAAATATGTATTTCATTTCGATTACGCGTGTAGCATAAAGGACTCGTAATATTCGGGGAATTACTTTGGTAATATGTATGCATCGAGTTAATCCAGAAGATTATACACATCCAACCACTCGGTAGTGTACACTAATAAGGTACTATTAAATCGATCAATCACAATTTACATGTACGAGATTAAGATTATATGTTATTCATAGCTAGTTATTGTATATGCAAATGACAGTCATTGATAATTAATACTATTAAATACTACAGAGCAAAAGTAAGCAATCGTAATTCATGGCAGTATATACTGATACCAATATTAATTCTTTGTCTTTTATTTTTTAACTAACCTAAACAATCATCAATCGGTTTTTTTATTTCAAATTATATTCTGCGTATTTACCACATCAATCATTTCTTACTGGTAAATATCACCTGTTAGAGTAAAATGCGAGGAATGCGCGCAATCAGAATTGTCACAAATTGGAAAAACTGTGCGTGTACATACGCGGCAAGCGAGCGACCGTCAGTTTCTAAATGAACGCCAAAATAGAAGAAAGTCGATAAAACGTTTCGGTTCCCCGCGCGTGGAAGTTGGGGAGACGCGAGTCACAGGAAGAGAGAGAGAGAGAGAGGGAGAGAAAGAGAGGGAGGCTCACCAGCGAACCGAACGATAAATTAACTGATAGCGATTGATGAAGACAAAACGGCGCTAAATCCAACTCAATTATAGAGCTGTAACTTTTTAGTACAACATACACACACTGCGGAGAGTAGTGGATATGTGTGTGCGTTGCCCGCGTTAGCCGTGGATAATTTTAGGCGATTCGCGAGAGGGATTGAACGTCGCTGTAAGTGTATATATATATATATGTTTATCTATATATGTGTGTGTGTGTGTATACGTTGAACCGAGAGGCTGAGCCACGAGCTATCGACTGACGGTATGTAGGGAGAGATAGGATTAGTCGACCACAGACTAAATTGGGTTTCTGTACAGTCGCCTGCAAATACTTCCCAACAACAGATACAATGCCTAGGGCTTAGTCCAGAGGGGCGGGGGATAGAGAGAGAGAGAGAGAGAGAGAGAGAGAGAGAGAGAGAGAGAGAAGGACAAAACGATGGAGAACGACTGCGCGTCGAGGATACGCCGGAGAGATAGAGAGTGAGACAGAGACAGACCGATCAGACTAGCTCTATGTCGTTCTGACTAGTTCGGAGACGGAAACGAGAAGGGGGAGGGATTCGCGAATCAGAGCGCGCAGAGACGAGAGAAAGAAAGCACTGCGAGCGGTGGTAGCGGCGCAACTTTGACTTGCAAAGAAAAATGTTACCGCTCCGCGTGCAAAAGTTTCGACGTTCCCTTCTTTTTCGCTGTCCCCCCTCGCCCTACTCTCTCTTTCTCTCTCTCTCTCTCTCTCTCTTACACTCCTCGGCTTCGCTAATTGAAGAGCGAGACAGGGAGCTGGCACGCAGTCGAGGATGTATATATCTATGTGAGGATGTGGCCTTTGATACTTACACGCGCGTGGGAGCTGAGATTTTACGGATTGATAGTATGGGAGAGAGAGCGCACTGATTTATCGGAGAGATGTGAATTGTTGGTATAACTACGTAATCTTTGGGGAACGGCAATTTCGGACGCGTTTTTTTTTTACTAGATGATAGATTAGAAAAAGATCAAAAGTTATTTGGAACAAGGGCAGGTTGGAGGCAGATGAAGTAATGCGAGATATTTTGTTGAGTAGAAGAATAGTGGTTACGTTAGTACATGGTAAGTGTGAATAATTTCTAAATTATGATTATAATGAGATTCATAATTTGATATGTAATGATTATACGTTACAGGCATAGACCTACGCGTGCTGTTTCGTACAGGAATATCAGATTTTCTGCAACTTACCTGAAACAAAACATTAATCACAAAATTATTATTACTATTATAATTTTCTTAAAAGTGTAAAATAATGACCATTAATTACAAACTAAATGAATTGTTTAGAAGAGTTCTAAGAAATTTAAGAGAAGGAGAATTTAAAATGCGTTCTATGGCATATTTTCTACAGGATTTGGCTGGGAAGAAGCTGTAGACTGGAGAAATTAGTGAGTCAAGCGGTTTCTTTTCAGCGCTTATTAGGTGAAATATTTTCAGGTTTCGTAATACTTTTTAACTGCGAAAAATGCGAAGCGCGCTTTTTCCGCGGGCATCGAGAAAAGAAGGCGAGGCACCATAAATTCGAGATAAAAATGTGAAGAACGAGAAGCGCGCGGAGATTACGCAGCCTGCACTTTATTCCAATTAAACGACCTGCTTCTCTACCCGCTACCGGAACTTCGGAATTGGGTCGAATAGTAGCCATTTGCAAGTGCATCAGCTTAATGTATATAAATTTGTAGCACTTGAGCTTTGTAAAGGCAGTGTTTCTTTTTCATCAATTTCGCGTTTGAACTTTCATATTGGTCTGCATTAAGTATTCTCGCGTATTTGTCAAGAAGTGTTTGACTTCGTTGCTCGTATAGTGCAATAACTATTAAGTGACCAAATTTTCTTGTATTCATGTGGAATTAGATATACATTTCACTAGAATAATTTAATAAATTTTATTTTCATATTTTACAATCCTCTTCTGAATGTATTAAAGTTATATTCAATATACATATTAAGCAATATCCGATAGAGATTTTCGATATTTTTAATTCATATTTTACACATGTTATTTAAAGTAATTTCAACTATCACGTTTATTGGTTTTCAGTACAAGCTAAAGTCTACTATAACATGAATATTTAAATATGTATTGGAAAAGTATACTAGGTTTCATACGTTCTTACTCATAATACACTTCATCGTTATTTTCTATTCCTTAAATAACGAAATTTTGTAGTATGAAATCAATAATAATCGCTACAAATGATGTTTGATAATGCCTTGTTACTAATAAAATGCCTTTTAAGCATCTCAAATATAAATATTTAATCAATCTATCAAATACATATTCGTTCCATTTGAAACTCATACTGTACAGGAACAAGCCGTAAATATTAACGCATTACCACGCATAGATTTGCCGCCTCTCCCGTAATCGAAAAGAAAAGAAAAGGGAAGAGTCAAGACCGTCGGCATTATCCGAGAGATTTTCGCGCTCTGGATTTCTTTCGGCGAGGGAAGAGAATATATCGACTTCGCTCGCGGCAGGCTTATCGTCTTCATGAGAGGCCTGAGCCCGCGAATTACACAGGTCGATGGCGCGCCCGCTCGGCTCTCTCTCTCTCTCTCTCTCTTCCTCTCTTCGTCCTGTGCAGTTTGTTAATCCACAAATTTATATTCAAATCCTCGTCGATGCCGCCATCGCCGCTCTCTAACCTTCCCTCGGCCGTATTTTTCTTTTCGCACTGCAAGTGCCACGGTTTGCATATGCGCAGCCGCCTGTATACGTATGTATACGAGATATGTATATATGTATGCAAGAGAGCGAGAGAGAGAGAGACTCGAATGTTCGATGAATCGCTCAGAGCCCCCCTGGATTCGATAACGAAAATAAGAGATAAATAAAGGGAGGACACGCAGAGATGGAGAGAGAGGATCGAGAGGTCTAAATAAACGCGTGATTAAGGGATCTGGAGAGTAGGTGGAGGATTAAATTGTTGATTTTCACATTCCCTGTTTTTGATTTGGTAATAAATATATCAGCTGAACGAAGTAAATTTTACGAATTTAAATTGATTATATTAAAGGTATAATGGTTAATTCGAAAATAATAATAATAATACGGCGTATCAAAGCCACTTTTGAACAATTAATATTTTAAACGAATAATATTCCTTTGTGAAAAATTCCAGAATATTCATTCATCACTGGATTTTCCGTGCCTTTGCATTTTTAACAGAAGCAAATTTTTCATATTACGTATTCTCTTTAAAGCTTAATAAGCGAGTCAGCTTAGTGAATAAAAATTACACTATAATAGCAGGCTGCAGTTGCTTTTTAAAAGGAAATCTCATCCCTGGCAGTTACTTTTTATTCACCTTCTGACGATCGTTTCTGTCATCTCTAGCTTTATAAAGTAAAAGGAATGCTTTCGATTTGCATTATAAAGAAACTACAAATATTGATAACTCTGCAGATAATGATCTGTCCGGTACAGTAAATAAGGTAACATTCTTGTCTGACTATTTGTGCCTCCTACTACTTATGAACGAATATAAAAGTTTCCATGTATCGTAAAATATTATAAAAATATACATTGAAAATTCACATAATTGTTTTACAAGTAGAGCACGAACTGATACAATAATTTTTCATAATCGACTATCAATAAAAGATTTTTTTCAAACTTGACTATTCAGGTCAATTTAATACCGCTTCCATACCGTATAAGACTACATATATTATTCAAACCAGATCATAAATAACATCTCTGCATACCGTCCGAAACATCCCTGCATACATCCTCCCCGATAACAAGGAGGAAGCCCGCAGGCCCGCGAGCAACACGCCTCACGAACAGGTAAGACACTGCACGTAGTAAGTAAGGTTGCGCAATTGAATCGGGAACGCGATTATGCAGATTTCCTCTGCCAGCTCCTCATCCTCAGCATAGACGCTCTTCCTCTATAACGTCGCGACCGTCAGCCCGGGCCATTAAGAGCCCGATGGGCGGACGGGCATGAGGCGGGCGTCTTACGCGATTAGACTCGGGAATCGCTGTTCCACCGGTGGCGGCTGCACTTTGTCGCGACGAGCCGTGTGTATATATGTATGTATGTGTGTGTGTGTGTGTGTGCGGGCCAATAAAAGGTTCTACCATCCTCTCTCGCGTCGCGCCGAATTTACATCGAAATCCGTTCTCCTCTTTGTCCCTCCGCTCGTGTGCTTTTTCTTCTTGGCCTTTGGACTGAGAGGGTGAGTGCTGCCAGCACACACGACCTGCAGCCTTTTCCTTAATTCATCCCGGCAGTGCAGCGCGTCGGTGCTTTATCCCAGAATTTCGATTCGCACACACAAAGAACGAGGCGTAAAACGCGCGAACGAGAGAAAAAGAGAGAGAGAGAGAGAGTAGCAGAGCAGAGCTGTGTGTACGAGTACACATATATAGGCGATCGAGGGGAAAAGGAAGAGAGGCTCTCTTTTGTGAGCCGGTCGTCGAATGCAAACTAAGCAATTTCAAGGTTGTCAGCTCGCCGGCGCAAAAGCAGCGGTGAAAACGGAGGAGGGGCAAGAGGGAGAATAAATCGATGACGTGCTTTTTAGGATAGAGTAGCAGGCCTATACCGAATGAATTGCAAAGAAATCAATTGACCATTTTTAATAACGCAAAGCGCACGCGCGTGTTAGTGATATACACTACGTGTGCTGATATTCATTGTATGTGTATAGACACGTATTGTATATCTATGCATACAACGGAGAGTGAAACATAGAGAGATGCAAGCGAGTTTGAATAGGGGTCGCCTTTGTTTACCGGAGGATGGAGCGATAAGTGGCGAGTAAACAGTATTTTTTAGGGAACTTTTTTGCTTTGTTTTTTCCTGCCTCACCCTCCGCTATATATATATGTGTGTGTGTGTGTGTGAGCAAGCGCGTGAGCCCACGCCACTATGAATAAACGCGAAGTGTGAAAAACGTTTCTGGATTTATTGAAGTGCGGATGCACGATGCACGTCCCGTGGGTGAACGCGCGCGTATACGCAGGGGCTTTCGTTCGCTCGCTTACGCCTGCGCCTCTTGATTGACGTAATGAAAATGCATCGCGCTATTAATTGTCGTGATTGCGGAGCTTTTTGCGTTGCAGCCGCAGAGAGAGAGAGAAAGAGAGTCGGGATAAATAATGCATACAATAACGTGAATTTGGTGTTTGTTTAGCGCGTTTTTTTTGTGGAAGAATGGGTATAGAGTCGCACAGGGAATTTTAAAAGTATCGGGTGCATTGACTTTTGCTCTTGGTGTAGCTCTTTTTTTATTGTCGATCATACAGCTATTGAATTTTACGCTCGATTTTTTAACTTCAATGGATTTTCAGTTCCTACATACACGCGCAGTGCGAGCTCGCGATAGGGATATGTTTGAAAAAGTTTTAGCATATCGAAAAACCGGACTTTATGCTCGGGATTCCGAAAGTGCGTGGAATAAATAAATATTCATCATTTCAGAATAAATATTTAGCATGCGAGAATGCGAGCGAAAGTCAACGGACGAAAAGTATATTAAAGTTAGTCAAAATAAAAATTGTCAAATGCGTCGACCGGGGGCTATATATGATGAAAAAAAGAAAAAAAGATTTTCAAAGTTCTTCCTCGGCGGATGTTTATAAATCACATATACGCGCGTCTATTTATTCAAACTCTAAGTGATACGAGCAAAAAGGATTTCCGCATACACATCGTCGTTATATATAATATAAAAACGAGAGACAAATATAAAAATATACATAGATTTATTTATCTTGAACCGCATGTGAAAAATCTAGCGGATGATCGTATAATCGTAGTATCTCTAATACTCTCGATGTGTAAAAGGTCCTTTGTAAAGCAGACAAGAGGAGACGAATTAACCGTTGAACCCAAAAGCAGTCAGTAGTATACAGCAACCACGTTGACATCCACTTAAACCGGAAAACACTGGCAGAGCGCGTTGCCTCGCTCTTACCGCATTAAGGGGCCGCTCATCCCTAAACATTCCGTCAAGTGGTACACACGCGAGGATCGGCGATACACAGACATATACACACACACACACACAGAGTGGAGGGAGAGCACAAGCTCGAGCAGCGTTGCACGCTTCTCACTCTTGCTCGCGCGTATAGCTCGGAGGGTGCCGAAGTGCTAATTGATTGGCGAATCGCTTTCGAACGATAAATGGCTGATTGGTTCGAGTTACACAGCGCGAATAATTTCGCAGACCTATACCTATACCTACTTATGTTTCTATCTCTCACTCTCTGCCTGTCTCTCCCTCTCTCTCTCTTGCAGCGATGGCGTATTACTCGAAGTGCGAAGAGGAGTGGAGGGACACACACGGCTAAAGGAATCGATCTTACGCGTCGAGAATCGATAAGCCGGCTCTGCGCGGCAGCCACTGGCAGGCTCGAGGGAGTCGAGAGCGAGATAGAGAGAGAGAGAGGAGCTGCCACTCCACATGGATGATCTGTCTAAAGTGCGCGTCGAAGCCTAATGCGCTGTATACGGGGAGCAAGAGAGAGAGAGAGAGAGAGAGAGAAAGAGAGAGTACGGTGAGGCTCGAGAACGCGGGAAGCTAAATCGCATATACACTGTCGGAAAGAGGAGGGAGAAGAATTTTTCTACTGCAAAGTGCGCGCACGTTAGGTTTTAAAGGGGAAACGGGATGTATGCGTATGTACTTAAATTATGTAGTTCTATTCTTTTGGGAACTAGGGTAAATAGAAACGCTGGGCTGAATTTACGTTGCGTTTGTAACTTAGCTGCATGCCACTTGGCTCATGGGCGGTTTTTGAAAATTTTGGAATGGGTTTGAATTTTCGAAAAGAGATTTAGTTATAATTGGGTCTGAGCATCTGATGTAATATTATATATTATTAATGGAATTTTACAAATAAGTGAAAAAACGGTAGATTTAGAAATGTTTCAATATTTTCAAATATTTGAGGATCAACTATTTTAGTTTCTATATCGCATATCTAAGTAGTAAAGATCCTCACTTGTCAGACAAAGAAATTCTATGGATACTTAGTAATATGAATAATAACATATTTATAATAAAAAATAAAAATTGTAAATCTAAATAATTTATTATTTGTTTGTTTAAATCAAACGATACACTCATATCTAATTAAACGGAATCATTAAAGTGATTTATTTATTAAACATTCAAAGTATTTAAACTGACCGTTATATATAATTAAAAATATAATTCCTTTATATTTTTATAGCTGATGATTAATTTCTTGGATATAATTTAAGGCATAATGGCTTCATAAATCTTGCTACACATGTACAATAATAAATTGTGTTAAAAAAAGGAATATTTAATAATACACGCGGAAAGCTTACGTATTCGAATCACTTTTGTACTAGTAGAGGAAACCACTGGAAATTAAAATATATTATGCCCAATTAATTCGTTAATATGACTAATCTCGCTTACTTTATAATATTACATTCAACAGGTTTCTTTGAAACTTCAAGAGCTAGTCGCGCGCCAAATTAATGAGCTCGAATATGGAGGTGACATTGTGCATAAATTTTCAATACCGGCTAAACGTACATAGAGTTGAAATGTAACACATATTTCAAATGTTACATTAACGAAGAAGTTAATCATAAGTGTATACAAATTTCAGAGTAAAATAATAATAAATGAAGTTTAATGAAGAATAAACATAATAAGAATAAACTACACTGTTTTTACCATAATTTTCTTCTTTATACAATTCACAGCTACGCGTTACCTTCAATTTATAAACTTGTATACTGCTTTAATTGGCCTGCAAGCACACCATCCCCTCCTTATTAATTGCTCTATTTCATTTACCAAAAACACACGCGATCCCAAAGCAAGTATAAAACTCGCGCGTATATAAATAACCCCAGCAAAGACACACACACACACATATTTCCACGCGACTATGAACCGATCTTCGAGCATTACGGAAATAAAGGCGAGGATATTAATAACGCACCATCGACGCGAACCGACTTTCTTTTCGCGCCTGTGTATATGCTGCTATGTGTATGTACGTGTGTGTGTGTATGCGCGCGCGCGCGCGTGTGAACGTTCAAACTGTTTTCCGATACCGAGCGCGCGTGCACGACGCCGGCAAGGAGGCGGTAAAAAACGAGAAAAATGCGCTCCCGTCGACATTGTGTGCGCAGCTCTCGCTCTTTCACCGACCTGTGTCCAACGAACTGACGACAATTACGTCGAGATTTCGACCTCTGCCGTTTGAGCTGAATGAATAGGATTGTTTTACTGTTTGACTTTTAGCCAGGGCGAGGGGAGGCGAGACGACGGTTTAACGAGATTTATTTGGCGAATACATATATATATATATTTGATCGTGTATTTATTATCTGGCTATCGAATTGTTTTATGATTAAATCGTTTATTATGGCAACATATATACGTATATCGCATGACAATGTCAATTTGCTTCTTTTATTATAAATATAAATATCTCTTTCGCAAATTGTTTTTTACGGCTCTTATTTCCCTTTTTAACGAAATTATTTATATGAAATAAAAATCCATTATTTAATTTTATCTGCTTAAGAGCAAAAATTATTAACAGATCATTCTAATCGAGCGACTTAGACAAGTGCCGTACAACTGAATCTCAGTCACATCATAGCACGCAACGTAAGTAGCAGTTTCCATTAATTCCTAATGAGAATAATAACAAAGATAATACGAGTACCTTAAAATTTCCATTAGAAAATTAATGAAGCCATAATGCCTTCGCGTATAATGTACTCGAATCGTCCGTGCAGGGGGTCGTCGCAGCCACTTACATATACGGCCTTAATTAAGTCATGCACGAAGTGGTACGCGTCGACCACCTTAAATTCATCTCTCCGCCCATCCTCATAAGCCCGTATAAAAAAAAGCGAAAGGCCGGCGGTGACTGCGTCGATGGTAGCCCTCGAAGCCCTATTAATATTCGAAGGACCCGTCGTCGTCGTCGTCGTCTACGTTACGCTATGGGTCGTCACTCGTGCGGCTCGAGCTTCTCTCTCTCTCTCTCTCACTCGCCGGCGCGGCGAAAGGGTAGCTATTTAGGGGCTTAGCGCCTCGGTGCGCGCCACGCGAGCGAGGAAAAGAGAGAGAGAGAGGGTAGGTAGGTAGAGGCACGCCGGCCGGGCAACCGCTGTGTCACCTTTATCACCTTTATCACCTGCTGCAAATTGCCGCCATTTGGATGCTAAACCCCCGCCGGTCGAGACTCTCTCTCTCTCACACACCTACACACACTTACTCGCACCTACTGACGACTATTTGTAGGCGGGAGAGGGTGGCGAGCGAATCTCTGCGCGAACCCCTTCATTTCGATGGTGTGTGAGCGCGTGCGTTAGAGGTACATACATATATATACGTATATATGTATATAAACGCACGCGTATGCATGCATTCATGTAGGAAACGATGTAAACGGATTATCCGCGCTAGTTTTAGGGATAGGAGGGGGGGGGGGGACGACACGCGAGTGCTCGCACGCCCTATCGCCGTCTATATATTTCTCTCGGGCAAGCCGCGCCGTGCTACTCTTGCTCTTTTGGTTACATTAGTACAGAGCGAGCGTAGATCGAATTGCGCTGGATATACTCAGGGATTTTCATACTGAGAACTTCATTGTTATAAGCGGTGGGGGGAAAGGGGTACGATTGCTACTGCTGCTATCTGTATACCTGCGTGTAGCTTTGTTCGAAAGATTCTGGTGCGCTTTATTTTTAATTGCTTTCGTACGAAACGGGTCGCTGGGTTAGGGGTTATAGCTGGGAATTGAAATTCTACAGCGCCGATAATGCGCTTTTTATAAGGAGCTTTCGGATAGAAATTAATGAGGAGGGATGTTGTAATATTGGGAGGTGGGGGTGAGGGAGAGTGAGAGAGAGTACGCGGTTAGCCTTGTCGGGTCGGATAATTTTTAGGTCACAAAGGCCTTATATATATTGGAGAGAGGTGCGAATCGATTTTCCTTTAAAATTGTGAATTATACGCGACGTGGTGGTATATACAAAAATATGATAGCGAGACGCTGAAACACGTGAAATCTACCGTATTTTCAAAAATTTTTGTCCGATAAAATTTTTCAAACCTCTTAAGTACGCAAATTTATGATAAATTTAATGAAATTGAATAAATAAATAAAAAGTGAATCTGAAAAGTAAAGTTTGCTTTGGAATTTTTTTTTTTCCACAAATTATACCTTGAAACAAGAATATCATACTGCTACAGGTAAAACGACCAATGATGATGTGTATATCAAGTATCTTGATCCATCCAGAATAAAGCAATGAAATTATCTACATTTCCTTCGTAATATATCATAATTATATATTTCGAATGTTTTATAAAATCTGTTTACGAGCGCGCAGAGCGTTAATATAAACGGCTGGCATGAAATATAATATATCGGCGGACGAACGCGCAGTGGATAAAGTGCGCGGGACTCTATAGTCGGTTAAATTTGAAACTGGAGTGGCAGAAATGGCTAGACACTCGACTCGATCACTCGGGCTGCCCATCCCCGCGTGCACGTCGGTCTTCTATGGGCATTGCCGCGCGCGCGATTCGCTCGCTGAGGATACGCCAAGCGGAGATAGAGAAATGAGCTTTTTATCGATAGTGTATAAAAGGAGGAAAAAGGCGATTTTTTATCGTGCACCGGTAATATAATGCGTCGGGACAAAAAGGATCCTCTCTCTCTCTTTTTCTCTCTCCCACTCTCGCTCTCTAGCTCGACCCCCATCGAATATATGAGGCAAACATCTGCGTTTGAGTATAAAGCTCAGAGAAGAAGAATTGATCTTATACGAAATTCCTTTTATTTCGTTCATTAAAAGTATGACTTTCAATTTCCTTTTATAAGGAAGTCATCATTTATCTCTTTTATGGCTTCTATTGCTAGAAATGTAGAATAATTATTCATATATTATATACAAACAAGTTTTAAATAATAAATATGTTTTAGTAAATATTTTAACAATAAAGTACATTTTCCAAATCAAATTAATAAATTAAAAAACATATATTTCTTTTCTAGCAAACATTCAAATATAAGCATATTTAATCTAATTTATACGCAGTTCCAAAGTAAATTACTTTGCATTAATTAATAATATTGCTCTGCTCTACTCAGTTAACTAATAGTAATGCAAATTGTAAAATCAAAGTATGTGTTATTTTTGTCAATCCCAAACCATTTACCAAATCATGATATCTTTTTATCTGACGAGTTAGCTTTCTTCATTGTCTCAATTATGCGCTAAAAAGGTTTCATGATAATGATTTGGATAAATATTAAAATAATAAATTTTATTTAAAAAGAATTAATAAAAACTTTTTTCAACGTTTCTCGTAAGTAATAATAGCGATATTGTTTTTCTAATGTAATAAAAGTAAAGGAATATAATATGATATTACATTTAATATAAACGCATGATAAATTGAAACAGTTTTTCGCTATTCGTATTATATTAATAATCGCTACCACACGTATTATATTAATTTCAACGAAGAACCAAGTTAATATTAACCTGTACCTAACAATATTGCATTTTATATAAAATAGAATCAAGATTATACCAAGAAATACTTTGAAAAATACAGTAGTTCATTAAGGATCTTTCTTAAATAAATAATGTAAAGTAAGTCGGTTAAACGCTGTAACACAAGCTAATTATACCACGTCCTAATTGACTTGACTTAATTGACTTTTAAAGGTATGATAAAAGATTGAAAGCAGATACCTGTGACCACAGTTTATACATAAATTATCGTGCACTTAGCGTTGGAAAAGCAGCGCGAAGTACGAAAACAGTACGAAGGGACGCGTAAAATGGCGCGCGAAAAATCGAAGCTCGCGCGCGCGCGTGTGCGCCTGACGCGGTATAAGGAGCGCGAGCGCGCGAGTGGGAGACTAGGGAAAAGAGGAAGAAAAGCGGGAGTCGTTCAAGTCTTTTAAAGTTTTTCCTCAGAGAGCTACTACTAGCTTTGCCAGGAATAAAGCGGCCGAGTTCTCGGCGCGCCTTCTCCCTCTCTCTCTCTCTCTACTCACGAAGATAGCCATTATATTATGTACTTTGAATTCTTGCTACCTTTGCAAAAGCCGCCGGCCCTCCATTTCTCTCTCTCTCTCTCTCTCTCTCTCTCTCTTTCCCCCACTCTCTTCCTCTTCTTCTCTCGTTCCCACTCCCTCTTTATGCATCTATCTCTGCCCTTTTAAAAATATATATATCTCCATCTCCCTCCCTCCCTCCTTCTTCTTGCGAACCTTTTTTGTCTTTCTCTTTCTTCACTCTCAATTAATTTCCTCGAGTGCTTTCGTCTTTGCTCCATCTCTCCTTAAGCATTTACTTTCTTTCAGCTGTCTGTTTTTTTTGCGCTCGCGAATTTTTCCCGGATGTTTTTATGCCGCGCTCATCTTTATCCTGCCCGGCGCTTGAAACAAACTCATTATGAGGAGCATAATTATAAGTACTACTGATTACTGATGATTTACCTGCACGATTAGAATACATTTATTATACGCGTTATCGCACATTAAATCCATTCATTAAACTGGCGTGGTTCAAATGCATGTTGAATAAAATCTAATTCACATTTGTTTCATTTTCAGTTCGCTTCGAATTTCCTACCAGCCTCATTCGTTCATTTTTTCATAAAGAAAATGTTATATATAGACTTTCAAATTAAATGAAAAACATAAAACCAATCTATTATATTGCATGTTGGAAATAAAAAATTTCAAAATGAAATTACATCTCTAAATAAATTAAAATTTAATATTGAAATGTAAAACGGTCAATAAATACTTTGTATTTTTAATCTGCTGAATAAATTTACAGTAAATTTACGTTTCATATTTATTGAATATTCAAAAAGATCAATTTATGCAAGTAATATGATTCAAAAATACATATTTAATATTTAACATGCAGTATGCTGACAAGTTCGCCTTTAAAGTACTCAAAATTAATTAATGATCTCGTTGAAAGACGTAAAAAAAACCTAATTTCTACCATCTTTCAGAAATCGGAGCTAAATAGGATATTCGAGCTAAAATGGAGTCTCAATGCTATCTGATAATTATTTGCTAAAGGGAAATAAGCTACAACACCCGATTCCATTGTCGAAGCGCAACCGCCACATTACAGATAACGGCGACAATTCCGCGGCGTTCGCGCGCTAAGAGCGCACTGTATGTATGCACGCTGGCTCCCACCTCGCGTTAAACACACGTAAGTAATATTTCAGCGCGTAAAGACTTCCTCTCAGCGGACTTAATTAGAAAATATCACCGGGGGCGAGATAAACCCTTATCTATTTTGAAAATCCCGTCGTCGGCATGGGACACGCAGCCGAGCCAACCCCACTCTCTCTCTCTCTCTTCTCCCGCGTGTTCTCCACCCCGAGAGACATGCCGCACGAGAGAGGGAGAGAAGGCGAAAAGGCAAAGCGATCCGAGAGCACAGGAGGAAGAGAAGGCGCGCGCAGCCGGGAATTCGCTTCTCCATTTCCCTATGCGGGGGGAATAGCCTTTGCCGTTTCACCGACGACGGCGACGGTGGCCGAATGTTGCGGGAACGACGTCGTTCGCGGCCGAGGGAGAGAGGGAGTGAGACACACCAGGAGATAGAGAAAGAGAGAGAGACAGAGAAAAAGAGCCACAAGCCAAGACGACGGTAGCACTATTTGCCCTCGGACACGTACTTCCTACATCGCACGAGCCTGGCTGTACCGCGGAGCTTTATTTTGCGCAAATTTTCCTCTTTCCTAGGAGGCGAAGGGAGTATAGGGCGACGACGGCGTTCCTATTTCTATTTCGTGCTAGCACATACGCGCACGTGCACGCGTGTGTTTGTCACGACGACGGCTTCTTTTGGCCGTGAGTATGAGAACACAAGCTGTCGAAAAGGATCTTTCAGCGGGCTTTCTTGAGGATGCGAAATGGATTAGATTTACTCGTTGTCTTATTCGGCGAAAGATGACGACTCTGCGTTTCATTTGTGAATCTTGGTTCTTACTTATATTTAGCATGACATGTTCAATTTATGCGAACGTGCATCATTTTTTTTAAACTCTGAATAAATCATATAAAGGATCCAGAGAGATGTTATTTACGAGATAAAGGGAGAAAAATTATTTGAATAGTCGAAAAGATCAAAAGTACTTCTCCCGCCTCCAAAGATTCTTACAAGCGATAACCCATCAGGAAGTTAGTTAAGGGGTACACTTGTAAGCTTTATTAATTAGATAATAAGAAGTTGGTCGCACGGGGACATTAAGTCCGACAAAATATCGGTCACCGGTCGAATAAATGCGTAGACATTAGTTTTCGGCTATAGGGGGAGTATAAAAAGGCAAAGTTTGTCGAAAACTACGAGTGAGGGGCTGAGGATCAAAAGTAGATTTATTACGACAATCCCAAAAGTAAGAAAGATCGTGGGTTAATCCTGGTAAGCCACCGTCGTTGACACCAAAACGGAATATTCAGGAAAAAATATCTTTCCTCCTACCCCCCTTTACTCGGCTGTGACGAAAGACGCGTGTGAAAAACAGGATGTATTGTAGGATATTAAGTTTGGATAAAAGCATTGTATCCAAATAAAATTTTTTTTAAAATAGAAACTTTAACAGTTTTACCAAATTTATTTAATTTAAACTCAAATTGTAAATTTGTAAAAGTATTCTTCTCGATATTTATCTTTGACATATCATAAACAAATAGACATTAATCAATAATTTCCACGATTTTATCCCGGCCTTGTCTCATAAAAATCGGGAGCAGTCTCAAAGTGAAAATAAAAGTCGACCAACAATAAAGTCTTCGCGAACGACCGAACGAACGAAAAACCCGTAAAAACAGTATGTCTTTCTCTCTCTCTCTCTCTCTTTCGCAAAGAAAGAGACAGAAAGAGAGAGAGAGAGAGAGAGAGAGCATCTCTCCTCGAAAAATCATCAAGAGCTCGCTGCTCGGCAGAAGAATCGATCGCATTAAGTCGAAACCGTGCGCTCCACCCACAACCGTATCCGTGCGATCGCTTCCCTCCTGAGCTTTCTCTCTCTCCTTCTGTCCCTCTCTCTCTCTCTCTATTTCTCTCTCCCTTTATTTTTCCGAATCCATCCCTCGTATCACAATGACAAGCCGCGCGATCCACCTTTAGAAATATCTGCAGTCGCAGCTACGAAAACCCTTTGACTCCTTTCTCCTCTCTCTCTCACTCCTCTCTCCTCGCTGTCTCTCTCCGCTTCTCCTCGCCATTCCTCTTTCTAAATAATACATTCAGCTACCCGCCTGCTCTTTCTTTCTCTTCCGTCCGCGCGCTCGCTCACGTACGTGCAGGCTAAAAAGATGGGTGGGCTTATATACACGCTTGTGCGCTTGTGCGAGCACACACGTATGAGGAAGAAAGTGCCGGGAGACTGAACGAGAGAGAGAGAGAGAGAGAGAGTAGAGAGAGAATCTCGAAAGAGGCTTTCGAATTTCCACGGGACGCCCAGTCTCCTTCTCTCCCGCGGTTCTATGGAGCGAGTTTTCGGAGGGAGGCACGAGACGGAATATGAATGCGTCGCTGCTGCGGAGGACTAGCTAGCTAGCTGCTGTGTGCACATGCGGGGAGTTGAGAGAGAGAGAGGAATGAAAGGGGAGAGAGAATAAGGAGACGCGAAAGGAAGAGAGAGAGAGAGAGCGAAAACGGAAAAGGCGCCGCGCGAGGCAAGTTGCGGCTAAAGCACGCGGCAACGCGACGCAAGGTTCAAAGAGAGAGAGAGAGAGAGAAGGAGGGCCACTTCCTTCGGCGATAAGTTAGGAAGCTGACTCTCTCTCTCTCTCTCTCACCCTCTCTCTTACGGATGTTCGAGCCATTTGCGCACGGGAGCAGTCGAGATACGCCGATACCCAGCCCGATATAGACGCTTCGCGATGACGGCCGCAGCGCGTCTTTTTTGCGCCCGATTTATGGCGCGTTTTCTATACTTCCACCCCCGCAGCGTCTGTGAATCATGGCGGGACATGTTTCACGCGACGGGCCATCGCCAATCCTACGCTCTTATACGTATATATAAGATATCTATATATATATACACACTCACATGTATATATATGTGTGTACACGATGTGCGACTAGGATTTATCTCCAGATGAGGAGCCTCGTTATCCGTTTGCTCGTGCGAACTGCTTTCCTTCCGATGCCGTTTCGAAGGAGTATCCTTTCTCGGTTCTTTCCTTTTTTCGTAAATTTACGGTGAAAAGTAGTAACGAGCGTTAAAAAGAAAAAATAAAAATAAAAAATAAAATTGTTACCTGCGTATATGGAAAACGTGAAAGGTATTGTGTAGTTGATATAAAGTATTCGAGTTTTGTTCAACATATGATTTCTGTTTTTCTTTAACATACTAGGTAAAAAATTAGTCTTTTCTGTTTTCATAATTCCACTAAATGCTCTCATCTACATAGTTTTTAAGATGGAATCTTGTGTGGTTTGACCTTGTGGTCAATTATACGGATATAGATTTATTAAATCGTATATTATTCATATACTTAAGGCACTACAGCATGTAATAAATACAGATGCATATAGTCGGGTTGGCAAATGTTTGCAAGGAAAAATAGTGGATAAATGCGAATTTTTATTGAATACCGATCGCGCGAGACTATTTGTACATCTTTAAATCAAAATGCATGTAGCTATTTGAATTAAAACGAATTTGATTTAATACAATGGATCATTTTATTAAAAATACAAACCGTATTTTGAAAATAAATTATTGGACCGTTTCAATGAGTTTATTTTTTATGTATATTTATTTTTTATTTATTTTTTTTGTATCACTTTTGTAATCAATTTACAATATATCCAAATAAGAATAAAATCATATTGTTATAATTAAATTATTATTTCAATAAAAACATTTTTAGCAATACATTTCATTAAAATTTTATCAATATTAATATAAAATACGGTACTTGCTTCAGAAAATTAATGTCTAATTATTATATTTTTCAATGTAATTTGTTCATAAGAATATATTAATATCACCGAAATCTTCCAAATTTGATATTGTATATCCTCTTTAAAAAAGTGTTGAATGAAATCTGTCATTACAATAAAACTGTTTTGATTGGTTGACGTTGATCAATTTGATTGGTTTGTGGATAAAAGGTGCTAATGACGAATATGTTTAAATTGTTTAAATGGAATTTTTAATTTTAAATATTCTAAGTTGAGTAACTAAATTAAAGTCGTATGAAAAACTTTTATTATTAATGCGTTTATAAAAATTATAGTAATGTCATATATTTAAAATTGATTAAAATTACATTATACGAAATGACCATATTCCTAACCTCAATTATTCTTAAAATAAAGTAACGACTAGCTATATTGACTATTTGATTATAAAATGCGGAAATTTAAATTTATTTATTTTAATCACTTCAATTAATGTATCTATTATTATTATTTAATATTATTATTTAAATAATTAATATTAGTCGAATATTTCTAATTGATGTTATTCTTAAAACTTAAGTAATTCAAAGTAAAAGTATTACTTTACCACACAATTTAGTTCTTTTTTTTAAACAATGTACAGGTAGAGCGTTTCGCCTGTAAAAAAGGCATACTAACATTTAATTTTCTATTGTTTTACAATCATTTAAAAAAAATAACATTAAATTTATAAAATTTACAAGAAAATGGAAGGTATAGGGCGCGCGAAGTGCGCTGAACGTAGCTAGTATATAAAAAAATTAGTTAGATTAGAAATGAATACTTCAATGCCTATGAATTAAACCGTTATACTTTTTGCATCAATTTGCTTTAGAATAATTCTTATAGTTTTTTGGTATACTTATAACTAATATTCAGTGAGACTCCATTAGTTTACATTTTGAGAGTAAAAACTGCCAAAAAAGATCATCTTTACATTTGAAATTGCAACTACTTATACGAAGTAATCGTATATACGAGAACTGGATAAGAATCTGTAAGGCGAGTAAATTATTAACTTTTTCTTATACTGAATCTACATGGAATTAATATATGATCCTAACTTGAGCAGATATTGATTTTCTATTATTTCGTTTGTAAGAAAATTTCATACCTCCACTCTCTTATTATATATATTATGTATGAAATACGGATTGGAAGCGCAAACGCCTTATTAAAGTATCTTCCGAAACATGTATTTTGATGTAACCTATCGGAAATGGTTGCTAGAGGTTTAATTTATTAATTAGTTTAATTTATTATTAGTTTTGCCCAGGAACTTATGAATGTTCTTCCCAATGCATTCGTAATGGTATCCATAAAAAAAATAAGCATGCAAACCGCAAAATTTTAGTTTTGTAATAAATACTGATCAGACTCGCAAACGCCTTGTTAAAGTACCTTCCGAAACATGTATTTCAGTAAATCAAATTGGATGTGGTTGCTTGAGGTCCAATTTAATAATATATAAAAAATTTAGGCGTGCAAAACGAACATTTTTAAAGAGATATTGATTTTTCACTTTTAATCCTTGATAAGAGGTAGAAAAAAATTGTCAAGGCAGTTTCATATACCCTTATTTTTATTTATCTCATTAAAATCTACCGTTTAAGCCAAAAAGCAAAAAATTCGATCGTCGATTGATCCAAATATGGATGTCATCACAGTTTAGAAGTTGAGTTTCAAAAGTTAATTAAGCAAATACATCATCCGCATATTTCTGATATAACCGTGAAAATAATTTCAAAGTAAATTAATTTATAGTATAACATGTCAATATATATACAGCACAAGAATATTTTTAAAATTGAATCAGGAGATATTTCAAACACTGCTCTTCCACAACTCCCCCATCGTTCAGAGTCCAGATAAACGACGTGGTGATATTAAATTAGCTTTACGAGAATACAGTGTGCGCGTACGGGACGCCGGTAAAAAAGAAGTCCTTTAAACGTGCACAAGTTTCTCTCTCCCTTTTTCGCACGCTCTATCTATCGGCTCTCTTGTGTACAAAGCATATAAGTACTACCCCGTACGCGGCGGTTCAATCTACTCCGCACCCTCCGCTGAAAGAGACAGAAAGAAAGAAAGAGTGGAAGGGAGAGAGAGAGAGAGAGAGAGAGAAGAGGGTGGAAACCAGGGAGTGAGATATATATATATACGGTCTTTCAGGTTGTCGCGCGCGTATACACCCTTTCGCTCGTGATCGAGGACTTTTCTCTCTTCGTACACCGCACACGCATATACTTCTATACATACAAACCTGTATACACACACACATATATACGCACACACACACATACGAAGCCAGTGAAATCGCTCCGAGAGTGTGTATATATATACTTGAACGGCAAGAAACGCGTGGGCGTGCATCGACGATTTCGTGGTCGGATTTTTCAATGCCCTCGTGAGCGTATATATGTGAGTGTGCGTGTGTGTGAGGGGGGGGGATATTACGGGTATATATTTCGAGAAGGGGCGGGACGAAAATTCGAGCTAATGGAGAGACGAGTTTGGAACCGTACGTGCGTGGGCGCGAAAATAGTCCGGAACTCTTTGTAAGATTGCTATATAAGAGAAAGAGGGAGGGAGAAAGAAGAGGTTTCAGATGTTTTCGCGAAGTGGAACAAAAACATCTCGTCTCGGGCTGGTTTCTTTTTCTCTCGGACATGACGTGACGATTATGACGAGATGTATATGTAAACTGTATGTGATTGTAGATCGAGGAAGGGGCTCAATAGACTCCAAACTAATAGAAACATAGTATAGAATTTGAATTTTTACGGGAAATGAAAGGCCGAGTTGCAAAAAAATTGAAACCTTTCGGTGGGTTTCATAGGCATCTGTGCTTTCATGCAAAGTTAAAAAAAACTTTCAAGTTGAAGTGTTTGGATTCGGGTCGAGTATCAACTTCTAATCAAAAGAGTTTTTCAAGCCGGATTTATGGCAGATTTATGGAATCACTAATTAATTCTGAGGTTTTTAAAAACTTTTAAAATAGCGTATAATGAACTATAGTTATAAATATTTCAATATTATTAAAAAATACTTTATGATTTGTCATGTAGTTGAATCAAAATTTATATTGTTTAATAATTTAAAATTAAGGTACAATTTTGTAATAAAATACTATTATAATTAATAGAAAAAGGTAGAAAATGATGTAAAGTATACTCCACTATGGTATCGAAGCTATAAAAATGAAAGTTGTATGTCTAATATACTATACTAACAGTATTGGTAATATTCGTATTCAGTGCTATAGCAATATATGACTCACACATTGCAATTATAATATTTTTTAACGAAATTGCAATATTCACTTGCTTTATAAATAAAAAATATGAATAAATTGACGCTTAAACTCTTGCCGGATTTATAGTTTTATTTCAATCATCATATAAAAACGTGTTTGTGCTCTTGTCATTACCGATGCGTTCATTAATCATTTAGAAAAATATCCAGCACAAAACAGCAAATGAAAAAAGAGCAAAACAATTTGTTTACCGTTCTAATGGCATTTGTGCTTGCACCCTCACTATATGATAAAAATATTTATTACGCAAGGAAATCTTATATCGTTCCGATGGCTCATTGATCGCCGACAAGGCTACCAGAACGACGACGCCGGAGGCAACGACAACAACTCGAGGCTCTCAAGAGTACGCCAGAAGAGAGAGAGTGAGAGGGAGCGAGAGAGAGAGAGAGTGAGAGGGAGCGAGAGAGAGAGAGAAGGAGAGAAAAGAGGAGGAAAAAAAGCAACGAGATGGCGCAAGTGCGAAAAAGACCGGTCGAGTCGCTTAAAAACGAGCGACGCGGTAAAGATGAAAGGGGGCGAAGTGCGAGCGTAAAAAACGAGGAAAACAGAACTCGCGCTATAGTGAAAGGGGAGAGGGTGGGATACACCGATGGGACGAGGGTGGGAGAGAAAAAAACGAGAAAAATAAAGAAAGCCGGCGGCGCACAGGCGGTCCGGTGCGCTTTCAATTTGCGAGTTGACTCAAACAGGTCTCGCCGGGACATTTTCCTCTTGCATTCGTTTATTTTAATTCTCGCTCGCTCTCTCTCTCTCTCTCTCACTCCCGTCCGGCTGTTTTTTAACACGGATAAACGCCTCTCGCACGCGCTCACCCCGCAGGAGCGCGCGCGAATCCCACGAGCGCTCTTCAACCGAGCGCAGCACTATATTAGCGCGCCTCGTCGTTGCTTCGTTACGCAACTGCTCTCGCGGTATACACACACACACACACACACACACACGCATCGTACAATTTTTTCGCCACACACGCGCTATCTGCCTCCAGCCCACCACTTGTCGCTATTTTCCGCGGCTTTTTTCCGCCCCGTCACCGGGATTTTCACGCGTGATGTCTATATATGTACGTGTGTGTCCGTCGCGTGTGGCGGCCTCTCGACTTTTACTCGTATTTTTTTGCGTACGCGGCGGTGTGACCGCCCGGTTTTGTTGCCTGCCGAATGCGCGTCGTCCTCACTCTCGCGCGCGCTGGGTGGAGGCGTGTGTAAAGGCCCTTTCGACTACACCGTGCCGCTGCCGTTGTTGTTTGGCCGTACTCGTGGCTGCTTTTTGCTGCGTACAGAGTCCAACCCGTACACATACATACATATATATATACACACACACACACACGTGTGCAGCCTTTTGGCCTCGGTACCGGGTGTTTTTCGCCTTCGTAATCCTTTGTGCGCCTTTCATCCTCTTTCTCGCTCCCGCGCAACTTGGCCGATTCCGTTCGTACTCGCTTACTCTGTCTCTCTCTCTCTCTCTTTCTCGATTCTTAGCGGCGCTGCTTTCTTTCCGTCGAAAGGGTGGCCGAAGCGAGGAGGGAAAGAAAAGAGAGTGTGTGGCTACGTCAAAGGGATACCACTGTATAAACGCGCCGCGGAAAGCGGAAGCGCATTCATGGGGTTTCCGCGGTTTTCGCACGCGTATACCCCTTGCATGCACGTGTGAGATGGAGAGACTTTTGCAGAGAGTGTGTATACGGCTTTCTTGGAGCGAACTTGGCTTTCATGGCTAAGAGAGTGGGAGTGGAGAATGTCTGTTATCGATGCTATAGAATTCGTTTCTTACGTATTGGAAGGTGACGGCTCTTTCTTGTTCAGTTGTGTTACGTGTGTCGGGTTTTCTAATAACTCCTATGTTTTACTTTTTTCAACGTGTATTGTTCTTTATATAATGGTTATATTTCTTAGCAGGTGTATGATTCATTGTTAGTTCATTTCAAAATATATAGACGACGAATTATATAATAATACATTATGCTATAATTAATATGTTTTACAAGTTGAACACAAATTTTTTTACGTAAAATCAACTAAATGAATGTGTAAACTAAATTAACGTCGTTTTTTTTCTAATCTCATACTATAACGTTACCAACACTCTTATACCGGCGTAATATCGAATATTACAATGAACGTTAAACCAGAAGACCCCTGGGTATAAGTAGGTGCAACCACCTTCGTGCGCGCTACACTGCTTGTAATATTTCGCGGCAAGATTATCTAAAGGAGCGTGTAAAAGCGTACATTTTAAAGACTCCCGTATCGTAACTTCATTTATTAATGTAGATAAAATAAATTTTTCTGATGAACGACTTTAATAAAATAATAAGTTATAAAAATAAGTAGTTGACAACAAACATATTTTACAATGAGTGGAATGTAAAAAAAAATGTTCTGACAGAATAAGGCTGTTAACTAAATATTTATCATATAGACAAAAAAAGTATAAGCAGAATAAGTAGATTATATCGTATCAGAAAATTCACATTCGTTCTAGTCACGACTAGCAAATTATAAGTATGCCTGAAATGTATCAATTTATGCCTATTGCTAATGTAGAATAACAAACTCTTTTTATACTCTACTTGTATGTTATTGTAGAGACTTTTATTATATAAATAATTAACCAAATGTGTAGGAGTTTGTATAAATTATTAATAAACAGATCAAATGCCTATTTATGTACTATCTACCCATACATAATTACGTAATTGGTACTCACATAAATTTCTGACAAATAAAACAGTATAACATTGCTTACCTGAAACACAAAGAAAAACATTTCAAATCAATTAAATTACTCTCTGTTTGCTTTTTATATTAGCAAAAATGTTATCAATGTATGTACTATACAATCGAATAATTTTCTATACGTAATTTTAAAAGCTAAATAAAAGCATAGAATTGTTTTTCAATTATATTATATACAAAAATCTTTCGACAGCGTAAACCGTTTGTTCGAGTAAACGCATTTACCGTGGAAAATTCGAGAAAAGGGATTTCTAACGCAAACAACGCGCAGCAGTCAAACAAAATAAAGACTAATCGCTTTCGTGCGGACAAACGCTATCACAATAAATACCAACGCACCGAGCAAGTATTAACGCTCCCTCCACAAACCGTCGTGTACGACGCTAAACGGATGTAATATTTCAGCAATTAATTAAAACCATTATCGCTGACAAACCGCGTCAATTCAAAGCGAACAAATGCGCACGATTCGCTTGAAAAGCAAGAAGGTAAAAAAACACACCCTGCTCGTGTGAAAGAGAAGCGTGAAAACGAGGAAACGAGCGAACGAGAAAAGGAATAGAGACACGATGGACAGAAAGAGAGAGAGACGTCGGGTGAAATCCATTGAATACTCGGGTACGCGCGTCGTGTGAAAGTGAAACATCCCTTATTCTCTCATGAAACAATTAAATCGCGAGCAGGAAATTAAATTACCCACGCGGCCTGTACCCGGCTGAGAAAGCAGAACGGGAGACAGCGAGAGAGAGAGAGAACGAGAGCGAGTGAGACACACAACAACCGCCTGTCCGCACCCGATGTGCGCCTGCGCCCAGCGCGCATATACGAAAGGAAGAAAGAAATAGACGCGACAAATGTTCGCAGAGAAGATAATTGTTAGGAAGCGCGTGTATATAGTAGAGTACGCGAGCGCTCGCATACACAATGTCTTCATCGTCCTATTTCCTCGGCAATTCGTACCTCCTTGTTTGACATACACCCTACTTATATGTGTAACCTTACTGCGTGACCCGCGGGCTGCGGCTCCCTCGCCGTCTCCAATCAGTCACTCGCTCGCTTATGACGCTTCGCGGTGGGATTTCCATCCTTCCCTTCTCTCTCTCTCTCTCTCTCTCTCTCTCTCTCTCTCTCTCTCTCTCTCTCTCTCTCTCTCTCTCTATCACTCACTAT
>JAWWEQ010000022.1:602860-649292 GCA_035583055.1 Torymus tubicola
TCTTTTGTATTATATATATGGATACTGTAATTTTATATTTTTACATATTTAATATATTTTCATTTTTTGTCATAAAGACAAAATAAACGATATCTATCTATTTATCGCTCTCTCTCTCTCTCTCTCTCTCTCTCTCTCTCTCTCTCTCTCTCTCTCTCTCTCTCTCTCTTTCACTCCCTTTCTCCAAGCACATGTACGTGCGCAGGGAAGTAGTTTTGGGGGGTATACACGAATGCGTGTGTATGTGTGTGCGGGCGCGTGATCTGGCTCAAACCACTGACTACAACGACGACGACGACGAGTGCGCAACGAGCCGCGAATTCGCAGCGCGTTTACACCCGCCGGCAGTACTGCGATTCTTCACTTTTTGGGTTTGTGATTTGGCGTGCTGTATAGCAGCAGTAGCAGTGCGCTCGTGCGAATATACGCTGTATATATATATCGGCGCCCTTTTCATCGAGCTAACGTCTGTATATCTCCCTCTCTCTCTCTCTCTCTTTCGTGCGCGCGCGTGTATATCTCTTTTCACACACGGTTGGAAATAATTTGCGCGAACGTGCAGTGGCGTGCTTCTTCGGCGTTTTTGTTTTTTTGTTTGGTGGTGGCGTAACCCTCTGTCGACGAGAGGGTGAAATCGATTTGTTTACGAATTTAACGGTCTCGTAGTTGTCGCTCTCTCGCACAGTTGATATTTCCTACAAATATTGCTGGTTAAGGCGTTATTTTTTCCAAATGAAGCTGTTTGTTGCAAGTAATAGTTAGTTTTTGACGAAGAAATTAGAGATAATACACTGAGAAAAAAAGTTAGAAAAAATTTGAAATGTTTTTTGAAAAACTACCATAATTCTAGTAAAGCCACTACAAGCTGTAAAAAGCCAAAGAATTACCATAATTTATAGGAAATTTTTCCATAAGTATAGCAAAAATTACTATAATTCTGGTAAATTTTCCAATAAATTGTCATTTTTTGGGTTTTTACAGCTTGTAGTGGCTTTACTAGAATTATGGTAAAAACCCAAAAAATTACCATAATTTATAAGAAATTTTACCATAATTATAGGAAAAATTACTATAATTCTGGTAAATTTTTCAATAAATTATGGTAATTTTTTGTGTTTTTACAGCATGTGGTGGCTTTACTAGAATTATGGTAATTTTTCCAAAAACATTTGGAATTATTCCTAACTTTTTTTCTCAGTGTAAAGTTGGAAATTGCTCTTTTGGTTTACTTTCGGACGAAAGAAAAACATAATGTTCGAATCCATCGACATCGTTATGAATAATTGTAAAAATTTTTCCCATTTTTAAGTTTAGTAAACTGCTGAGGCGGTCATAAGAACAATTACACGGCAGAGTATATCGCTAATCACCAATTACGCTTGATTGGTCTACTTTGGCCTAATGAAATAAAGTTCGTAATGGATCATTATTTACGGCCATGGCTATTGTAATAGTATCGTATATTGAAAGTTATTACGACATTTTTTTTCCACCTTACAGGGAGTAACAGCAATATTTCACAATTTTAAAAGACCTTCGCCCCGGCATATAACGCGCGAACCCTCGATTTCCGGATTACGAGCCTTTCGTTTTATTGTCGCGCCGCAAAATGATTCATGGATCATGGTTTCCTCGTAACTTACAAGTATATAAAAAGCTTTTCCCCGCTCTTTTTCATCAGTCGCACAAACTTATCTCTAGACGAAATTCTTAGTATAATTTATACTTTTTCCTCTTACATTCGTATCAAAAAAGAAGCACAATGTCTTTCTCTACGATCAAAGAAACTGAAAAACATGGTAAATTCCTTCCTCACAGCGTATAACAGCTCTTTCAATCTACCTCGCATTTGTCGTAGCCGTTATATATTCCATCTACTCGACTAATCACAAGATGCTTCTTTCAACACCGTATTTTTGCGTATACATTTGCCTATATATATATAAAAATTTCCGTCTCCTCTCCCGTCAATTTTTCTGTGAACACCGGTACCAGTCTCTCTTTTGCCATCTATAGCTGTCGTGTACTTGTTTACGAGTCAGACGTTATCGCTTTCCCTCTCTATCGAGCTTTTTTCTCTCCCACTTCAGACTTATCGGTGCAGTACGCCGGTTCGCTCTCCCACTACTCACCGTCGTCATAATATGCGGGCGGTTATTTGATCGCTTGCTTTGTTCACGTTGATTGAGGGTAAATATATTTATAGTGCTAGCACTACAAAAACTACGCCTTCAACTTCACGGCATATAAAAATTTTCGTTGTTTTACAGGAGCTGGATTTTTCCAGTGAAATTAAAAATTGCTGCGCAGTCGTGTCCATCTCATCTTCTTCATTACACACCGTGTAATTGAGAAATTGCCAGGTTATATAAAGTATGCAAGTATTCCAACGGCCAGCTCTTTGCCCTCTCCCTCGCTCGCTTACACGGGCACGCATACCCCGCAGCATGTAGTATTCGGTAATAAAATTACGGTGAGTTTGTTTTATTGAAGAGTTTACTTTATATTAAATTCAACCGGGGTGTATTGCGCGCGCGACTCGGCCGGGCAAAATTTCCGACGGAAAGTGCTGTAAATTTTACAACGCCTTTTCGAAACTGCTATAAAACGCCCGCTCAACTCTATGTGTTCGCGCACACGCGTGCCGGAAAATTTCAAGTACAGGTATATATACAGCACGCATGTGTTTAGGTATGTGTGTGTGTAGACGTACGCGTATAGACCCTTACTTTACCCTCTCGTACTCGTGGCTTTTTCTTCGGAATCGACCAGTGAGAAAAAATCGCGTTTTCATAATACGTATGCGTACCCCAACGAGACCGAAAATGACGTGATATTTGCCTGTAAAATTTTTAAGCGCTTTCCGCTCATTTCCACGAGCAAACATATATGAAATTTCGTATTTATTATTTCCTTCGAAAGTTTCGCTGCTCTCGTCGTTGCCGCCTTCTACCCCTGACGACAGATACTTATATGTATGTATATATTTATACACACACATGTGTATGTGTGTGTCTATATAGCATGTACGAACGTTTCACGCAAAGCCTCGAGGCTATGAATTCTTCAGAAAAATCTCGGCGCGCGCGTGCAGCGTTCCGGAGATGTTTGCGCGCGAGGCATTCCAGAAATGCGAAGCACTGCTTTAACCCGCGGGTTTTACTCGTCGCTCGAATCGTTTTCTCTCTCCCCCCTCCCCCTTTTTGCCCTCCCAACCGCGCGCGCGCCCACGTTGTGACGCAGCCGCGCGCGCGCGCGAGTTGTCGTTTCGAGTTTATATTGCCAACTGGGCTTAAAACGAAAATGAACGTCGTTTGTGTCGCGCTTGATCGCCCTTACATCACCGCGCGCGCGTCCCAGCCGCGTTGCGTATACAACGTAATACATCGAAATTAATCATGTATAGTGCGGGATGCCAGGAACATTTTCAGGAGAATTATGTTGAGGTTTAATGGTGAAAGAAAATAATTTGTTATAGATATACTTATAATATTGAATTAAAAAATATATATATAGCATTTTGGAAGCTACCGTTTATATAATCAACTGGATTTTTTAAAAACACAGATATGTTATGAGAAGGATTATTAATAATCGAATGATTAAATTCGATAAATAAACAACTAAATTTGTAACATTATCCGCATGAATTAATGAATTATGTAGATTTGCATACTTGACATTATCATATATAACAAATTGGTTCATTCTGTGATTATAAGTATACTAATATCATTTCATTAGATATAGTGACGTTCAAAACAGAAAATCCTAGTAACACAGTCATATCGAGTATTAGAAACGAAAAACATCAATGAGTCAGTGAGGTTTTCCCCAAAACAACAAGATCCATGATTCAGAACACACTACTTTTTGTTAAAAACACACTACCTTAATCCGAACATTCCTTTTCACGTCAATTTTTCAATTTCACTATGTAGACTCCTTTTTCTAATTTCGAAATAAAGTCCGCTTTAATTAACTCTGTTGGCTTAATTTACTAGAGACCAGCTGTTTAAGATAAGAGAATTCACTTTGCGCTCCCTATATACCCAGTCTCTCTTGTACCATAGAAATATACGCGTGTGCCGTCGAAAAAAAATAACGTAAAGATAACGAAGAGAACGGCAGATTTTTAATTGGATACACCATCAAACTGAAAATCTTTTTTACTACGCATTTGGCAACTTCGCTCAACCGTACTTATCGCAACAAACGCCAAAACGGAAAAAACACTGGTATCCACAAAAAATAACGCATATTCCACGATACCATAGACACATAGATACCTACACACATAGGTATAATACATATACGTGCTCGCGCACATCGACAACACACGGGATTTCGTCCCCCTTGACGATCGTCGCGCTCTCGCGTCTACACACATAGTCGGGGAAACCGGGGGGGAGAGAAACAGGGCACACAACACACTGCACTACACTACTCCCGGGTTAAAGCGACGCTGACGTCACTATCTCCGCGCGAATTGAAACGCGAAGCCATCTGCGCGCCTGTTTATCTCGTCTCTCTCTCTCTCTCTTCCTCCCTCCTCCTTCCCTCTTCCACTCGCGTTTTCCGCCTCCTACTCCTACTCCCCGACACATTGTCACGTATGGCAACGAGGGAGGAAGGGAGAGCGAAGCCGTTGGCGCGCTTTTAATGAAACACCCGCGCGCCGCAGCCGTTTCGCGGAGTGAGAGAGAGAGAGCCGGATGCGAGATAACCGCGCGCTATGCAGCAGGATCTCTTTTCGCCCGCGAGGCTGATGACGCGAGAGGGAGTGAGAGAGGCATAGGTAGACCGGCGTTTGATAGGCACATACGCGACGACGATGCAACGACGACGGCTACGAGAGAGGATGTGGATGAGCCAGGCGTGCGCGATGAGTTCCTTAATGGAAGGAAAGCATCGGAGGACGATTCGATGCGAGCTTTGTTGTTGTTCTTATCGTTTTTTTGCGATTGTGCAAGCTCAGTTATATGCAACTGTTTCGACTGTCCTATCCCTTATCAGCGTCGCTTTTTGAGCTCTCTATGACGGAGAAATTGGGAAGATGCGTATAAGTATCGTTTTTTCGGTACCAAGAGTCTTCTTTACGAGCGGATTTTTTTCTTTTCCGCGTGTGTAGGAATGTGGCGTTAGGGATATATGGTAAAAATAACTTCTCGCTGTGACTTTGCTTGAGTGAGTTCCAATTAAAAATATCCGCGTCGCGTGGATATGACGATTATGATAGAAGTACAGTTGTAGTTTGTGAGAGGAGTGAGAAAAGGGACAAAATGAGTGAAAGAAAATAAAGAAAAATTTGATTTATGCAAGGGTAGATATTACAGATAATCGCATGAATATCTATCACAAATAGAATGCGCGTGTAATAATTAATTAGAGGTTTTTTAATTAAGGTAATGGATATTGATTTACATTCAAAGAATAGGTGTCCGAAGGAAGTATGCGCAGATACGGTAATTCGTAGCCTAGTGCTTTAATTAAATTTTTGCATACACGAGCGAAACACATACTTTAAAAGGAATTTTTACTGAATATATATATATATATATATATATATATACACACACTTTTCTTTTCTAAAATTAAAATTTATATTTTTATGGTTCAAATGGTAATATATAGTATGTAATGCTATTTTTTAATTTTCCAAGTAATTCAATAGCAGTAAACTCTTAGGAAATATGCATGTTAAATCATTTCCAACACGTGAACACAAGTGCATATTCTATTTTATTACACAGCTCTTATACTTCGTAGCAGATTTAAATTGTATTTACTCAAACTTCGCTAAAGTTTGCTCAAGTGGGATGTATATTCGCGAGTTCATCTAACAAAATACATGAAAACACACAAATACTTATCATTTTAATGTAAAAACAAAGTCCCATTCAAACGAACACTTTGCAAAAAAACTTCAAACTACATTTCGCTAATGATTTATCAAGATAAAAATAACATTTAGCAATGAAACAATTATAGCGCTATATAATGAAATAAAAATCAATCCTACGCGTGACTGTCACACATCTCCATACGACACACAGTTGATTCTCCAAATTCATACAATTAACGAAATTTACAATTTGAATTTCCACGTGTTACGACAAAGAAAATCCGAATTACAAATGGCTCGAGAAAACTGCTCTCTCTCTATCTCTCTCACCCTCTACGCGCGACGCGTTAATAAAACGGGGACAAACGTGCGGGACACTAAAGCAAACGAGCGGCAAGCGCTTGAGCGCGCCGTCCCACCAGCGTCGACCCCGAGAAATTATAATTATATTATACGCGCTCAGCTCGCGGCAGCCAAAGTGAGCTAAAACGAGGCAATCGCGGCTCGTGATAGTGGGTTCGCGCGCACGCGCGAGCAACGCGGACGACACATAAGCGAGTGAGCGTCGGGATTTTTGCGTATTATATGCGCGCGCGTGCTTTTATGAAAATCCCGCACGGACAGACCGCGCGCGCGTGTTTATCTCTCCTATACCACGCACACAAAGCTGTTTCCGCGTTGCAATTGAGAGTGTGGGTGAAAAAGGCGGAAACGTTTGAGGACGATTCAAAAGTGGTTTGGCGTATGGGGATGTTAATTGTTATTTATACGTTTTAATTACTTTTATTTGAAAAAATGAAAAGCAGTTGCCCGTGAGATTGTAAAGCATATTTATTTCTGATTTGTTAGAAATAATTCATCAGCCAAATGGGTAGAGTTTGTCTGAATAAACTTGAGTAAAATATACACACGATGCTTTTAAGAAGATAAAATATGCTCAGTGAAATATTTTCATTAAATTCTATAGTAAATGAAGTACAGCTCGACTTCAAATTTTTACGAATTTACGTGTTATGTTTTTTTCTGAAAGATATTCTGCTCTTTTAATTTTACTAACAGACTTTGTAATTCGTTTCAAACTGGGTTAGTAAAAATGTTGCCTCTTGTATAGCTTGGACATAAAATCAGATTATAATCAAATAAAGTTGAATACTTCAAAATAATCAAACGTTTTCTATAAGTATATAGTATATACACGCGATATAAATGCCATTCCGTTGGTTATACCGCGATCCTACAGTATAATTTATACAATTTGAAGTGGATGCATAACGGCAAAATCATTTTAAACTTTAAAAAATTAAAATGCAGAAAGCGCACAACGACATCGCTGGTCATTAATATGTAAAATATATTATTCCATATTTAAAACATCAACGCGATTATTCATTACAAGTGGGGATAAAAAACTTATTTTCATTGTTGATAAAACTTACATTTAAAAGCTTTGACATGGATTTCAACCCATATGCGTATACTTATTTAAAGAAAAAATTTAATGGAATAATTAAAGACGGATTTTTTGTTATTTCAAAATTTAATTTTAACTCTCGTAACTTTTAATTTTTTTTTAATACTGTCAAAGTGTAAGCTTGATGCTTAAAAATCTAATTACTACTTTGTTTATGCGTTATACATTCAATTTTTCATAATATCATTTTTATATCACATAAATGACCAACAACAGTATCAACAACTGTTAATAACACATAATACATCTGCGTGAAAAAAATTACTCTCGAAGTTTTCATTTCGACTGATTCCTCTCGTCTAGAATACCTTAATTTTCACACTCCCAATCTAAATCCAGGACAGCAAACCGCAAACTCGCTGGAAAAAGAAAATCAGCCGAAATCGCATTAACCCATCTAATTGCAAAATCCGTCACATTAGCCGAGATCAAGAGCTTGCCCGTTTTCCATCTCGTCGCGAGTCGCTTGGCGCGGAAGCCCTCGCGTATATAGACAGCCCGCAGGACGTCGTCCTCATCGTCAGAGGATACAGCGCGTGTAGGATTGTATCTGTCGTCGTTTGCGTGTATGTTTATATGTATATATAAGCCCATAACCATTGCTACTGGAGCAAGGGAAAGAGAGAAAAACACCAGAGAGAGAGAGAGAGAGAGAGAGAAAGAGGGAGGTAAAATACCTTCCGGACGCACGGGCAAAGGAGATTTTCACCTGCAGGCGCTTTTACCCACGCGCCGCCCTCCATTTAATCCTCTACGAGCGGCCGCGGCTCTCTTTCTCTATCTCTCTCTCTCTCTCTCTCTCTCTCTCGTGCATTACGGTTAACACCGACGCTCGCCGCCACCGCGTGGTTTCGTTATACTCTCGGGCATGCAAGCTCTCGCGCCGGCGACTCGTCCGTTGCACGGATAATAGTTTATTCGCTCGAATGGCAAAGCTATATGCTCTTTCTCTCTCGCCTTTCCCTTTTTACCTCCTCCTCCCCCCTTCCCTCTTCGTTTTTTCTCCCTTGCGAATCGTTTTTTTTAGCGTCGGTTACGCCGCACCACGCTCGCGGATATCCCTTCCACACTTTTATATCGGCTTTAAATTGTGACAAATGGATATGGTGGCGGCGCTAGGGATATTTAGAATGCGCGCATGGGGTTTTGCGCGAAAACGACGAGCGGCGCGTATAGTCTCGCCTCTCTTTTTTTTTTCTCTTCGTATATTTCCGATTGTTACACCCAGGGTTCTGTATAGGACCACGCGCGTGTGCCACTATTACTGGCCTCGTCGTTGCGCCTCTTTTCTCTTTTGCTCGAATTTCTTTTTTTTCTTGTTGCACGCGAGCGCATGGTCTCTCGTGACGATGGAAAGTGCGCGCGGTGCCTGCTGCATCGATGTTTTTCCTTTTTCTTTCGTAGCACTTTTCACCGTAGTGTGGTAGTGTAGGTCAGTGCTGTATGCGCGTGAAAAAAGAGATGCGCGGCTACATATTCCTGGCGTTCGGTTTAGAATGCGATCGTGCATGTCGAGAGGACGTTCGGCGAAAAATTCCGGTTGTTTGCCCGCGTGCACTACTGCCACTTTTCTTACCTTGATTATACGTGTTTAATTCTAATTTCAGTATTTTTTCTACTGCTTCTTTTATGCTAATAGAACCTTGCAGATATGCTCCGTAATGTTTAGTTTATGTAATGGACTAGCGAATGTTTGAGAGTAGAAGATGGAGAAATTCGCGAAATTGTTAATACACTTGAGTGTTTCGTTCCACTAAAGTGAAAAAAAATGGAAAAAAGTGAAAATAAACTTCTCGAATAAACAAACAAATACCGCTCGGGAACTCCCCGTGATGCAACGTTTTTGTGACCATTCAATCAGTGTTTCAAGTTTCCCAGTGTGTTTATAAAAAGAAGCTTATTTATTTTCTTTTAAATTATCTGTCTCTTGAGAGACATAATAAAAAAGTCGACTGACAATTTTAATTATTCTTTGATTGCTTTCCAGATACTAAAAAATCAACAAAGGTATTGAGATGACGCTAATTGGGTTACTGCTACTGATTAACACTTTTAAATTACGAGGTCTTTTACTAATAAATAAGAAGCTATATTAAAATAATTTTTAAGAAATAAGTATAACAATGAATTGACAATTAACGAGTAAGTAAATAGAAATATAAGAAAATAAACTCTTTTATTAAATATTTATTACATTATATCGTCTCTTCGATATTTTTCTTGTTTTATCACTATAATTCTTATAATTTTTCTTGGTTTATCACTATAATTTTTATAATTTTTCTTCTTTTAAATATATGAATAATTACTTACTTTGTATTTGAATGAGTGCTGTTAGCGCCGCGACAAGCAGTAAGAACAAATTCATCTTCGATCTTAACAGTTTCACTTTAACTCATTCTAATGCGTTAGCTCAAAACATTCTACGCATCGTACACTTTCTCATATTCATATATACTGTAGCGTCTACATTGATAAGCATGTTTTGATTTCGTAGTCCCCCACCTCTCTTCCATAGTTTTATCTTATCAAAATAACTTTTTTGTTGATGCATCATCGGCATTTACACTTTTAGTTATAAGAGGTTATCTTCTTTAATTTAGTTATAGTAATAGTTTGAAAAGTGATGTCAATCGTTTCCCGGTTTGTTAAGCAAAAATAATCGTTCTTTTAGATCTGTCGATGAATTTTTTTTTCGTATATAGGCTTGATTACAAAAGTCTGCACATACTCATTAAAATTATATTTATCACCACTCAAACAATGCCAATCATACACACTTACATTAATCTTCTCAATTCACAATCAACTGATTTCAATTAGCAAATGTAAATTGGCATTCTATAAACGTATTAACAGCGCTATATACAAAATTATAAAGTATCGTTAAACGTGCATAAAGCAGCAGCCGCAGCGTATTAAGCACAAAACTCGGGCGAATTAATCGCGCGGGCAGTCAACAAAAACAAAATAACCGCGAGCCTCGCCGCTATACCACCACGCGCTCACGCTATACAATTAAAATTAAATTTAACGAATCCCATTACGAACATTATACGATTCCACCTCATCCTCTCTCTCTCACTCTCTCGCTCGCTCGCTCGCACTGCACACGCCGCGGGGAATATTTCGACCGCAGTGTAGCCGTGGAAACGGTCGTGTTGAAGCTCCGACACAATGATTATTTAAGCAGTAAAAATGTCGAGCACCCCTGTAACAATATCCTCGCGTAGAAATCGTATCCTACTCCGTAAGCCAGACGACGTAGCCGGAAAAGAACGCGGCCGAACAAAGCGAGAGCGAAAGACAGAAAGAGAGAGAGAGAGAGAGTAGAACACGACTGCAAGAGTATACGAACCAACGAAATCGAGTCGTGCCGGGTCTCGGGGTCGACGGCTCTCTCTTTCGGCAAGAGAGAGAGAGAGAGAAAAGTGCAAAATGTGCAACTCGCTGCTGGCTTTCGGCGGCCAGGCGATCGTGACGTCAGCAGGCCGCAGAACCGCGAACCGCCGCCGCCGCCCCGACGTATAGAAGTAATGGGGCAAAATAAAATCCCGAAGGAGGTCGTCCCCCTCGCCGATGTGGATGATCGGCCGCTCCCTACTCTCATTCGCTTATATGAAGCAGACCAAAGGAGAGAGAGAGAGAGAGAGAGAGGGAGGATGAGTATATAGCAGAGGCCCGCGTACCTACATGCAGCGATATTCCGCGAGATCATCCGCGCGCGCGGTGAGCACTGGAATTTCTCAATTGGACCTGGCGAGCGAGAGCGCGCGCGCTCGAATCGAATAATATCGGCATTCAATTTCGAAATTCCGAAGACGAGGGGGGCGGGTGGCGGTGAGAGGGAAGGGTGGAACTTATGGATTCTTAGCTGGGGCATTTCCTGTATAAGTTAGTATCAATTTCGAGCTCGACGGACTCTCACTGGGAGAATTTTCGCGGTTCACGCGACGAGCGGTCATCGGAACGGAGAGAGAGAGAGGGAGGAGGTGGATATGTAATTTATTCGCGGTGTGAAATTCCAGCAGCGCAGCTGGCCGCCCGCGTGAGACTGGCTGATGCGAAAGTGTATATAGGTGTGGGGATGGAGGAGATTGCGTTTTTCAACGGCTGGACGTTGTCGCCACAGGAATATTGAGCGATGTGTATAGATATTTTATAGGATATATATCGATAAACAAGGGATTTTTTTATAGTATCTGTAGGTGGGTGATGGGAGTTTGCAAAATGATTTGAATGGGTTAAGATTGTAACACGTGGAGCTGAATTTAAATAAGGGAAGTTTTTCGAGTTCCCCATTTTATTAGCGGTCTGCGTAATGACTTCAATATTTCGGATGGTGGTGAAAATTATATAAGTTAATTAAAAAATTTTTAATTAATCAAAATGTATACATGAATTATAAATCTTTTACAGTACGTTCAAGCTTTAATACGGAAAAATGAAAAAAAGTTAATTAAATATAATTTATTGATATGATTTCTCCTTTTAATTAATAAGATAAGATCTTTTACTTTGTGCTTTTAACCTAGTTGAAGACAATTAAATGACATTAACCACTAAGGCTAGTATAAAAAATATATCAAGTTAAAACCGAGACACTCGACCAAGTCACTAACCTCTTAAAGACGTTACCCTCTTCAAGCAAAACTTTGTTCCATTCAGAAAAGTGAAAAATATAGGTACTCCTATCGATTATCAATTCAAGCCGTTTTATTTAGAAAAGCCGAGTCATATCAATAAATTGTACTGTACGACTCGCTATTATCCGTATAGCAATTATATTATTAAACCGAAATCACAGTCTTTAAACTTAGTTTCCAGAAGAAATTAGAATGATGCCTAAAGCTACAGAAATAATCAGAAAATTTTCCGGCGCGCAATCACGAAGAGACTTGGATATTAGTTGTCTTGCCAATCTCGAGCGCGACCCACTTTTCCAGACCCCCCGTCGCTCTCCGCGGCCTTTTTCCCGAATTCAGCAAAGCAAAAAATACTAAACCACCCTTTCCCTCCACGCGATATCTTGCCGCGAGCTCGTTAATGTAATACAGGCCCCGGCGAGTCGAAATTTATGTCATCCGGAAAACGTTTTTGCCAGCTTTTCTATATACGATTGTCCCGAAAACTTTTTAGATTTAACGTTTCCGCGTCGTCGTTATATTTCACGTTCTATCTGGTGAGCAAAAACTTTGCTGCACGCTGCATTCGGAACGGCCAAATCGATAATTTTCTGTTAGAACTATTTATTGCAGTTTTCACTTTGATTATTATTATGACTGATGGGTATCGGTATAATTAAGCGTTGAGCGGACGATTATTATTTGAAAGATTCGATAACTGCGCAACCGAACAACCATTGGCAGAATCAATCGCCTGATAATTTTAAATCTTTATTCAAAGCGCGGGGTCAAAGACTTATACACTTTCATTTAGCTGATAATCTATCGTGATCCTAAAATAAAAGCGAATAAATTGTAGAATTGAGACAGTATTTGAATCTTTAAAAAATCGATTGATTAAGTTTTTTTTATGATACGTTTTAAGTATTATCAACGTTAATTTAAAACCTTATCTAACTGTAATCGACGAACAATAAAGAGATAATTATTCAGCGTTTTTTTTCAGGTAAACGAATCTTTCAATTAAATCTATATCATCTATCATTTAACTAGTCGATTATCTGAACAAAATTCTATATACAGGTTATACGCATACGAGCCATTCTACAGAAAATCGAACACTTCTTAGCCAAAAATGGAAACATGTGATTTTTGACAGCACGCTTACCAAACAAGGTTTTTTTTATTCTTTAGAACATTCCAAATGAAAAGTAAAAGGATGCCAAGTCGAAACCATGTGCCAACAATAAGTTACGGGTCAATTACTGATATGAAAAAATGATTAAAAATAGCTCTAGTTTGATCCAAAATAATTTCACATATAACAACTCAATATGGAATTCAGAAAGAAGAAAAAGAAACTAAAGAATGAGAGCTTTCCAAATCTTTTTTCAGAATTAGAAAATGTTGATTCCCTCAAAAGTTACGTGAGTTTGAAATTGGGCTTGAAACTAACAAAAATGATAGCAAATTCACGAAATACTGTAATCAAGTATACGAACTCGATGATTTTTTCCAAATTCTCCCTTTGCTACCATTTTTCGACAGTTTCAAGCCCAACTTCAAACTCACATAACTTTTGAAGGAATCAACATTTTCTAATTCTGAAAAAAGATGTGAAAAGTTTTCGATCTCTGGTTTCTTTTCCTTTTTTTCGAATTTCATATTGAGTTGTTATGTATGGAATTATTTTGGATCAAACTAGAGCTATTTTTAATCATTTTTTCATTATCAGTAATTGACCCGTAACTTATTGTTGGCATAGTTCCGACTTGACACTCTTCTCTTTTTCATTCGTAATGCTCTAAAGAATAAAAAAACCTAGTTTGGTAAGAGTGCTCTCAAAAACCACATGTTTCAATTTTTGTGTTAAGAAGTGTCCGATTTCCGATAGAATGGCCCATATAAATCAATATTTTGCTAAGTACAAACATTTTCCACACCCATAGAAACTCTGCTTTTCGTATCGCGGCAACTTTACCTCAGAGACTCGCGATAAAATTATCAAGCGCGCAAACAACGAACGCGACAGTATAACCACAGCGGCGCGAAATTTAAATAAGTCAAGAAGCCCGTAGCTTCAGTGCAAAACTGCGCTTTCTCTCTTCCTCCCTCTCTTTCCACTCGCGTCAATGCGGCGCGAGAAATCTCCATCTCATAAAAGCCACAGAAGTAACGCCGCTCACTCGGCTCTTCATCGCCTTCGCGGCACGACCGCGCGTCGGTCGTCGCTTTATCAAATCAGTTCAGCATCACTAATTTGAGCCCTCTCTCTCTCTCTCGCTTACTCACTCTCTTTCTCTCTCGTAAGCTGCTCTCGTCTCCTTCTACGCGCGCAACGAACAAAAAAGCTGGGATAAAGAACGACGAGGACGAGTCGTCGTTGCGGAAGTACTCCGCGTAGTTATACCGGCGCAGCTTAAACGCACGATTTCTTATCAGCAAAATGAGTTTTTGTCCATGAATGCTATCTGGGCGACGCTGAGCCAAGCTCGGCGCGCGCGCTCACGCTTTTTTCGCTTCTCCCTCTCTCTTTCTCTCTCTCTCGTCTTCCATATCCGCGAGAGGGAGTGAGCGCGCACGACGCAAATTGAAACAAATGGAAACTTATATGCATCGCGGCACATTCCGAGTTTTATTGCCAGCTCATTTCATCTCGCGCTCCAGCAGCAACAGCAACAGCAGCGACTGCAGCATAGTTTTATCGGCGTTGCCGGCGTTATGGTCCCTCTCTCTTTCTCTCTCCAGTTATTGTCGGTACCCAGGTCACCGGTCGCCTCCTTCTTTTCCTCGACAATGACCATTTGCCGCGCAAGTCGCGTGATTCGTACGAAAGGAAACTAAAACAATCCGGCGTGATTTTAGCGCTTGCTGTCTTCGCATCTCCAGACACTCCTTTCCTCTGCATACACTTTTTTATTATATATGTATATATCGGTGCCTCGCTCTGGTTTTCATTTTGAAGAAGCGATGCTGACGCATCCAGGCCACTATATACGTATATGCACGAAACTGTAGTAGAGGTGTGCACGTGTATCTGTGTGTACTCGAAAATCCAATTTCTTGAGCGCAGGAGCGAAGCGCGCGATGAGAATGGGGAGGGGGAGCAGGCTGCGCGACGCTTTACGACGCGTTTTTCGGTTACCAAAGCAAGCTTTTGCCGCGGGAATATTCAAGGTGCGCACCTTTTTTACGGCCCGATTACATTGAGATAAATTGGCGAACTATATATCGGCCGCGTGTTTTTTTGTCGCCTATATTTGCCACCCATGCGCTAGTGCTAAATATTTAGCTGGGATGAGTCCTCGTGAAAAGGCGTCTTTACTGCACGCGATGGTGATCGTGCATAAAATATTTTTAATCGAACGCTGCGGTAGAAAAGCAGCTTGCTCTCAGCTATTACGTTTTTCCGATTGATCGAAAGTCATTTGATAAGCGTTACCGCGAGTATAGCAAAATTGAGTGAATTCGAGAAAACGTTATCCGAGTTATATTACTCGAGGATATCAGGTGATTTTATTCGAAGGGTGACTTTTTAATTGAATTTTTTCATGAAAAAAAATCGGATGGTAAAGTCTGAGGATGCTTCATCGTCTATCCAAGCGAGTATATATATTGCAACGAATTCAACATTAAAATTTCAACAATGAAGAGACGGTAACTTTTTTTATTTGATTCTTCGCGGAGAAAAATTTTAGAGTAAAAATTACTAAGGTGCCTTAGTAGTGCATGGACAGGGTGTCAAAAGCCGTGATATTCCCAGATTTCTAATACAATTTACAAGTTTACTAATTATCATAACCACTTTAAAAAAATACAAAATTATTATCTCAGTAAAAATTACCATGTCAACTGGTAAAAATTGAGTTTTAGTAATTTTGACAAGCTTACCTAGTAATTTTTACTTAGAAAACTGTCAAATTTTACTAGGTGACTGATAAATTTTACCAAGTAACTTGGTATTTGTTCACTCACGCATGCGCACTGTGGAATATTGTGTTTCAGGATATTGATAGTAGAGGCGTGCGAGATGTTCAAATGTCGTTAAGAGTTTCCGTTGCGTACTCGGTAAGACGTTGGACTGTCAACCCAAAGATCGTCATTAATAGTACTAGTGTTATTTGGCGCGCCATGCGCACCCTCTTTTTCGAGATCGACTCGAGATGCTCGCAAAAAGCGAGATATCTGGCAAAAATACTCGAAAACCGAACAAATCTCGATCGCTCAATTTATATATAGGAACTATATATCCATTAATATGGAAAAATTAATTTTTCAAATGTATATTGACTAAAAAAAAATTTTACTAAGACAAAGTGTTTTACTAAGTCAATTTTACTAAGTCAAAAGTTTAAAGTGGTCGGTCAATATTGTCTTGAATATTTGTAATTTGCACTACAAAATTTCTCTCTGTGTAATTAAATGGGAAATACTTCATGAATAAAAATTAAGAGATATTTTTCAGCAACAAGTAATAATATATAACTACAATATAGCTGCTTCGTTTATCAATATTTTTTGATAAAATATTGTATATTTCATTTTTATTTTGAAATATAAATTTAGTAAGGTTGGCGTTGAAAAATTTAATATAGTAAATTTTCCAATATTCGATACTTATTGTTAAAATATCTTGTTTAATAAATGTTCCTGCAAATGTTAGATATACTTTTTACTTTATTAACAATATATCAATTATTCATATGGTACATCTTTTCAAAAGACTCAAATGTTAAGGGTCAGAAGGAGTTCTTGACCTATGGGTACTGTAATAACAACAAATTTACTCGACCAACGTACACGTTCAATCGCTTACATACAGTGCATGATAAATGGATTTATTTGCGCTCCATTGATTTACAGTCAAACGCTCCGGCACTTGGCAAGATTCATCGGTTTGCCGTTACCTCCGTCACTGACCTCTCCTAGAACTTCTCTAATGAAAATATTCTACTTTACCAAATATACACAAGCGCGTAAGAACATTCAAAATTAGTGAAACGTCTCAATCAGTAAAGCGTTCTTCACCCGCAAGAAAAACTCGGCAAACTCTATGCCCGTGGCATCTTTATTACGTCGACTTCTCCTCTCCACTTTGTGTTCACCAACTTACGAACTGCATGTATATCACGTACTAATCAGTGGAACGTCGGTGGCGTCGCATTGCAAAAAAAAACGTACGAAGCGGTATGCAGCGTTTCTCGACGACGACGACAGGCGGTAGCAAAAAAAAACGATCCTCCTTGAGGCAAAAAACGCAGTGGAAAAAAGGAAAGTTGAGCGAGAGAAAGTTATTCAGAAGTCTGGGCGCACACCGGCGTGATACATAAAATATGTAAGTTTTAAGAGGCGCCGGCAGTTATTTTCCGCTCGGCATCCTGGCCCCCTTTTGCGCGCGTGCGCGTCGTCGTCAAGGCGACTCTCTCTCTCTCTCTCTCTCTCTCTCTCTCTCTGTGCCAAGCCGCGCGATAGTCCTTCTCGTCATGGATTTTCCCACCAGGACATATCGTTGGATAAAAAAAAAGAAGAAAAAAGAAAAAGAACGATAATGCTGTGTATTTCGATTTTCGACAAATGCCAAACCTGCGTGCGGATATGGCTCTTTTTCCAGCTTTTTGAATGTTTAAAAGGGTGGCAATTATGGGGGAGAAAGAGCGTCGCACGCGTACGCTATACGCGGATTAGAGAGCTTTTACGATCGTGACCGGATTTAGATTTTTTATATTTAAAAATTGAAACGCAGTTCACTCGAAACCGAGGAATTGATTCGCAATGGAATTTATAAAGAGGTTGAATATTTTAAAAGCTTACATCGTAGTCTACCGTACACGAGTATAAGCGATTTTGGTAGGTTCTTTTTTTTATAGGACGAATCGGTTTTTCGCGAAATGGAAAACCTACTGCTACAGCTGATATTTCGGTCTTTATTGGATCTCAAAATTGTTATAACTATTTTTGGCGAATTTTAAATTCTGGAATATGTTCCTTGTTTTGTTAATGTCGTGCCATGACGTATAGTAATTGAATTATTTTCGTGTTTCGATATATACGGGTAAAAGCGTATTTTATTTTTATTTCTCGACTAAATTGTTTTCGAAATCTCGACTGGTTTTTGCGTCTTTAACCATCACAATGTCTCGCTTCTCTTTTCTCTTTACAATGCTCCCCCTGCCTCTTTTTCTCGCTATTTATCTTCGTCTTGACTTTACTTTCTTTTCTTTAAAAAAGTATCCAGGATTACCCTCGGCTTTCCTATGTACTTTCACTAACGCTCTAACTGAGACTCTGAATCTTGTAGATTATCTTACGAATTTCCAGCGAGTACTTTTATCACCTCCCCGGGTTTCCAAGTCGGAAACTCAGATTTGAGACGTAAAATAAACAATTGTCGTTTTATTTTATCGCGCCCCATGTCTTTACCAAAAATAATTTTAACTTAAACGAAATAATTTCTCTTTCGCATACTGAAACGTAATCTCAATTAAATAAAATCAAATATAAAACATAATCATTCGACAGTATATATTTCCTCCTAAAAATCACATTACGCAATTAAACATTAACCAGACAAGGCAATCCACGCGCATTCTCCGCGAGCGTCAAAGAAAGAATGGAATCTCACCTCAGGAACGCCCCGGAAGCCGCAACAAAGCTCAAGTGCGAAACAGCCTGGCGCAGCGCTCCCGAATCCTTTGTCGAAATTGGCAGACGCGCTCTCCCCTACGTATACCTACGCGTATATACACCGTCGGGCTAATTTTTCCCTCCACCTCTCGTTCACGTTTTCCCGGAATCTGAGATGAATCTCGTTACTCGACTCGTGCCCCTTTCCCTCTCTCTTTGCGCGAAAAGGACTCGACGAAAAAAAAGAACAGAAAAGGATATACCCCGTAGCCGAGCTCTCGCACACCTATATCCTGGTATGAGAGAGCAGACAAAGAGCGAGACAGAGGGAGCGCGCTCGTCATTACGTTTTCATTTCTGTGGCGGCCTGGAAGCCAAGGCGTTGGTACTCCTAACGAGAGAGAGAGAGAGAGAGGGAGAGGGAGAGAAAGAGGAACTTGCTTTGGGAAGAGAGAGAGAGAGGGTCGTAGGAAGGAGCGCGGGTGCGCGATAACCAACGAGTTCGTCAAAGTAATTCGCTCCTCGCGGACGCCCCATTCCGGTCACGTACGCCGCACGCGGACGTTCGCCTCGCGCATCTGCTGCTATATACACCGTGCCACGTCTCTCGTTCACTCGCCTACCTCACACGCTCTCTCTACCTCTCACCTTATTATCCTACATTTCCGCGCCCACATAACGCTTCCACTCACTCTCTCTCTCTCTCTCTCCTTATACTATCTCTCTCGCGCGCTCTCTTTATTCCCTCGACTAACTCACGTTCTCTGACGGGGTGCACGCGCGAAATACCTCTAGCCGCGCCTTTTTTATATTTCCATTTGTACTTTATGATTATGCGAATGCGAGCTTTATGCTCCGCTGTGGGCTGGTAGTTTTTAGGGCTGTAAACAGGGAAGAGACGTGCATGATTATGATGAACACTAGCATCCCATGGGTCGAGTAATTAAAATGTTGGGAATCGTTAATATGGAGAGTAGAAATCCTTTTGAGGTGACTTATAGGTTGGTACTGATATATATGTAATATTTTCAACCTTAAATTTATCTTTGCTTGTATAGTTTGGTCTTGTTCGGAAAATATTATGTTATGAAGAAAAGTTTATTTATTAGTTTAGTGATGAATTAAATAAAAGTAATCTGAATGAAAAATATGTATTTAATGTACTTATAATACATATAATATTTGGATAGAGGAGAAAATTCTAAACCGAAAGTTTCTTTACCATTTTTTGATATAATAAGTAGTTTTTTAATCCCCAATGTATCAGAATCGATAGATATTGCCTTATAAATATAGATATACATTTTCTGTTAAAAATTAACGATTTTGATACATTGGGGATTAAAAAAACTACTTATTATATCAAAAAATGATAAAAGAACTTTCGGTTTAGAATTTTCTCCTCTATCCAAATATATGTAGTAAAACATACATTTTCAGAATAATTTGTAGACTTTCACTGTAACCGTATTGTTAAATGAAATACCCACTGTTGAACAAACTAAATGGACGCTAAATTACACGTTATTTGTATTTTCTGGATTTGAAGTGATTTTGATAGGAATTCTCGAAACTTTGCCAAAGAAACATTTTCAAACTAAAACTCCGGATAAAGTCTGTTTCAATACAAAAATAAAAATAAAATTTATTAATAAAAGTTGAATCAAATGGAAGTTTATGAACGAAAATTTAACAGACATTTGCGAATCAGACAAGTACTGCATTCATATATAGTTAGTCATAGTTAGTTCAGCACTCAACTTCGAAAATGGTAGTTGCGCAGGGCGCACCGACCGGTAAATGTAAGGGACTATTGTAAATCCTATTATGTAAGTCTATAACGAGAAGTAATTAACTGGGTCGCAGGTTTACCTTCCAAACGCTACAAGCGTCAATTCTAATCGGTTCTGCGCTAAGTCCCTGAAAGACCTTTGTAGATTTTCTAAATATTCGAGAACACTTTGCCAAAAGATGTTGTTATTGTAAAGAAATTATTCTACTGTATAAATATATATTATATTCTTTCTAGCTATAATTATGTTCTTATATATACGGTATTATCATTCTCAAGTTTGCCCATAAAGATAAAAATTTAATGAACAAATATTTGTCAAAAATTCATTTTTTACCTAAAATTTTATACGAAAATATAAAAATTATTTGAGAAACCTTTTAAGTTTTAAATATATATGTATTGAACTACATTTTTAATGAATAGTTTTTACAAATTTTTGAAATTGTAATGTATTTGAAAAATGCCAGAATCATTGATATTTTGTAACTATAGAATGATTATTTTTTCATAAAATGCTATATCTGAGTATGTTTTTATATACAGTTCTAACGAAGATAAATTCTGAAATGATATTTTTTGCTATTATTAATTAAGTACTTTATTAATTTGTTTAAACACTGCATGAAATATCTTATAATATTTTGTAGGTTAAGCAAAAAGAACTTCTCCTACATCTAAAAATACTACAGTTAAACAGGGTACCAATCAAACGATAAAGATATTAATTGGAGAAAATTCATTAGACCGACCTACGGTCCTTTTTTTCGACGAGCCTTGAAATATCACGTAATACCAGAGGTAAAACGCGATCACAATCCCGGCGGCGTCGTAATTTTTCCGAATAAAACTTGAATTACGTATGTCTCGAATATATACGCCGTTGCGCTGAGCGCGTTGGAAAAAAAGCCGCGGCCAACCTCCCAACCCCTTCGTAAAACCCGTAAAGCCATAAATCGCCACATTATCTTATCTCCGGACTCTCTCTCTCTCTCTCTCTCTTTCCCTCTCTGGAGCGCCTCCTTTTTTTCAACCTGTTGTTTGTTCGCGCGCAATCTCGAACGCACGCTTGTGCGCGCGGGGAAAGCTCGCAATTAAAATAAAGATAACGTTCGGATATTTTACTTATATGACGCGTCCCGTTCATACGTTCTCGACTTAATCTGCCCCTCGCTTGCGCTGAAAATGGGACAAACTCGCTGTACGTGTGTTTTTTTTCGCAAGCGCGCGTATGTGTGTTTTTTTTTCAATCGGCGGGGAAAATTCTAATCAAACGAGTTTTTTTCTCTGCGAGCGGCCGCGCGCAGATTTATTTCACAGCCGTACGCGCGCCGCCGCTCGAGCCGTTCGCAATTTACGCCGGGGGGATTATTTACGAGAGCGGCTATTGCGAGGCGCGATAACAATAATGCACGCGCTTGATTTTATTGACCGACAATGTGGCCAAGCGAACGGGCGAGCGAACCCGAAAAAATTTTTTTTTTTTTCGCTCCCCTTTCTCACGGAACTTCATTTCCGGCGCGTGTAGGTTCGCGAGCAAGCGAGCGCCATGTCGATTTTCGCCACGCCGCGTGGCTTTTCCAGCCGATGATACATGACGTGCGTATATGCACGCGGAGAGAGGTATATACGACGGCAAACACAACGAATGGTATAACGCAAACTCTGTGTTTTTGCCTATGTAGTGGTGTTTTTTTTCTCGCGCGAGTACATTAACGCGGCTTCGCCACGCTTGATTCGCGTAAATTGACAAACATTAGTTTGTTTTCCGTTTGAGTTTTTAGAAGAGTTGTATAGGTGTGCTTAATAAAGAAAGTAGATTAAAAAGTGTTCTGTATGAATATATATATGGTTTTATATATGAATATAATCAAGAACCTAATCATCATATCGAAATTATTCTTTATAAATACAAAGTTTGATTAAAACAAAAATATGTTACTTTATCATCAATTGATATTTACCTTTTTAACAATAAATTTTTGGGAATAACACATAATTTTTCCAATTATATTGGTTTCCCTAATATGATAATCTATGTGTCATTTGATGCAATCGATACTTCTTTTACGTGCTTATTCGGCCACCAAAAAAAATTAGGCCGCCAAATTACGCTGTAATATGGACAATCAGATTCGTATTTACTATAATCTCAGCCCCCGAAGTTCCGAACGGTAAACATCACAAGCATCCACATTAATTCATTATAGCCATGCATTTAAGTAAATTGTCATTCACGGTGACACGGACTTTCAATCACTCTAATTGACGTTGCCTTCCTCTATGCATGTACATACACTATTCACTGGCACACATACCTATTTTTACTACTAATAGAGCTTGCGAGGGGGTGATGCAAATGTTAAATTTGACAATGTATTTAACATTTAGGTGTGTACCTAAAGTAAATAAATAATTTACTTCTAATTGATAAAAATAAATTAATAACAATTGACAATGTGAAACAGTAATTTTCAATTTTGTAAGTGATTTCTATTTTAGTAAACAATTTGTGTTGTTCAATAATCGTGTATTAAAGTAAAATTTCATTATAAAAGTTTATAACGTTCGAATGAAGTCGAAAAAAAATTCAAAGAGTACAATGTACACAACTGTAATGAAAAGAATGTAATTGGTCGGAATAAAGCCACGTACACTCCATGAGAAACGATATAAACTTATGTTGAAAACTTTGTCAAAAGAAACTTTGGGAAATTTTCTGCCCACGTTAAGAAGTTAAACGTTATTCAGAACTCGCTACTGGTATTTGACTTTCGTATTGCAAAAATGTCAATATCACCACTTTAAATTAGAGCGTACTTTCATAATAAGCGTATCAAGCAATTTAAGTTAAACATTTACATATTCAATTAATTGTGAACGTTATTAACGCTTCGAATAATATGAAAATTTCCACCATTTTATTGTCTCATTAAATATTATATTATAAACGTATGGAGCGTAGCATGTAAGCTCATTAACCTTTTTCTACTCTAATTATATGACGGGTGAAAAGAGTATGGTCTCTGTATAGTCAAGATAACATTTTGAAATATATTTGAATTTGTACAGGTACATAAAATAGAGGTATTTCTCATTGAATAAATTCAGTCAAAAAAATGAATTCTTTGCTATTTAATATTATAAATTTTTAATACACTGAATCACACGTGAATTATAAATATTGCAAGTACTTGTGATACTAGAAGTAAGTTATAGTCTCAAAATAACAGTCGAAATTAAAGGTATAGTTATCGCAGTTCAAATAACTAAATTAAAGTTTCCCAAAAATTAATGAATCAATGTCTCACCTATGTAATTAATTTTATATAAAACTTAATCTTATAGTTTTTTTTTAGCATAATGTAATAGGATAAGTATTTATTTATTACTTTTTATGTACTCGCAGTAATCACATAATTATCATGGTTTGTCCTTTACGAAAGTTGATCCTTTAAACATATACTACAGAAAATTTTAGTCTCTCGTGACCCGATTAAGCTAGACTTTTAACGTCAAGGATTAATTTAATATAAATAAAAAGAGTTGAAAAATCTTGGAACCATTTTATAAAAGTAATGCTTATAGACCAAAAAAAACCTTATATAAACTCGCAAACTGCCGTTATTTTAAAATTAAGCAAACCGCATCAAAATCGCATTACGGAATTCCCCATTTAATATCTCGCGAAAGCGAAACCACTCCCGCAACGCGAGAGAAAAAAGAGCTCGGGGCAGCGACCCGTCCGCTCTCAAATTAAATTAAGAGACGGCACCGGGGGGAAAAGAAAATTCATCCTTCTCTTGCGGGACGAGCACTAAAGACGACTACGACGACGACGGTGAAGGTAAGGGCCGGCTCTCTGCCCAATCAGCGAATTTTTCGAAATTCCACATTCAGCGAAGTCGGACGTAGTCGGCCAACGTCCCGGGAACTTTTTATTTGCCCTTATCACTTCGCGCTCGCGTAAAAAATTCATGCGAATTTTTTCCCCAGCACTGGCGTCGCGCCTTTTGGGCAGTTTTCGCTCACGGGACCGAAGGCGAGAGAGAGAGTGAGAGAGAAGGAGTGCGAGAGATGCCACTTGCGCGGCCGGCCGCTCGGCCATCCGAACTTTTTTATCCCGCGCTTTTATTGCTTTTTGACGGACATTCACTGCGACGGCGCGATAGCACGTGTAGCGCCGTAAAAAAGTACCGGTGTAAAATCTCGCTTTTCCATCTACCTCGTGCCACCTCTCTAGTCTGTGCGTCTCGCTCGGCAGTGGGCTGCACTTTCACGCTACTCCCCAGCAGAATGCGCACATATATATGCGTGCGCGTGCGAATTACAAGCGCCCGAGCGAAGCCCACCCGTCACGAAAATTCTTATAACCAGTCCCGCGCTGTACATAAAAGATTGCGCGAGGCGCGCATATGGAAAATATATACGTATACGCGCAAATGTTTAGTACTGCGTAGCGGTGTGTAAAAAAATTATTCGAATTCAAAAATGCCGGGCGCGCCAGCCCGCGTGCCACGCGTTGCAATGGTTTTAGAACATGCTTTCTTGTCTCGCCTTTCGTATTCTGTATGTTGTTTTTTTTTTCGTTGTTCGCCATCGCTTTTAGTAGCGGTATGCGTTGTTAGATGGTGATACATCTTTTTGCGGACAGTGAGGGAGCATGCGAGATAAATATTTCGTCAAATTTTTTCAGGCACACTTGATTTATTATTATGCGGAAGCGCTGCTGTGGAATTCTTGCGCAAGAATTTCTGAATGAAAATTTTCACTATAATGTAGTGGAGTTTTAATAGAATTACGAAAATATTTCATAATGACAAAGCATATTATATATGTACGAAATAAAATTAAATCAATAAGCAGAAAAAGTGAACATCAATGTAATTGCAGCAAATTTGTTTTAAAACACTCGTAGTGGTGCCCCAGTTTCCGAGCCATTTCATTACAATAATTACGTGTACGCGTATATATGTAATTAATGTATGTATTGTAACGTACACATATTTGCGAGGTAAGTTGAAACAACAACACTGTTTAATTGTGATAAAATCGAAACAAACTAACCATTATATTACATTATTTATTAAACACTGTCATGTTTATTTTAAATTATTTCTATAAATTTAATTGACCCAGATGGAACCGAATGTCATATGTACGAAGTATATCGCAAAACTATGCTTTGAAACTAGTTTTAACAGTAATGTCATACAAAAGTAAAATGATAGTTTTCAGTTGGCTAAATTAAATGAGACAAATTTTACATCCACAATTTGTAATAACTTCTAATAATGGAGAATTGTTTGATTGAAAACGCGACAAATGTACAATATTATTTTCATATACAAACATGTTTTTGCTTGACCTCGCATAATTACCTTCTTTACACGTACTTAATTCTAATTTTTTAATGTTTACCTTCTATCATAGTTATGGATTAGTTATGTAATATTTTAGAGTACATAATAATTACCACAATTAACTTTAGAAACACCTTTAATATTTTTTAGAATGTGATTAATTTAAACATTATCATTAAAATTATAATTCATCAATATAATCCATCCAAGTAATCATGAATACGAAGTGGTCAGAAATTTCGTGCAATCCGATTTTTGCATTCATAAAATAATAAAACACAATAATGCTGTGACTACTATTAATAATAAGAACAGCAACAGATACATTGATATTCGTTTTGGAATATTACCAATGCGTAATAAAAATATTTGATATGATATTCAAAATCACTCGATAGTTATTGTACAGTGATTCCAACTATTTTGTTACTTGTGAATTGTAGCGGTTCCCATTTATCTATATCTTGTAGGCTATATAAATATAACGCAAGTAATAAATACAAGGAACGATATGATTTCATGACAGCGATGTGTTATATATATATATATATATATATATATATATATATATTTCTCACATTGTATAATCGTGGTTTCGCATCCATTTCAGATATTACAACGGATATGAAATGTGTGTTTTATCATTGTTTAAAATCGCCAGTACGTGCATCGCTGGTGTGAATGCAAAATAATTGAAAGCAATTCTCGATCAAAATAGTTTAATAATCAATTGTGAATTAAAGCTTTCTGCTATCTACCGTGAACGATAGATATTCCTATATTAATGGGACATTTTTCCGACCATATTCGATATATGCAGAAATTAAAACCGCGACAATAACATTCCATTCCGTCGTACATACACTCTAAGTACACATAGATATGTTATATGTACACTTTAATACTTTTATTGATTGAATATCTACAACTGCTCAGAATTGAAGAAAAACAATTTGGAAAAATATTGCCACCGGTCGTGGCTACACAACCATTTCGTTCTCTCTCATGCCTGGCTTTATTTATCATCAAACTTTATATATTTTTCCTAAAAGCCAACAGTATACTCGCTTTCGTACGAAATAAAAAAAAAACAATCAGAACGCCTCTTTCAATCAAGACAAAACTAGAACGGGAACAAACATGGCGCAAGACTCACCGTGGAGAACGGCGAAGATACCGAGCGCGCAGACAAGTAGCGCCCGTGCTGCACTCATGTTGGCCATCCTTTTCCCACGTCGTCGTCGTAGTCTCACCTCACCTCTGTCTCTTTACTTTTCTCTATCTCTCGTTCACTCGCTCTCTCTCTCCCTCTTCCCGGTGCAAAGTGCTCGAGTGGCTCACGCCTTGCCGGTAATCGCGGCCTTCATGACGCGCGCGTACCCACTTGACCTCACTGCTCACGAGCGTACGCGAGTCGTGTGTCTTTCTCTCTCTCTCTCTCTTGCTCTTCCTCTATCTCTTTCTCAGCGTCGACGTATGTGTGTGTGTGTACGTGAATCGCCCAAATCAGCCGGCGACCGGAAGACTCCGGCCGATGACGACTCTCATCCCGAAACCTTCACTCTCTCTCTCTCTCCCTCTCTCACGCTCTGTTTTCCTCGAGCGAAGGTTTCCTTTGTTGTTTGCGTGCGTGTATCCTTGCCACCGATGTTTTCCTCCAGCAGGCGAGCCGATTGTGACCCGGTAATTCGAGTTAGGAGCGGCGATTCACGCTCCACTTACTCATCGATCTAATCGCGTTACACACTTATCTCACGGCCAGAATAGGGAAACGAACTTTCTCTTCTCTTTCTCTATTTACGCGCGCACGGCCAGCGCTCGAAAGTTCGCCGAGGCGCGAGTCAAGCCCCTCGGCGCGCCGCCGCTGTCGCTTGGAGAAATCCTCTCGCAAGGAGCCAATTATTATACGCCGCTCGCAATGAGAGACCAGCGCTGATACTTTTCTCTCAGCGGATTTTCAAGGTTACTGCTCCGACGATTGTTCTCCAGTCACTGATCTACGGCAGGTTCATGCACGGACGACGGTCGCCGTCGGGTGCCGGTTCGGCAACATCGGTACCGCTGGTTTGATCCTTGCGCGGTTCCACCGGCCTCCTTGATACACTCATTCGCGCCGACTCTCCCCTTTTTTCTACCACCACCACCTCCTCTCCTACTTTCACCTGGTTATTGAAAAAAAAAATTTTCCTTCAACAAAATTTTCAACAAAAGTTTCTTAACGAAAAATCGGAACTGTCAATCCCAACGAGCCATAATGTCCTTCACCACCGCCACCATCCTTTACACTGTGGTATGAGTTTATCTCCGTACAATTTATACGTATCGCGCACCGGTGTACCAGCGCGACCAAAGGATTGCTCGTGTAAATGAATAGGGATGGGGTTGCGTCCGTCAGGCTCGAGCTTACGATGCGCACTGAGCTCTCACAGTGGAGCACGTTGGCCTTTCAAGGCAGGCGGCCTCTCCCTCCTCTCGCGCGCTTTCGGGGCGGCCGTCGGTGTTGCGCGCGCATGACTACTGTGTGCCACCGCCGACACCGCCGCCGCCGATGAATCGCGCACGCATGCTCTCTCTCTCTCTCTCTCTCTCTCTACTTTCCCTCAATGGCCAGAGAGACGGGTGGGACGCAGTCCGAGAGTTTTTGAGGGGGGTGGAGAGAGGAGGGCTGTATGCGCGCTCGCGCGAGCTCACGGGTATGTGTTTCGGCGCGTATGACTCGCGTAACTTATGACCTCAAAGGGGTCGTTAGCGCGAGGCCGAAATTAGTATGGTCTCGAGGTATGGGGCTGAGGGTGAGCCGACGCCGAGGCTGAGAGCACCGAGGAGTTTCGACTGTGCACGCAAGTGCTGGTATGTATATAGAGCTGTATGTGTGGTTGTGTGTATGTGCAAGAAGAGACGTGTTTCACGTGCGGTATTGGTCTCGCGATGTCGCGCCGCGATTGTTCGCCAAAGCCGTACTTAGCTCAGCGCAACTCCTCTCCCTTGCTATATGAGTTACACTGGTACACGGCTAGGCGAGGTAGAGCAAGCGGTGATTTTCGCGGCCGCGAGAGGTTGGGAAAAAAATTTTTTTTTAGGAAGGGAAAGGAAAAGGTTGTTGAGAATGATGGATTGATTGTTAATGATTGATGATTGTAGACGTGCAATTTTACAATGTTTTGTTTTTATTTGATGTTAGATTGAATTGATCGTTATATGCTACGTTATAGATAACTATAATTTAATATATGTTAAAAGGAGCTGCGACTACGTGTTTCCGTACACTGTTGTTGGTGAGAAATATAAAATCACTAATGTGATCTTTTGAAGCATAAGAAGACATAAAACTAAATAAATATTGATATAATTACCAACTGGTAACATCTTTAGCATCATGCATCAAGATTCAACTCCGTTGTAAGTAGATGTAGATTAAATATGGTCAGACGCTGATTTTACAGTTTCTTTTTCGTAACGTATTTCACTGCAGCCTGATATTTGTTTTTATTTGTCATATATTATTCAAATAATGGTAATACATAAATTGTAAATCTGAACTACCGTAAATAAATACTAAATTTGTTATTCATTTCAAGTAGTACAGTACCTATTAAAGATTAAACATTTGATATACATTTTAAAGCTATAGGGTCCTTAATAAATTTATGTCGCAACTTCTCAGTATAACACACTGAAATAGAATATGTTCAATATGGTATATTCGATACATAAGTATTTTACATGGTTTTTTAATTAAAAAGTGTTGTAAAATAATAATAATATATATAGTTTTTCTAATAAACGTAAGTATATCTGAATGTATAAGATGATTTAATGGTCAGAATTTTTAGAGTATAACGTTACTTTTATTCGGCTAAAAAAACTTAATTTTCAAAACGATTAATATCATCCATAAATAATGCAAGTTGCACTTTAACAAATAGTGTTTTTATTAATACAAATAAAATAAAAATAAATTGGATTAATTATTATACACATTTAACGCGCCGTCCGTACTAAATAGACAATACGACCGTTATTACCCGAAAAAAACTTCTGGCCAACAAAACCGTAAAATACACGCTTTCTCTATGGTAACGATATATGCAAATGAAGCCGCGGAGATTTAAAGAATGCCAAACATTACCATGCACTCGCGAAATCGAGAAACGCTTTTGGTCACCGCTATCAGATAGATCCGACTATCCCCGCTAACACTCTCTGTCTCTCATCCCCCCCCCCCCCTCTCGATGCGTTATACCATGCATAGGTGGGCAGCAATCGCCGCACGCTCAATCGGAAAATGAGAAACTCTAAATAATACCTTTATCACAAAACCAGAGTCCAGAGCGCATGGACAATCCGTGCGATTGCCATTTCGAAGCCACTATACTCTTGCGGGTTCTGTGCACACGCAGCTCATCGTCAATGAATCCGACGCCTAATAGGCCAACGAGAGGGAGGGAGAGAGAGAGTGTGTGTGTGAGCCCTTATTTGACGTTCAGTGAACAGAGCGGTGTGCCACGGCGCAAATCCGCAACAAAAACAGATTATCGCTCGGGCAAACAGCTGGACACGCGAGCGAACAATTTGCCGATTCGAGACTCCCTCCCGTCACATTGCACTCACTGCACAGCCTCACACACATATACACATGAGAGTATAATATACGCTTCGATTTAACGTGTAATATACGCTGGAAGAACGAAAAGCGAGAAAAGTCATCGCCTTGCACGTACATTCTTTTCAACTATATATATATATATATATATATATATATATATATATATATATTTGTATGTTTATTCACACGTCTACGCGCATACTGATTTCGAAAAGGAGTATTATGCTTGAGGGGTTATACGGAAAATACACATATGTCGGGTATGTATTTATATTTATATATATAGATAGATATATATATATATATGTAAAGCTGGAAGCATTGAGCATGAATATGTATATATGGCCGCGCGCACGTGTACACGCAGTCGTACGCGAGCGATTGTCGTCGCTCGCGCGCGCGTTTTATGTGAAAGTGTAGAGAGAGAGAGAGAAAGAGAGAGGGAGAGAGAGAGTGGAGGGAGGGAACACGGCACGGTGGCAGAGCTCGTTCAGTCCGCTGGCGGGTGCAAAATTGCAATCGTTTACGGTTGGAAATTTTGGGTATTGTTTGCAGATTGCAGATTTATCCAGATTTTACGCGAAACCGTTACACTGTGTTGTTGTGTCGGCCGTTCGAATTCTCGCGCAATCAACCTGGTAATGGTGGCGAGAGCACCGGCACGGCTCCTGCCTTTACTCAGGTTTAGTATTTAGTTTTCCGCATGCGTGCGATATTGCGCATGTATATATATACACACACGCGGAGCTCTGTTTTTTTAAATGTTTCGTAAACGCATATTGGCGTGCAAAGACTCGTCAATTTCTCAAAGCAAACTTTGTAGGAATTTTTTTTTACTATTTTTAATCTAGATTTTGATCGGGGTATGGCGAATTGAACACGAGAAAGGTAAATTGAGGCGGATCCAATATTACGAAAAAAAATTTTGTTTCGATTTATATTGGAAAATAAAACAGAAGTGTAGAAAGATTTTTTTTCGACATAAATTTAGATTGCGTATATGTAAGAGTCAGAGCCACGTGTAGAGTGACTTTGAAGGTTTTTAGACTGATTATAATCGAATTAGTTAACTTTACAGGTCGCTTAACAATGTAAATTATTTTTAACAAAATAGCATTTTACCTTTCATAATAATAATAAAAATTAAATTGATTTTGTTGTTGTTAAATAAACAACATTATTTGAAGGAAAGAAAAATTCAAACTATAAATGGGTGACCTCGCGATTAATTGAAAGGCAAATTACGCATAAAATATGCACCGCGGGGAGGCGACCTGTCGCATGTTAAAACAATTTTGATTTTGTCACGAGCGCGCAGGGGGCAAGACTAAGTGGCCAATGCGCTCGGGGATGTGCGCGAGAGAGATAGAGAGAACGAGTGAAGCACATACACATATATAGGAAACACAGGAACGTGTGCACCAGGCGCCAGAGCGATTCGATACTTGTCGGGGCTTATCCGGTCGCGGTGTATACGTTCGTCGACGATTATTGTGACAATTTCATTTTGCATTATCCCGGCCGAACGGCCGATGACTCTGCCTGCTACCCCTTCTCCCTCCTCCCGCACACTACCACTACCACGTGTTCACTCCGCTATATCGCCGACTGTTCTGTCCCTCTCGCACTCGCGCTCGTTCTCCATTTTCCGAACATTCGGTAAATTTCCCTTCGGGATATACCGCGGGCGGGTGGGCGCCAGCACGCGATTCGCCTATCGAAATCCCGTTTAATCGAAATTTCGAGCTTCAGCGTGGTGTGGAAAAAATGTGAAGGGGGCGAGAGGACGGAGGAGGGGGGAGGGGAGGTAGTGGTATAGGCAGAGCCACGGGGATAAAAGGTAAAAAAAGAATGTAGCGGAAAAAAGGGTGAAGAAATTAAATGGGGGGAGAGAAAAATTGCGACGCAACAGAGGATGCGCGTGGATGAGAAAAATATCATTAGTGTCGAGGGGAAGAGGCTACGTTGCAGTTTATTACGCGGGATGAGAATTCATAAAGCTCATTTGTCGCTTATATAAGGTTGTTGCTTCTGAAGTATTTCTTTGATCTTCATAATACGGGTTGTATGTTCTAGGAAGGAGCATTAATTTAGCGACTGTATATAGATATAAAGATATTTAATTATTCAAATAGGTTAAATTATAATTTTTAAGTATTTCCTGCAACTAAAACATACATCATAATAGACGTCATTAATTATTTCGAGAATAATCCGTTTTAACGTGAATAAGTGAAATATTTCAGCAGTAGGTCAGAAAAATAAGAGCGCACGCGGAAAAAAAGTGGAAAGCCGAGGATTAAAAGCGAAATTGTAAATAATGTCAGCTTTCGAAAATATCGCCGCGTCACTGTTATTTTACTTTCCGGCAGTCTATTTGGATTCTTTCGCGCTGTTGTGTGTTGCCGTCACTCTCTCTCTCTCTCTCTCTTTTTTTAGTGCCCGAGATAGTCGCGTGGAATCGCATTTTTGCGCGCTCGCGGAGCTTTATTCGTCATTTGCATTTTGCGTCGTTTCAGCGCCACTAGCCGCTGGAGCGCCCGTCGCCCGCGTTTCCGCGAAACGCCGCGGAAATGTAAATATTTGAAAATGCGGCAAATCACGCGCGGATCGCTAACAATGTATATTCAATTCATGCGCATTGTCGGTTTAGTGTAATATGACTGCGCGCGCTTATGAGTCAAACGATACATTGCACTCGATTGACGGATGCTTTCTGTTTGGGAGGATAAACAATGCGGGGCATTTGAGTGAATTTAATTACTCGCCGGATGAATTACTGAAAACTGATTGTTACGAAAGCCTTTAATAATTATGGAATTAATCATGAAGTAATACGAAATTCCGGGAATTTTTCAATCCTTTCAACTTACAGAATTAAAAATTGAAACTTTATCTATCATTAAGAAAAGCTCTATAGTATTAATTACTGTCTAGAGTTGGCCACCTAATTGCTTCAGATGCATTTGCAGAACTTATAAAATCAACTGATACGAGTTGTCAGTTGACTCGATATCTGTAAGTCAAAGAAACATTATATTTTTATTTAATGACATGATTAAATTCTAAGGCATATTATTAACATAACTTCTAGTATTGTCTTTACTATCAACCTTATAGTTATCCAATAATAAAGAAACTTTACTCATTTAAAACTTGCATGAATAATAAGAGAAGCCTTACACATCTTCAATAAGTCAAATAGAATTTATATTCTACATAGAGTAAGTGTGAAAGTTACTGCATGCTTAATATAACTTCTTGGAGTTATAATCGAATAGAACTGTTCTCTATGGATTTTTTCGTTATAAAACACGGTCCACTAATTAGAAGGTGATTCTTATATTAAAACATATACATTTTATCAAGATGCATAAACTTCTAAATATTAATATAGCTTAGATATATCATTTTCTCTGCCATAAAGAAATGAGCACAATAATTCTGACATCGATCCAGCAATAGATGCGGTTGGAGTTTGTTAAATTTATAAGAATATGTTAGTATTAAGCTATGAGAGACAGAAATTATTATTGTTTCAAAATCAAAATACGCTATTTTACTTGTAAATACTAATGCACATTTTTAATTAAATAAATATACGGGCTCATTACCTATTTAAGTACTACACTGAGAGAAGGATTTATTTATAGTTAATATATTTAGTAATAGTTAATACGAAATAATTGAAAACATTCACATTTGACAGAAATTCTAAAATATTACTACTAATGATGGCATATTAATAGTTAATATGCTTATACGTTAATAAGAGTTCACAAAGAGTAAATATAAATAAATTTTTCCGTGAATTTTTAATATATCTTCTTATTAACTATAAACAAATTCTTCTCTCAGTATACTATACGAAGTGCTGCCTAACTTTGATCATTAACCAAGATATTATTTCGCTACCCAACGACCGCGGTTAATTTACTTATAATAAAATTACCATTACACTTAAACCAAAGTGTTTCGGTAGAAAAAAAAGAACAAGTAACATAATACTTTAATCCCAACACCATAGCTAATCTAAAAAACCACTACACTCTCCATTAAAAATTAAAATAAGATCAAGGTGTCGCATTACTTCGCAGCTCCTAAAATTGAAAAAAACATGCAGCGCACACTATATATGCCAGCACCTGGCGGTCGCTAAACCTGAAATATGCAAGCCGCTACCACAGTGAGTGTCTGGTATAGGCTCATAAGCTGATTTCCAGCTCTCCATTCATCCTGGGACCTCGGATTGCGCTCGTACACGCAAAACACACTGGCAGCAGTAGCGACGCGCGCCTGTCTGCGAAGAATAATCTCAGGGTAGTGGCGGTGGTGGTGGGGAGGATAAAAAGGCGTACGAGCTCGCGCGCGCGCGCGCGCGAACACCACCGGGACGTTTTAGCGCTTTTCCCACCACTGCCGGATGTTTCATATCCTCTGGCCAGCGCTCGCTCTTATACACCGGTAGTATTATGTTTCTCGCGTTCGTACGCGAGCATATTCACGCGTACGCGCATATATATATACTCGTGTATGGAGGAGTAAACTTGACTTTCGAGAGAATGTAAAAGTGGTGCGTATGTAAAATCAGATGTTGTTTGTGCGATTTTCGAGCTACATATGTTACGGTTGCACGTGCATGAATGTATACATGTTTAAGACTGAGTTTCTGTCCTATTAAACTTTAACATACTGTTTTTGGTTTTGAATTTTGAAGATTTTACTGTAACCTATTGTTTTACATGTACCTAAGCAATTGGCGTTACCGAGTGTATTAAATTTTACCTCACAGCATCCGGATGAAAGACACTTATCTAGATTAATAATTTATAATTAGCGCAAAATAAACCTGGTCCCTCAAAAAATTAAAGTAAGCAAATATTCTCTTAAAAATGATTTTGTTGGGTGATGGCTAGTGAGAAAGGCCAGAAGCAAATGCAGCTAATGAGGGAGATCGGAGCTATGCACGTAGACATAGAGAGGAGGACGTAAGGACGAAACCAGGTGACCAGGCGCCACGATGACGAGCCATCAACAACAATCGATCATCTCCACGACTACGAGTAATGCATCATCCGCTGTGTCGCAAGCACCGAGAAGGGGTATCTTTCTTTCGTGATAATAGCACGATCAATACCTTGTAATGCAAAATTCCTCGTACCTAGCACTTTATTACACCTCGTCGGATGTAGAACTCTAATAGGCCCGAAAACTTTTACATGCAATCTAGTTTGAATTAAGGTATAATACGATTATCGTAATGAAACCTTTGAGACCTAAAAATATTAATGTGAAAGTATTCTGATTTAGTTAAGGTCATTTATTCGACAAAATAAATAATTCTATAGTAACATTTCTGTGATTACTATATGTACTGAATAAATAATTAAAATAAAAATGAAATGGTATAAAAAGGAGTAAATTATTGTGCAATGATTCAATAAATTAACTCTTTCATAAAACAATCTAACTAATCCATGTTTAGTGGCTATTTTTGTTCTAAACGTGGTGAATTTAAAATAAAAGAATTTTACTTTATGAAGTTGGTTTTCAATTTTTTTTTAATCAATATTTATACATTTGTTCAGAATTTTTGAAAATATATGTAAAATAGTTAATCAATGTTTAAAAATAAGTTAAAACAAATGACTCTTTATTCAATATTTACCTGAAGATTGAGAACTTAAAATTAGTTGGATTTGAAAAATAATTACTTTTTTGTTTTAATTTTATTTATATTTTTTTATATTTATATTTGAATTCCAGAATATACTAATTAAATCCAGAATATTGACTATTGTATGCACGTACCTTTGTATGTAAATTGATTAGAACTTCATGTAAAAATAATATATTTTGATAATAAAATATTAGAGAACTGGAAAATTATTTCAAATATTTAAATTGTGATATAAGAAATCTGATATTGACAGTACGATGTAGGTTGAAAGCACAAATAAAATTTTTATTAAATTAACAGGAAATAAGGATGATCTTTTAAATTATTTATATTCGTACATTTTGTACGAACACGCACATGTATGAACAATATTCACCTACGAATAGTAGAGAAGCAGTTCTCTACTTTATTGCTAAACCCAGCTTAAAATATGTCCCTGAGTAGTTGTAACCTAACTCTTAATCACCCGCGTACAGAGTTATAATTTAAATCTTTGACAGGTAAATACGCAGATGCAGGTAATTAACCACGTGGATAAGCTAGAAAAGCATTAGTTAGGCACGCAAAGTACAGCGCGTAACTGTAAGGATAATAAACTATTAACTAATGATTCTTGCGAATCATAAAGTAGCGAAGACTTTGTTACGTGTAAGCATTAAGAAATTCGTTGAAGATGTTAATGTATCTGTATAAATTGAATATTTCATAAAGTTCTATTCACATAGTTCTACTCTACTTATACACACAACATTTAAAACGTGTATAACAGCCAATTAAATAGTTAACAAGCATCTACAAACAAATGTATATTTTGTCTCATAATTAAATTTTTACTAGTATAATTACTAAGAAGTATTAAAAAACAATAAATCTTTTATAATTTATTTGTAGCTTGGTTTACAAACCAGTACATTAAAAAAATTATAAAACTACCACCTGTGACTGATGAGCGACAAATATTTTATTGTTTACAAGTAGTAACCTCCCCATCCGTTTACAAATATTTTCTAAAACATGCACAACGAACAATACACCGAGCACGAAATTAATGAGAAATACGACCAAGTCCGCACTAAAACCATCTAATTGTCCTGGTCCACCGCAACAGAGCAGAGCGCGTTGCTACTATATAGCAATCGAGAAAGCGTTTGACTTCTCCTCAACGGACCCACGCCATCGATCGCGTTATTATAGGGCCCGCATCGACCGCCAACAACCAACAAACTATATACATATGCACGCAACAACCACCGAGGCCGAATCAGGCCATTGAACTCGTGTGCCGCACTCCAGAGGGGGCACAGCAGCAGCAGCAGTAGTGCCTCCACAGCTCTTACGCGTTTACGAGGAGAGAGAGAGAGAGAGAGAGAGAGGTAGAACGGGGTGAGCGCGGTGAGAATTGAGTTTTGGATTCGAAATAATTAATGCGGCCTTGCGCGAGACGGACATTATGTGTTACCACATTAGCCGGGCGAGCAGCGGTGGCTCCTTGCAGTATAGCGAGGAGGAGTGAGCCTTCTTCCGGCTAGCCCTGGGGCGTGCGCGTATACCGCTAGAGTGAGCGAGAGAGAGAGAGAGGGAGAGAGAGAGAGCTTTGGATCCACTTCTGGCCGCGTCCGGCCATAACTCAAAATCCCTCAGGTGTGCTAACCGCGTATACCGGCGGTCGCGCGCTGGAATGCTGCCGTTGCTGCGAGCCCCGCGCGCGCGCGAGAGAGAGAGAGAGGCTTCCGCGTTATTAAGCTCGCGCCGCATTCAGGAGCTTGTGGCCAGCGCTTATACTTCGCTCTTTCTCTCTTCATCTCGCAGCTTTTATTTTCTCCTTCTGGCCACGAAGAAAGAGACTTGGCTTTTTGTTTGCACGCGAGTTCGTATTGCGATGCGCGCCGACGACGTCTTTTTCCGTCCGGCAATATACGACGTCGAGGAAAAGAGAGAAAGAGAGAAAGATCGTCTGCCGGACACGTCGCGCGCGCACGTGTGTGCTCGTGGGACGCGGTGGTAGCCGCGGCGTGCCTCTCGGTTATTTATCGGGAAAAATTACGACCCGTTTAGAGCTTCATATGGCGACCGGAATGAGATATCGGTATGTCTGTTCTCTGAGGAGAGGAGGAAAGAGAGAGAGAGAGAGAGAGGTGGCATGGGTGGAACGAGTGCTGAGTGGAAAATTGCGCTCGTCGAGAGATGATTGGAAATCTTTTGCCGAGAGCTGTCGCTGCTGCTACTGCTGCTGGAAAATCGATTTTTTTTCACTCAATTAACGGTACTGTACATGTTTCATTTTCTTAATGCGAGATTTACTTTGCGGTGCACGCCAGAGTTCTGATTTATTTAAAAGTGATTGATTTTTTTATTTATTTATGAGGAAGCTTCGGTTTTCGAACTTTCAGAATAGAATCATGTCAAATTGAATTTGGCAGAGAAATATGATTGTATAAATTATTTTTCGCAATGTATTTTGTTTTATCTTAGTGTATTCGATAAGAAAATAGAAGCATTTTTACGCTAACAAATGAAATTATTGTTTCGTACCAGTTTTATTGTGAATTTTCGTAAAATTCTCAAAAAATTCGTGATGAGAATTATTTACATTACGTATGATTATTTTTAAAAGAATAGAATGTTTTAAAAATTTTAATGACGTTACATAACAAATATAAAGTCACGGTATAAATATATACTTTTTAATAACCTTAACAGATCCATTTTATCTTTAAAAAAAAGCGATATTACAATATTTAAAAAAATGACAACTGATGAATATTAAATATGTTTCATATCAGAAGATTTTCCAAAATTACATTCATATAATTTAATAAATAAGATTCTTGTTTGCATCTTTTAATATGATTTTCATAATATATTTCAAGTCCGAAATACTCGCCACATATTTATTTAAAATTATTAAAACAATATTATAATATTTTTGCTGCCTATCCTAATTTAGTACCTACCAAGTATCTTTGCTGTCCAGCGAGTGACCGACGCCTATATCCATAGGCACTTGCTTTCGATATCTAATCACTTCCATAAGTCATGTGAAATCTCCGAGGAACCGTTTCATTAGATCTCTATCTTGCACAGAGAAACTATACATTTACTGCGTTCGATACAGTATTACCAGATGATCACTTATATTTTTTTAATAGTCATATTCTATATCTTAAAACACTATAAATGAACGCAAATACAAAAACTTTTTTGCCAAGAACTAAAACTCAGTTAAAAGATTATTAAGAATACAAATATAAAAGGACTCCCAATTTAATATAAGTACTAACCTCATTCAGTCCTGCTTAACTTTAATGATTGGTGAAGATATATAGTTCCACAACTGGTATTCTGGCACACTTTCGGTATGTACAATAGACCAACAAAATATTGTAAACGCGATTCTGTTACTTGTTCATAAATTCACATATTAATAAATACTCGCTCATATAAAAATTCTTCAAAAACAATGATATTAAATTTCGTACAAATCATAACCTACATTAATTATTTTTTATGCATCAAGCGTCGTCATCGTAGACATTACCGAGAGCACCCCGCGCGAAAACAATACCGCGAACGTCAGCCTATATTATCATGCAGCCTGCGTCAGGCAATAAATCCCGATTACAGTGGGGGAAGGGGGAGAATACTACGATAAAGGAAAAGGGTCTCCCTGTTGACACGATGTTTTTTTTCCTCTTCCTCCGCCTATATCTGCGACAATAAGCTCAGCAATTTTTCAAGGGTAAAACTCGAGCATTCGGCGGAGGGGAAAAGGAAAGCGCTGACACCAAGGAACGAGAGAGAGAGAGAGAGAGAGAGAACGGAAACGCCCGCGTGATAAAGTCGCGTGGCGAGCGGCACCGGAGACACATGTCGTTCGATACGTTTATGGGGTGCGAAACGCGTATTACACGCTCGAAAATATGAGAGAGCCGAGAAGGTGGCGCGCACACGAGAGAGAAAGAGAGAGGATAACCCTCCCCTGAGACTCAAAGCGCTACCGCCACTACTTCTGGCGCTGCTGCTGCTGCTGCTGCTCCTCTCGGTTATTTCGATTCTACAAAAGGGCGACCTAAGTAGTCCGAAAGGGTCGGGGAGTAGCACGGCCTGGCGAAGAGAGAAAGAGAGAGAGAGAGAAGAGAGGCGCGCGCGCGGGAAAGTGGCTCTTCGGCCGAGACGTGACTGCCTCCGAAATAAACGCTCTCCGTGCTCGCTGCTCGCCGAGTGTTACTTTGATTCATTGCGCCATTGGCCTTTTAAATTGCCGGTTCCCTTCTTTCTCCTCTTTCCCTCGTCGGTGCGATTTTCAATAAAGCTCGCGCCGTTTCCCCCCCTGTGTTTCGAGTGTCTTCTGTCATTCTCCCTAATTAATTTCCTTTATTCGTAAAAATTTGAAAAAGCGACACAGAGGGTGCGGGTGGCCGAAGAAGAATATTTCAAGTGTGAAGTGTACGCTGAAGTATATATAGAGGAGGAAAAGTACATATATATGAGCGATATGTGAAATACACGCAGTGTATATAGATACTTCACTCGGTCACGTCGCGGGTAATTTGATAATTTTTCCGCTATGACGTTGACAATATAATGTGGGGGAAAGAGCAACGTGAATTCGGAGCCACAAAGGAATAATTTAATTAAAACGTTATAATTATAACGCGGCGTGCGGCTGTTGATTCGTCGGAATTCTTCCCTATGTATGTATGCGCGCCTGCGCCAGCTACACATATGTGTGTGTGTATATGTATGGCGTATCAGTATCAAAGTGAAATACGACGCACTACGCTAATTGATGTTTGTTTGAAGCTCACCTAGCTATTTAGCGCCAAATATCCTAAACTGTATCACTTTATACCTTCAAATGTAAACCGATGCATGCATACTGTATACGACATACGATAAACATTAAACGCTATACTCGGTAATTTAAATAATGCCGGAAATGTTGAATCGTTCGTCTGCAGTCCAGGAGAATGTGGGAACGATACAATACATATTTTGTTTGTTTATTTATTAAACAATTATACTGTTGAATTGCTGTTGAAGGGAAAAACAAATTTAACGTTAGTTTTGATTCATAAACATCTGATTTTAAATGAATGTATTAGACTTAAGAACCTCGACGACCAATATTGCGGTTTTATTTATTTTTCCTCTGTGTGTGTGTGTGTGTGTGTCGTATTTCTGTAAATTTATAAAAGCATATACCAGAAACAGTAAAACAACGTTTTATTCCATAAGTACATATTAATAATCGTAATTTAAAAAATGTCAGTAATACAGACCATCGTTTGCTTGGGTATACTAATGAAGTCTTGTACCCAATTTTATTCATTGGCATTTAAGTGATACAGAATATTAGTTTTTCATGGAAGAATTAATTATTCTATAATAAAAAATTTTGCTACTTTCATCAAATGTTTACATTGAAACTATACTAATAAATCATATTCAATTCATAATAAGTAAATTTGAGTGAAATTGAATACATTTATCGAATCAGTACTCTGATAGTTCTGAACCCATTCTCTCAAGTTGAAAATGTATTTTAATGTGATAAAAACATATATACATATCAATTAGATATAAAAAACAAACAGAAATCGATTTATTTATAAATTTGAATAAATATAAGTTCTTAAAAAGCTGAAAAAAGATAGATTTAATATTATAGTTATTGAATATGCAGTCATCGCAGCGAAAAAGGACAACTAACCACTGCCGGCGTGTATGTGTATTCAAGCGGGGAATAAGAGTGAATACGAAAGCAGGCCCTCCATGTGAAATACGATGAAAGAAGCCCGCCCACATCGACGAGACGAATAAGAAGAAGAAGAAGAAGAAGAAGAAGAAGTAGAAGAAGAAGTAGAGGACTCGGAAAATCCATCCAAGGGTGGAGAAACGAAAGGCGCGCAAACTAGTGACAGCGCCACATACGAGTGAGTATAAAGGGGTAAAAGAAAAAGGAAATTTCGTACGGGAGAACCAAGAGTACGCCAGACAATCGAAGTAAGTAGCGAGTTGACACAGCTCACGGTGCACTGGATGAAACCTTATGCGACTATATATATATATATACATATATATACGATGCGTCGACGCGTAGCGCGCATAGCTTGAAAGTCGCGAGGGGCCGCAACCGCGAAAAGTATACCGAGAGGCCGCGAGAGATGAAGAGATAGAAGCTACCGTAGGAGAGAAAAAAGAAGGTAGGGAGCGATGGCTAGACAGGAACGAAGGAAGGAAAAGAGAGAGAAAGCGCCAAAAGGAGAGAGAGGGAGAGAGAGGGAGAACGTACCAAGGGGGTGGCTGATGCGAATTGAATCATGGGGGCGTTTTACCGTCTACGTGGCCCGCATTCGAAACTCGAATTCTCGCGCACACGCTTCTCTTTCCGAAGGCGTACGCGCACGAGCGCGGAGCGTTCGGATACGAGTAGGGTGAGAGAGTGAGAGAGAGAGTGTGTGTGTACGTTCGAAGGCATAAAGTGACTTTCCGTACACCTTCGGTCCGATTGTTTTAACTATTTTTTTCGCCCACTTTCCGCGTTCTCTCGCTCTTCTTCCCCTCTCTTGCTATCCTTCTTTCTACGGTTGCTTTCACACGCCACTCGACGAGATAATGGAAAAGTTCATTAATGGCTGTTTTGTGTACCCGCGGCGGGGCGAGCGTGCGGAACGCTCGTAGTCGTTCTTGAATACTAAGACGTGAAATGGTCGAATATATATAAGCTTTTTATAGTGATTTTGTGGTAAATAGTGGTGGAAACGTGAGGGTAGTTTATTGCCGATGTTCTGTCGTCGATTGCAAAGCAATTATTTTGTTTTATAAGAGGGTACGATGAATTTATATTATTTATAGATAGCTCGAAACTATTTTTATCAAATAAGAGTAGCGTTAAAAAGATTTGCGAAGGTACAAATAAAATTTGTTCAGTGTCGATTTATTTTTCTTTCTCTTTCTCGAAAATGTACTTTGGAAATGTCGGGAATTCAGAAGCATTATTCTAAGAAAAACTTAACACGTTTATTAAATTTTTTTATTATTCTTCAATAATTTAAGATATTTTTAAGTAAATCATATTTTTCAATTTTATAATATGCTGAAATATCAAATTTTTTAACTCAAAACAATTTTATCGTAATACAAATTACTCAGGTACACGAATAGTTTCTACGTGTTACATGGTGAATTCAACTTCTTTTATATTAGAGATGACCAATTAATTTCAGCTGATTAAAAAATTTCGAGCTTCTTTAAAAAACACCATAGGCTACTCCAACCTCAAGGATCTGTCTAATGGACATGAAACCGCATAGCAACTTTTTTGTTCACTAAACGTAGTAAATAAAATCGACTTCAATAAATAGTGCCAAGTACATTATGTAATATTGCGATAGGCCACATTAAGTGCTATATAGACTATATTCACAGGGACTTTACTCCATCAGCTCATTAGCACGGCCATTTCGCTACCAATTTATAAAATTTTTCATCCAACATTTTACCGCAAAAAGGACCCTATAAAGATAAAAGTATAATTTTACACAATTTCTTTATATCTGCGTCCAAAGTGACCGTTAGATATTGTCATATTCACGCATCATATGCACCTCTATTAAAATATTCCGTATTACGTATTACAGGCGCGGCTATCTACGAAGCCACAGTCTAATAATTATTAATCGATCCCGTAACCGATCGCGCATGCATATGACGTCGAGCGACCCGCTTCAAACGCTCCGTGCGCAAATCGATTTTATTTCCCCAAAACTGAAATATTCCTTTTGAGGTCCCGGAAATATTTGCCTCATCATCCCGCAAACAGAATGCTTTATTAACCGTATCAAAATTGCTCACGTTATCTACAGCTCTTGTCGTTATACATACATGCGTTTTTCGGAAACTCTGTTGTTTTTTTTTTACCCCCGTAGGCAGTAGTGACATTGCGCGCACGAAGATATGGGAAGAGTGAGGGCGAACGTAGGAGAAAATCCAAATCTGCACTTTCTGCATACGCATTCGCGCGCCCGCTCTCTCGCTCGCTATTTGTAGCTTACGTATCATTTTCCCTATTCACGAGATAGGACTCGTCAGCGCGCGTGCCTCCCCCACCCCCCTCCCCCATCGAGTGTATATGTATATGTGTGTAGGTGTATACGCCGTGCAGTGCATCGATTTTTAAACTTGTTCGAAGCAAAAGAGAGAGAGAGAGAGAGCAAGCGAGAGAAGTCTGCAGCGTCGGCGAAGGATACAAAGAGAGGAAGGGAGCAAAAAAGGGGAGCGAGAGAGGAAAAGAGTACGCGCGGGAGCATTGGCAAGATGCGGGGTCGTCTTTTCAGAATTTGCCCGATTGAAAATTTATCTGATGTGCGCGGAGTGCCAAGCAGCTCGCGCCTTCCGCGAGACGTGGCGGCAGCAGTGGCAGCGGCGGCGCCTTTCGAATATCTCGATAAGTTTCTTTTTTGCTCTTATATTTTTTTCCTCATATTTCGTTCAATAGCTACCGTAATTTCATCTCTCGCGGAGCTTTTCTCCGGCTTCAAAACTAATTATTATCCACGGGACGAAATGCCTCGGCTTATTTAGCTCTTTCTGCAGAGCCTCGCGCCCGCGCGCGCACGCGAGCGTCTCTCGTTTATTTGATTATTTTTCTACAAAGTTGCGAATTGACTTTGAATGCCAATCCCAGATGGAAGCAGGGTTCATCATTTCTTATATTACCGCGCTGATGATTTGCTTCTTTCGTATACGGTTATCGTTATAGTGATTTCGAGTTATTACAGGTAAAAAATTTTCGACAAAAAATTTAGATAGTTATAATTATATATATCGTGATTGTAGATCGGGTCTCTTTATTAATTTATTACAATAAGCTTTTGCTGTATACTTGAAACCGTTCGGTAATTCCAAAAGAAACAGAGACAGTCACGCAAAAGTCTAAAGATATAGTTATTTTACGCCCCTATGTCGATCTATATATCATTATTATACTCGTATATGTAAGTGAACATCAAACGTAACGGTATCAAAGGATCGCACGTCCACGTACATACACACACACACCACGACAATATGATTTACTTAGCAAATGAAAACGTTATCATCAATCGACAATTGCGCATCAAACCTCAAGGCCGCTAGATTAAAATCAATCAGGCTTTAAAACACCTATATATATATTTCTCATATCATACACCTTATACGATCAGTAATTCATTACACATGCACACAGCAATCACAGCTCAAAAATAATATACATAATCCGCGGTGTAATTTCGCTCAGCCGATCCGCAACGCACATACATATACATACGCACACACATAGATATATATAGCGGGCGTGACTCCGCGGCGTTTACCCGTCGCTCTCACTCGCGCTCGCTTGCAACGAGCAAACACGCGACCCTCGTCCAAGGCTCCGTATATGTATATATGTGTCCTGGGTGCTGTGGCTACGATCGAGAATATACACGTGTACTGAGGGAGAGAGAGAGAGAGAGAGAGGAGGGGAGTGAGGATCGAGCGGGCAATAACACAGCTCTCGGGACTCCCCGCGGCGGCGGCAGCCGGACCTTGATCGCGCGCCCGATGCGTGATTGATACAGTTCAGACAGCCTGTATAACGCACACGCACCACCCGGCGCCAGCAATAATATTTGTTTCAGTAATGGCGTGCGGAGTGTATGAGTGTGGTATAGGACGAAGCTAGCTATATAACTTTACTGGTGGGGCTTGCGTTATTGCCTGATAGATATATAAGCAAGGGCTTTGGATTATTTTCAAGCTGGGTATATGGGGGGTTAGTTGAAGATCTTCTGAATATAAGGGTGGGTTAAAAATAGACTGATTGATGAAATTAAAAATTGTCATTGCGCTGTTTTGTTTGTTGATTTTGAATTGTTAATAAGTTATTAATAATTTTTATAATCTGTGCCTTAAAGTATAAAATATAGCTTTGGATTATTTCGCGGTGGATTTCAGCTAAAATATCTATAATAATCATAATGGGATATGGAAAGTGACAGATATCGAGCACTAATTATGAAACGCAGATTGCTTTGAATAGTTAAACGTCAGCGCTAACGTTTGATTTGAAACAGATTATATATTTTTTTTTAATAAACACGAATGATGCATTATTCCGAGTCACATAATTACTGAGGTAGAAATTTACTTTATTAAAAATAGATAGTTACTGAATATATATTGAATATTTAATGGATTTCAATAAATATCAATTGAATTGACAGTTGAACATATAAGTTAAAGTGAAACTTTGCACATACATACTCTCTAATCTTACGATAATTTACGATAACCTATGTTGGTTCTGCTCTCTTGTTATAGAAATAATCATGTGCTTCATCTATATCAGGTTTTTGTAAAAGAACTTGCAAACACGCCATATGAGTTATGATTCGTAATA
>JAWWEQ010000022.1:649392-706350 GCA_035583055.1 Torymus tubicola
ATTAATACTCTACACTTCAAGAATGATATACAAAACAGCTGTTATGTCCACAAAAAGAACAATCTGATACAAAAGGATCGACGAGCAAATATTCCCTCGTTACATGCGCATGCTACCGGCGTTTATTTGGCTGGTATGTGCGCGGTGGTAGAAAAAATAGCCGATAGCATTTGGCGAGGAGAGGAAGAGGGCGATAATGAAGGGGGAGAGGGTATCAGCTGTCCTCTCCCGCACCGAACGTGGGTAGGGGGGTCGCCATGGCTGGGCGCAGGATTTTAATTAACAAAACGCGCCGATAGACGATGCTTTTAATTGAAACTGCGCGCGAGCGCGTACACGCGCCAGACTGACAGCCTAATTTTTGCAAGGCGCACTATCACGGAAAATCTCGACGGACATCGGGGCCAATCGACATTATTCGCGATTTAGCCTCCGGCGACATCGTGGAATATAATAAATTTTCCGCCCTGCGTTACCCGCATGTCGAATAGATTTTGGTCCTAGTATATAGAGTTTTCGAGTATTAGATGACTATATGGTTTATATTTAACAGAAAATTACCGAAATAGATTCTGGACTTTTTTAAAAAGTCGACAGTTTATCCTACCGTTTTCAAAGTATGTTTATTACCAAAGTCAATGAGGAAAATTATTTTTGGTCAACAATTTGACAATATTTTATTCATTAGCTATTATTCGTAGATGTTGTAAAAAAATTCAAGACATATTTAAGTTTCACACTTTTATAGTGTATCTATTACATATTTTATAATCTATATCACTGTTTACTATGAAAATTAAATATAAAGATTTCAAGGATCACATAATTGAATCGAGCAAATATATGTAATGATTATTATATTAATTACTATTATTTTAGCATATACGAATTTGCCGGAAGCTTCCGTAGAAGCTGCCCCGAAGCAAACGAAACTTTCATCGAAGCTTCCAGGAAACTTCCAATAAGCTGTCATGCTATGTGGGAATGTAATATAGCTCAGTTATCTATTAAAACAAACCATATTTCAAAAATCAAATCCACCACAGCATTCCAACAGTCGCACTTTATACAAACAAAATTACTTGAGCATAACCAGATAAATTCTGCAAAGCTGAAATCCACATTCAGCTTTCAATGAACTTTTCACGTTGTTAGTTTAAATCTATACCTATACAGTCAGCCCCAAACGCATATGAGTACATACAGAGCGAACGCAAAATGGACACGACAATAAAGAATCTCATACACCTAAAACGGCGCTGCTACGTAATTTACGCAGCCGCTCTCTCTCTTTCTTTCTCTCTCGCTCTCGTTCGGCGCGTGGGTCTGATTACTAATTAGTTAATGAAGGACGTTTTATTAAATTATTTCCCGGGAGCGCTCGCGCCCGAGAGCGCGCTGACTTTTAGCAGCCGCTGCGATATAGACAGTGGAAGCAGCAGCGAACGCGAGGGCCCTAAATATATTACTGCGTTTAATTTAACCGCCGGATAATATCGTCCCAAATGGACGAGGCCAATATCCGTGGCTTCCCTTTTCGCGATTCAAATATCGAGGGAGAGAGGGAGAGAGAAAGCGTACCGAAGCGACCCCGGAAATTCGCAGGTTTAGAACCACAGAGCCAAAGAGAGGAAGAGAGAGAGAGAGAGAGAAAGTGCCACACCGGTGTCCCTCAAAAGCAGACGCTCCCCGCGCGCGTGCGGCACTTTATGTTATTTCCGATAATACTAATGGAATTGTCTTCCAGGCGCGCGCTCACTCGCTCGCTCGCTCGCTCGATCGATGCAGATTGTGTTTTTTGCGATCTCGCTGAGTATAGATAGATAGAGTAGGCCTGTATATTGCTTCCTTGTATACTATCCAATATTTATTCGATTTCATATCATGCATACCAGAAATTTTTCTAGTTTAATACTGTGTCAATTTATTTTTACAAGTAAATTTAAATAATGCGGATCAATGACATACGGGGATACTATGAAATTTACACAAATATATTAGGATAAAAATTCATGATTTTCTTAATGAGTTTTCATCCTAATGTCTCACCCATACATTGCTTTGAATACACTCAGCGATCGCGATCGCAAACTATACTAGAAACTGCACTGGCACAACCAAGAGCAAGCGAAAGAGAGAGAATATTTCCTCGTGGCCGTCTTTCCCCACTTCCTCCTTCTTTTTCCTCGCGCGGCGCAGCAGCAGCAGCAGCATCATTTCTCCGCATCACGTTTTCAACAGGCGCACGAGTGGATCGCGCTTCGCTCGCAGCAAAGAACGATTCCCGAGGTGTGTGTGTGTGTATATGTGCGCGCGCGCGAATCCCCGATGTATTGGACCGCCCAAGTTTATTTAGATTTATTTGCCGGCTTTGAGGAGGACGGGAACGCGCGAGCACTGCGCGCACGTGAGGTGATTGAAGTTCCAAGTTGCAGTCGGAAATCGCGCGGAAATCGATTTCTCCGCGGTATATTGCCGCGGAAAAAATGGCGCACCAATGTGAGCGCGCGAATGTATGCAGAGAAGATGCCAATTCTTTTCTATCCCGCTGCTCGTTGGTATTGTATCTGCGGAGATATATATATATGAATTCTCACGAACGCTTGTATATACATATATCTATAACAATAGTGTGCCTGGGTTCCAGATCAATTTTGAGGAAACGGTTGATGGATCTAGCAAATTTGTTGGAATCGAAAGAATTTGTGATTCTTTTACAATGTGTTATTAGTAATAATATGAATATAAATTCAAAAGTCTCCAATAAGTTGAAATAGAAACTGTCTTTACTTACATTTATAATATTGAAATTTTAACTAATTTTGCTTTAGAGACAGACCTATACAGATACTATGAAAATGAGTTCAAGGTCCAGGTATATTGCTGCACACTGAATGCTTGGAAACTTTTCTTCAAAGCTGTGATTTCTTAATTACAACAATCGCGTTCAGAATCAGCGCAAGTTTCTGGGAGTTTATAAATCAAGAAAAGGATATATCACAGTTCTTAGAACTTGTGAAAGCTTCAAATTGTCAGAAGTTTAGAACATTGTTTTAAAAATTAATCAAAGCACGAATAAAAACGTAATTTTCATTTCGCCCGTTGGTTGATTATCGTCTTCTTGGAAAATATATATAGTCAACCTTCGATTTGAACCACTTATTCTTCTTTCGAATTTAAATAACAATAATATTATATTCACATGCCCTTTGTCTTTCACATATAATTACTGTGAATATTTTGATGTTTCAAGTCTTATAAAAGGGGTTTATAAATCTGTGGCTCCGAGACATAACGACATAAATCCATTTTTTTGAAAATCGGAAAAACTTTGGATTTAATATCTTTAAATGGATCTTTTTCATTTAAAACTATCAGTAGTCGTTAAAATATTGCCCTAAAGCTACGATATACGAAAAACGTAACAACATAAGTCCATTTTTCAAATTTAGTGTGCGACATAACAACATAAGTCCAATAGTGATTTATTTTATCCAACCAAATTGAATATAAAAATTATTTTTATATAAAATATATACAATAATTAGTTAAAATTTATAATTTTACATACGTTAAGTGCATAAACGTGAGAATTTTGAACATTAGTTCATAATACCTTTTAATTTATCGCGAATCCAAGTTGTATTCAAGTTGTATTATTTTTAACATAATTATTCGTCGATTAATTGATAATTTTGATCCGAATTCATAATTAAATTATAAAAACTGATTGAAAAATAAACGAGAATATGACTATTAGATAAGTCCACGTTCCCGGCATAATGACATAACTTCATACTTTTTCGAGTTTTCACGAAGGAGAAAATACATAACCTGGTCATATCATCGTGTAAATTTTTGTTTTAAATGTATTAATTGATTAGTACCGTATCACGCTTTATCTCACTTATTCCGATCTTACGAATAAGTTTCAACATTGAAACCCATTTTTCTCAGAAACTCCAAAAGTGGACTTATGTCGTTATGCCTCGAAGCTACAGAAATATATGTATCGGAATATGCGAGACTGTGTCGTAAGCTGTTTGCCAATTTTATAACTATCAGTTCTTAACCCTCTGTCTAGCTTGTTGTCATAAGACGCTCTGCTTCTTTTCTCCTGTTTTTATATTATAGTATGCATATTGCTTTTCCATTAATATATTATTTAATACAATCCCACTATCTATTTTAACGCATATGCGGTATATATTTTCTTGTTGTTATATTTTTAATTCTTCTTTAATAAATGCGAGTTTTGTTGTGTTTGCATGCAAAAATAATGAAGATTTATCATACGTATCACATAATCTTATGCTTCTCTTTTTATGTTAAAATTACTTGATATTTTTAATTAAAACTGGATAAAAACTGAAGTTGTAACAAAATCACATCACACTTTTTTGTAAAAGAGAGGAAACCACTTTATAATATTCACGAACAGAAACCAGACTCTATCTTAATTGATTTTACGCAATAAAATATAAGATGTCAGTCAAACAGATAAGCCATCGTATGACACGAGCATACATATACACATACCGAAAATAATGCAACATCTGAAAGTCAGTGCAAAGTGATAACCAATTGAAATCCCAAAGCATAAACCCACATGAGCGAGAAAATCTCTGCGGGACCTACGCATGATCCAGAGAAATAGAAAAGCAGAGGCGAAACGGTATAAGTACGAAGCTGTTTTCGGACGTTTCTGATATAGTCGCAGACAACGCGAGGGGGTTTCCCGTGCACGGTGGTCGCGAAACACAAGGTCCACCTCTTCTCGTCTCTCCCTCACCTCAATCGGAATGCAGACGGACTGCACGGATGCACCGCAGACCGGTATATACATATAGCACCGCGGTGGACGTTCACGCGCAGACGCAGTAGAGTCAAGCCAGTCGAGTCAGCCGTGTGCGAGCTGTAAAAGATCACGTCCCTATATATATATGTGCGCGCGCGGCCGCGAGTGAGCACTGCGATCCATAGAAATCGGACACGCGCGCGCTCGGGAGCAGCAGCAGCCGCTTGCCTCAACGACGTGGACGGGAGCCGACTGCTAAAACAGATGCGCGCACTCGGTGTGTATGTGTGGGTGCGGGTGGATTTACCGCGCTCGATGTAAGCCGCGAGTTATTGCCGGCTGCCGATTGCTTGCCTACATTCATTCGTTTTCAATGGAGTACGTGTGATGGAAAATTCGCGCACGCGCGCGGCCGCCTGCCGGGAGGCTAAATGATTACACGTTCGACGCGTGTGGGATCGATTTGCCACCCAACTTTGCATGTATTTACCGCGATCGCGGATTTATATATTATTTTCCAGGGAAACGTGCGTGGCTTGAATGAGGTGTATGTTGGTTTAAGTATTACGATGTGTTGTTTGTTGATGCTTATGGGAATAGTATATGTGTTTTAAATAAATTATAAATTTAGGTGACTTGTTTTATGAAAAAAGAAAATGAAAGGTTTCTGGGTTTACTATTGTTCTACTCGACTTTACGTGACTGACTGAATAATTTATATTTGTAACGTAAGAGTTTTTAAGGAATAATACTTTATCGGAAAAACTACGCCTTAGACGTTCCTTCTTTGTTACCATTTTTTTCAAAAATACAAAAGATAAATCTCTTGTGTATTCTCTCATATAGAGATTTATAATATATCTCTTACATTAAAATCTTGACATTAAGTTTTATAACATTTTTATAATAACAAAAATATGACCTGCATAATATTTATTCTAGGATTCTTTACAGTGGTTTATTTCTATTGAAAGTTATTGGATCCAAAAATAATTTATTTTCTTAAAAGCAATCTAGCAATCAATATTATATAAGTTTCTAGCCTAAGGAACAAAATTTGATAAAGCAAAATTAAAATTTTATGAACGGTTTTAATCTATTTTAATTAATTTTCCTATTTTTCTCTTATAATTCAAAGTAAACTTAAAATTTATTAGGATTTTATTCAGAACAACACAGGCGAGATATACTAGTAATAAGAGACTCATTAGGTTTCTTCAACATGGTTAATAAACAATCAACATTCATTTCTGTCAAACTAAAAAATGGTATCTGTTTTAGTAACAAATAACAACGGTTCTTGAGCGAATGGCTATATATTTGAAAAAGTTCTTAAGGAAATCTACCTATATACATTAAAATCCGAGGTCCACCCATTACCATCTGTCTTACCTACTAACCAGAAAGACGAGCCGGAAATTAATCAAACTATATTGAATGACCCTTAAACTAGCAAATAAAAATATAATTTGATGAAACCATTGTGCACCAATCCGACAAGTGTTCCCTCTCAATCGCGCCGCAAATTAGGCCAATCAATTCCCCCCATTTAATCGTTTACGAATGCTAAACAGCCGTGTACATTTCCCGTTTACGAGCGATAGCCCCGTGCGGTTATATACGTCGAAGCAAACCGCCGAGAGAAGCACAGCAGTAGCAGCAGCAGTAGCAGCATCGGCTTCTGACCAGCAAGCTTCGAGCGACGAATTTTGCTAAGCCTCGGAAACGAGAGGCTCACAAAGCTGCCGTCCGTCGGCTTGCCGCGCGCTGCACTGCTATATATATACTTATACTCTGCTTGAGAGCGCGCCGCGAGATTATCCGAAGAAGTGCGAAGAGGCTTTTAACCCGGGATAATTTATTTAGAGGGCAGCTTGCCACGCCTCGGGAGAGGGAAATCCCCTTGAAGAAGCCGCTTTGATTAGCGGCGCTCTTCGCTCGTTTAAAAAGTTCCTCGCATTAGCTATTCCCTTATCAACTTAACCGTCTCCCTCTCTTTTCTTCGTTGCTCTCTCTCTCTCTGCCTCTCTGCTGTGCCGCTCCTCCTCTCTCCCTTCTTTCTTCTTTCCCTTTTTCGCGCGCGCTTTATTTTATACACAAAGTCAAGAGCTATATACGCCCGCGTGCACACGCCGAGGAAAGATCTCAGCAAGTGACCGATTTCCGTGGCTTTTAAGCTAATTTTTTTTTATTTCAAACGTTGATTTTGTCATACACTGACTATTTATTATTTTCCATTGTCTCATATTAGCTTTTATGCCGAAAAATGCTTTGATATTTAGTTGTGAGACAAAACATAACAAGCGATGCTTCCTATATTTTTTGGCATTGAGTATAACTTGTAGTTTTCTATAATATTATCTCTAATATCGATTTTTAAGCATTTCTGTCACTTTCTATACGATTGTTATTGATTTAGTTATTTATAAGATTTGACTATAAAGACTTAAAATGACAATAATTTTCCTGATTTGAATGAAACGATCTTAACATTATTAATTGCCGAATACAAAAGCATCACCTAATAGTACAAAACTATTATATAATTAATGAAGAAAGATGATATCTGACTTATATTACTAACGCAGTATCTGATACACCACAAATACAACACTTTCGCTTAAATTTTAATCGTTCTTTTTATAAAATATCTGATTCTCTAAAAGTCAATATTCATAAATTAAAATTACGCTATATTTATTTCAGATATATACGTTAGCAGGCTATTTATCTCAAGAGAAGTATAACTATCCTCTGTAAGGGATTTTTAAAAGTTCGATGAACTTATGAGACGAATATTTACTGACACGTACTATTAAATTACTGTGGCTAAATGAACACATAATACTTATATGTGTATGAATTTGCCAGTGAAAGCAGCAATTCCCGAAAGGCTCCTTGGGTCAGGACAAAGATTTACTGTACTGAAGTACTTCATGGCGCCGTCGGACGTACGTCAGTGGATGAATCACGCACGGATGCTCCAATCAATACCATACAACAAACCATCATCTACATCGAACCGATAAAGAAGATCTCAAAAGAGATACAAAATCGATATAGAATTGGTTGAAGATATTCTAGGAAACCACAAGATTTATTATACAAGCAGCGATTTTTAACGTAAAAACTTGTTTCAACTCAATTTATATTTGATGTGAACTATATAATTATATTGTTTCATATATTAAATAAAAAGATATTTTACATCATCAACAATCGCAAGTACTAATAAAGGAGCGCTGGGATGTCCCACAGACAAAATATGTAACACATTCGTCCAATGGGTCTTTACTTTCAAGGTATAAAGTTATACCTATGTCAAATTCGTGTTATTATGTTGGAAGTTGAGATCTCTTCCATTGGTCGCAGCTTTGCGAATAGAACTAAGCGGAAACTGCTTTAATATGAGCTGTCCCGAGGTTAAAAATTTAATACTTTGAAAAGTTATAGGCAATTGCATATAAGTTAGGGAATCGTTTGTAAATTTAGAAAATACAAAGAATCGTACTTATATTTAAATCTGTATTTGCAAAATGTTTTATGATGAGTTCACGATATAGAAATTTATGCATAAACTTTTATTTCAAATAGATGTAATTCATCTCAGCTTTTTAATAGTAACATTAAAATTATTGTAAACTTACTATTACGAGAGCTAGTTTAGTTTAAAGAGAGAATTCATTTTTTAAGATATGTAATATCAGGCTTCTTAGGTCCCAACCGAAAATCCATTAATCAAAAACTCTAAAACACGAGTATTTATTTTTAATGAAGAACATTTTCCAAAGTATGGACAAAATTGGGTTCCCCAAAACGGTACATAATTGATTTTTGTTAAAATACTTTAAAAATTAAGATTCGAATATTAACACTGTTTTACATTGAAACCTTATTTTATATTCTAGATTTAACTAACATATTATTCAGATATTATTATTATTACTTTTTGCTCATCCGTGTGGAAACATAATTGAATATTACTTTCTCAACTTATTGTGCACAGTATCTTAATAATTTCAATGAAATAATCAAACTTTTTAATTTTTCTTTAATCGACGTTTCTTTTATGCTTATAATATTTAAACTAAGTTCGAGCACAATGAATGGAAAATTGATTATCTCTATAATTATTAATTTTATTTTATTGAATTAATTAAATATTTAATAGTTCTGGCGTGCATAAGACAAAATCTATATTTCAATATAACATTGCTGTGAATTCATAAATTCAATAATATACACGATAAAAAGTATTAAATTATAATACGAAGTAGGTATTCTATTAATTATACTATTGCAAATCATCGTTTCACAGTTTATTTCAACAACTACAAATGAGGAATTTTTCGAAAATTCGTCAACACCCTGCTATACACTCAAGCCAATAGAGTCGCTAGCAATCCACAAGACATTCCGCGATCGCACCCGACGAGAATTCGCGCGCGAAACCATGGCACGCTCGCTCTCTCTCTCCCTTTCTCTCTCACAACCTCCGTCTCAGCCGCGCGCGACGTCCTCGCGTGTCTGCGCGAAGGCCACGTCGACATCAATGCGAGTCGAGCCATTGCGGGGGCGAGGAGAGAGCAAAGGAGTCTCGTCGAAGCATCTTCTCGATTCAGCGCGAATTCCACGCGGCGCATCCAAGAGCTAACGAGCCCTTTCTTCCTCGGGTTCCTTCTCTCTCTCTCTCCCTTGCTCTCTTGAAATGCGCGTCCCACTTTTTTCCTCTTCTCTTCTATCTCGTTCTCTTCGTCGCTTTCTTCCCGTGCACTCTTTCCACCTTCGTCTCTATACCTCCTTTCTTCCATGTCTCTCTCTCTTCGCGCGAGCGAGCGACGACTTGCCGCCATTTTTCCCCTCTCTTGAATTCTCAAATTATCTCGTTAGAAATTCAACCCTCGTACGCAGCTATTTCGCAAATTCGATCTCCCTACGTGCGCCAGAAAACGGCTGCTCCATCCGCGCACCTCTAGGAAAAGCGGAAGTAGTAGATAGTAGCTCTACGGGGGGTGACATGGAGAAATATTGGGAGAAAGAGCGAGAGAAAGAGGAGGTAAAAAAGAGGGCAAGAAGAAGAGCGAGACTGCTTTGGTACGCGCGGATAAAGGAGCGTGTAACCGAGTGCGCTGTGCAGTCGCCCAAGAATTCGAGCAGACACATAGACACACACACACCTATCTTTTTATCTCACACCTCCTCGCGCTTTTGTCTCTCGAGCATCGTGAGAACGAAGCAAGACAAACCGAGCCTGATTCGCTGTGTGCGCGTATATACGCTATGTACCGCCACTTTTCTCAGCGCTGATGCCCGTGGAACTGAAAAGTGCAACCGACGACGACGACGAGGCGCGACGAATCCGGAAAAGGCGATCGTCGACGGAAAAAAAAGTAAGCGCGCCGGGGAACTGGACGAGGATGCGAATAGACTTTAAGAGAGAAAAAGAGAGGCAAGGGGAAAACTGGGAAACGCGAGCAAATGGAGTCACGACAAACATGTGTTCTCTTTCCTTCCGATGAAATCGATAGTAATTTAATAATTTCGTTTCCAACGGTCTCTCTTAAATCCGGAAACTTTCGTTTCTCACCGGAGTTTCCTTCGTTTTATTTTCGCTCGTCTATCGAAGAGATGTTTTACACACAGTATAGTGAAATAATATCTATTGGTAGTACATTTAGTTTTGTTACAGTAATTTTTTAGTAGATATTATGTAGTGCTTAAACACGGAAGGACTTTCATGTAGTAGTGGTTTATTAAAAAGAGCACATAATATTTGAATATTATTTTTAATAATATAAATAAATTTTATATTTACAAAATATTTTTTTAATAATTTAACTGCTTGATCAAAAGACTTTAAATTCTAGGTATCCTTACAGGATGATTAAAATTTTCACAATTTCAGTTAGTACTTGGATAATTTCATCATAAATATGAATATTTTACATAATTACTTTTATACTTAAGTAATAAAAAAGTAAAATTTACTTATAATTACTACTTACTCGTTATAATAATGTTACATTTTAAAATATTTCATTAATTTATCAGATATCAATATACTATTAAAGATCTTGATCTTAATAAATAATTTTATGTGCATAAATTTATGTTACTACAAATTAAAGAATCTAGTTACATGCAAATTCTATGATAATGATTATAATAAAAAGCATGTTGTTCAACGTCATTGGAGTATAAAAATCTGCTAATCATAAAAATGTTGAGTAAGTATAGATTTCAATTACACATTCACGATTTTTTACTTAATTATAGCGAAACTTAAAAAGCTATCTTATAGAAAATGAGATCACTAAAAAGAAAGATTGTCTTATACGAATGTAACGACAATGAAAAAAAAATCAAATAACAACCTAATCTCATTAAGCTAGCTGATAATCTACTGTATAATGGATGTATTTACGAAAAAGATCAAAAATGCATCTGCACTAGTGTAAACGCGTAAAAATCTTATCAGTACCATCGTTGAATTAAAGCCACTCGGCTGCAAAAATAAAAAATCGAGCACTGAAAAACACAATTGAAGTTCATAATCGACGCGTCTCCAAATACATCTTACCGCGCACTCTCCTACAAAATCTCAACAGTCCAAATCGGGCAATCCGGGCGCCGTGAGATCGCGTTCATGCTGAGATCTTTCCAGAGAAGAACGCGAGGGACTGTTCACCATTGAGTCTCGCTCGGCGAGTCGATTCTCGAAGTAAAGAAAATCGGCCGAGCCGCACGGACTGCAGGCCTAGGGAAAAAAGATGGAGTTGTAGATGGCTGGCCAATCGTCAAACTCAAACTTGTTTACTTGTAGAAAGTTGCTGCTGTCCATTTTCACCTTCTCCTGATCCCGGTCGAACAAGTTCTCGACGCTCGATAATACGTTCGATATTGCACTGCTGCCGTTCTGCCCGTACGATACTTCCATGGACATTTGATCGAGTACCTTAAACTTGATGAAAATTAAATAGTTTGTTTAATCGTGTACAGATCAACATTTATATTTATAGAGGTAAAACCTGACGCATTACAGTTTTTAAACATAATTTTAATAACTTAAGAAAACAAAATAAAATAAATCACTTATAAATTAATCGAAGTTATTTTTTTTATGTGTATGATAAAATATAAAAGAAATTCAACATATTTAAAAAAATGTATTAAGTATAAATTTTCATTAATAGATTACCTAAAGATAATAATATAATTTATTAATGTAATCAATATTACCTGTCTATCATTTTCTTTATTTTCATAATCTTCTGAAGTATAGAACTTTGATTCTCGGTGTGTTCTCTCTAAAATCTGTATATCCTTTTTCATGCCGTCGATATCGGAAATGAACGTACTAAGCGGTGTCGAGAGCGGATTGTAGTTCGAAAAATGGCTATCGTACATCGGATTCTTAAATATTTGATCGTACGCATTCAAGAATCTAAAATCCTGGTATTGCACGGCCAAATCGCCACTCGTCGCCGGTCTATCCTCCGTCAGTCTAATAGGATTATCGACGGCGCGCCCGACCATACTTTCGACCTGCGGTTTTTCGCCCACAACGTCGAACGGCTGCATACCCTGCGCTCTCTGTCCAATTATCCGAGGGCCCGACATTGGGGTGGTGCCGAGCGTCGAAAAAATTGACTCTGGATCGTCCTCGAATTCGGACAGCTTCAGGCGCGGATTGTACTCAGGCAGGGCGGAGTAATCGATGGCCGGCGTCGGCGACTCCTCGCCGAAAATGGCGCTCAACTCGTCGGTGAAGCTCGGAGTGCTTTTCAAAAACGTAAGAGGCGACGGCTCGTGCAGCATCGAAAGGGAATACGGCTGCTGCTGGTATTGCTGCGTCGCTGGTGGCTGCTGCTGGTGCTGCAGTTGCAGCTGTTGCGAATTTCGGGCGTATAAGGACGAGGCTGTTATCGCGGGTAATTCGCTCCGATGATTCAGGATGCTCGACAGTTCATTCTGGCTCGTACCGGGATTGATATCTACAACATGATAGTTTTGCATATTGACAAGTTGCGAATCAAACACAAATGTTTGAAGTGCGTCGTGTGCCCTGTGACTGATACTAACTTTATAAAATGAATATGTATAGACAAACATGAAAATTGTCAATAAAACTCGAAAATTAGTTGTAGTTTAAAAGGCAATTATTTATCTAAAGCGGAATTAAAAAAAAGTATTTGAATGACAAACTTTTAATCTTGACTTTCTATTTGCGGTATGACTTTTTGTAGTTTTTTATTAAGAGTAGTGTAAACATTCAAAAGAATTTTTCTTGATTCTATTATCATTGGAAAACCATGTCCAAATTAATATTTCAAACATTTAACAAAAATAACAGAGACTATAATTTTAAATATATAATAATTGCACAAACTAATCGATTCAAATTCGCTGTTATAAATATATAATTACTGAAAACTAATGGTATATTATCATGATATGCTTATAACTCGGTTAAAAATTCAACAATTCTGTTATGCTTACGCCTGCCAACTTACTTTCATCGAGAATAGTCATAGCAGTATCGATGCTAATCGGCTTCGCGTTTAGTATCTCGTCGATTTTAGCTTGCGACAGATACGTAACTTCCGGCGCGTCGGGTGTGTAGGATCGATTCTCCAGGCACCTCGCATCTAGAAGTTGCCTCAGCTCTTTATCCTCGAGGATCTCAATATCTCCCAAAGTCAGTGCTTTCTGGTCGTTGTTCGGATCCAGCACCATGATCCCGTCGGAATCCGGCAATATAATCTCAGGCAGTTGATGTTGCTGCTGCTGATTCTGCTGCTGTAGCTCTTGAACCGTGGGGATGTACTCGAGGGCGGTGGGCACACTTATGATCGCCTCGGTCTCCTCGGCCCCGAGGATCTTGACGTCGTGTGAGTTCTGAGCCATCAAGTCGCGTGCCTCGCTGTTCGTCATCACCTCGTATCGACCGTCCTCGGTCGCGCGCACGAACTGTATGCCCCCCTTAGCCGCCAATTCGAGGAGCTCATCATCCGTGGCAGTAGAGGCGGCAGCGGCGACGGCAGCCGCGGAGGTGGAGGCATCGACGGTCATCGACGTCGGGCTCTGTTGACTCGGGAGCTGCTCGACTTGGGAGTAGTCGTCCTCACAGTCACCGGGCAGGACCTCCGAGACCGAGTCGACCGGCGTTAATAAACTATCTGTAGGGAGGGGGAAAGGGAATATGTATATAAAGATCTCACGGTGTCGGATACGTCTCTGATTTTCCCTCAAGTTTTGAAGTATATAAACTATAACAGTAAAAATAATATTTATTAATACACGATGAGCGGTACATGTTTTTGTATTATATAACTAATACTACTAAAAATATCTCACTAATCTTTAATTGATATTAGCATAAAAATTTTACTGCGCCTTTCAAATACTTATGGATTTCTCAATATCATGTTAAAATCTAAGAATTTAATACTTTCGATTCACATGATATCGTATTCCTTTAATTAAATCGTACTAATATTCTATACCATAACTTACTTATAAAATTACTTGACACTTTGTATGCTTAGATAACCAATAAAATATATTTATGAGTAAATGCAATGTGCACAATTTATGTTGATATCTTACTTATTAATGAAATACAATAATAAAAAAGAATTATATTTATGTAAAAAATTTTTGAATAAAGAAAATTTCATCCGCTGCGCGTCTAAACATTATAAAATTTTCTAACTGAAATTAAAAATAAATTTTTTAAGATTATTACAAACCTTGTTCTTGATCTGGACCAGGTGGTTCAATGACGAAAGTAGTTTTACCATCATCTTCAATCTTTTCAGTAATAGTAGCCACAACAGGCACTTTAATTTGTACTGACTTAGAACCATCTATATCTGAAAGTTGTGTAGAGCTTGAATCCATTTTGCCAGACATTTTTAAATCGTCCGCTGTTGCTGGCGTTAATAGCTGGAAAAAACAAAATGTATTCCACAGGATGAGCACGGAAAATTATTAACACTTTAAATGATATATATTTCGACCAATTAATTTCTACTTACGTGATTTAAACTTCCACTTGGTGCAACTTTAACAAGTACAGGAATACCCTTTGCAGGCTTGAACAATGCGAACGGAGTTTGACCTTGTAGCACTGCAGTTTCCATCGCTTTTGTCTCGATTTTGTCAATGATAATGTTTTCCATAAACTCCGTCTAACATTATTCAAATATAAACAGATTATTTATATTCTTCGTAAGTATTATTGTTTCTATTTACTATCAATTTTTGCGTTAAAATACATTTATCTTAAGATTGATAAAGTAATAAGTACTAAACATTGTCCAATGAAAATCTAAGAATAAATATTTCTTACTTGAAAAGGTAAATTTACAAGATAATTGAATAATTAAAAAAGATCATTAGGATAAAATCCTAATCACTAACTATACATACTCATGTATGTCAACTCACTTATGATAATCAGATATACTTAGATGTCATACCATATTCATATCCTTATCCCGTGAATCAGAAAAACAATTCTGCTGTTCGTCCTCCGGCGGATGAGCGATTCGTGCGCTCTTACTAAAGATTAAGAAAAAAAATCCATCTTCAAATATAGAACTTAATCTCGCATATTCGCATAAGAAAACAAGCAGCAACTCTTGTTCAATATATCTCTTATATACACACACACCTCCTGGTGCTCCTGCCTTCATTAGGGGCGGTCTGCGCGCCAGCGGTCTGGCGATACTTGATGCCGTGCTTGTACTCCTCGTGCGAGCGCAACGAGAAGCGCCGCGGGAACTCCTTGCCGCAGATGCCGCAGGCGTACTGCATCTTCTCAGCGTGCGCATGTGCCTTGACCTTGTGGCAGACGAGATTCGACATCTGATTGAAGCCCTTGCCGCACAAATCGCACTTGTACGGCCGCTCGTTCGTGTGCGTGAAGATGTGGTTACGCAAATTGCCTGCGCAAAATTGATATACGGAGCAAAGGTTATAAGCTGCGTTAAGATAGTTGAAGCTGTGCCCTCTACGAGCTTGTGCCATTTGCCGTCGACGAGCAGCGGTCTGAGGTATCGAGTGTAGGAGTTGGCGGTTTTGTGGGATTAATTTAGGTAGAAAATATACGGTAATTATTTCGTTTACTTGTTAATTTAAATAATATTTAACATGACATTGTGCCAATATTTAAACAAAATTTTAAACGGATAGCTTCTGATAAAAAGTATTCACGTAATATTTTTTTCTCTTATTAAATTACAATTATTTTACTTTATTCGATAAAAACAAAACAGATAAACGCATAAACATTCTAAAAAAAAGCGGCTTGAAAACAACGCATATATCAATTAAAAAACATTACTGTGTTTTCTTATAAACTGCGAAAGGAAAATAAAGCAGCCGTACAGCTAAATAAAAACTTTTATGCTCGCTTCGCACGTATAAAAAGGAAATCGAAGCGGCGAGAACTCGTACATAATCCCACCTGTTTTTTCTCGGTTTTCTCGCGCAGGAGGCGCGAGAGCTAGCGCGCGCCTTATTCATCGATAATCGATACGAAAAATAAATGGCTAAACCGGGCTCTCGTACGCGCACTCGGCAGAGGTCCGCGTCATAAAGTAAATTGCAACGCGCTCTCTACTCTTTCTGCCTTCCTCTCTCGCTAGCTCTCACCTTTCTGGTGAAATCCCTTGCCGCAGAGGTGGCACTTGTGCGGCTTGTGCTCCGAGTGGGTCTTCCGGTGCGATATCAGCGTGGAGACCCTGCGGAAGCGGAAAAGGAATTTCTCTCACAGGAGGCGTATACAGGCCCGACGGGGGAGATGTTGAGGCGAGTGAAGGAGAGGAAAAAACTCTCGCACTCTCGCTCGAGAGAAAGAGAAAAAAAGAGCGCAACAGAGGCAGCAAAGAAGGTAAGAGAGAAAAAAGGGAAGTGAAAGAGAAGGATCGCATATAATCAACCTGTTGAAGGTCTTCTTGCAGAACTCGCACACGTAGGGCCGAGCGTCGCTGTGTATGGCCTTGTGCTGGCTGAGCGTGGAGAGTTGACGGAACGCCTTGCCGCACGCGTCACATTTGAAGTTGCGCTCGTCCGTGTGCGTAGGCAGGTGACGCATCAGCGTGTACTGGTGTCGAAATTCCTTCGAGCCTGCGGGCAGAGTTATATACGTGAGTGTTATATATGTTATGTGTGTGTATATATATATATCTATATAAAGATTTCTCGTTCGTGGGATTTCGTCTGATTTGACAGACGAGCGTTCGTTCGCCGTTTTAAGTAAATTCGATTCCGTGCCTGCGTGCGATTTCCGCGAGCGAGTGAACGCCGGGCGAAAAACGTGTGACGTGCCGAGAAATTTGAATCAAAGTCTCTTTACGCCAGGCGAAAAGCTTTTTATAGAATATTTCTTGTCAGAGTAATGAAATAGCGCGAAAATAACTTCAGACATTTATAAGGGAAATTATTAGATAATATTTTCACATTTTACTTTTTACAATAAATAAAGCGTTTTTCGCGAAGTAAATTTAGGAAGTAGGTTGCAAGTGATTAGTTTCAGATCAATGTTACGAACAGGCAAAAATGACTATTGACGTAGAAAAAAAATAAAAGAAGTTTTTTTATATTATTTTTTCAACGTGACGCGAATGTGAAAAAGGAATGAAAGCTAAAATCGTTCGAAAAATTTTCCTCTTGATAAAATTTTCTTGGCGTAGTTTCATCTATATTCATAAATACGGTTGTGACCGTGTAATGCACACACATAAACAAGGATATAAACATCGGCGGCAATAAAACAAACAGAAATTTCGAGTAAATAGCAAAATAGCAAGTTACATATTCCGCATTCCCAGATTTTCAAGGTTTTGCCGTCGCGCTTCAGGTATTTGACGTAGTGCAGCCGTGAGCGGGGATCATCTTTATCAATTAGCCGAGCCGTCGTTGACGAGGGTCGCTGCTGCTTCTCAGCGGCACTGCCGTTGACCGCCACCATATTTTCCTCCGATGCGCCCGTCGCTGATTGGGGTGCCTGCAATTTCATTTATAATGAAAAATGGACAAATGGATCCGGCTTTTCGGTTCGGAGGGGAAAGAGTACACATACAAGAGAGAAGTTTTTAATTAAAGTCGCATTCATTTACGAATCGGGTTTGCTTTTCGGCAATCGCTGCAAACGCCCCTGATAAATAATCAATTTCCAATTCAGTTTTTGAGCCTTTAGAAAAATTTGCGCTTCTTAATTCACCGTTTTATAAATTCAATTTAACATTTAATTGCTTTTGCTATCCGCGAGTGCATTGTTTGTAAGGATTTTGAACAATTCGTTGGATACGTAATTGTTAATTAATTAACTACATTTAAATACTGACCCTGTCATTGATAATGAAAATGTACGATTAACATATAGGATAAAAAATATCATGAAAATATAAAGAAAGGTTTACAATGTAAGTAAACATTTTTTAATGTTAAATAACGATATTTTATCAGATATTTAAAGCAGTCTGTCTTCGCGAAGTTACGATAATTTAACGCATCAGACATGTAAATGGATTTCTTGACAATCATAAAAGTATACGCATTTGTACAATAATAAAAACTTCTTTATGTCAAGCGGGTTATGTATATAAATTTCTTTGAATTTCCTTGTTTCATTAATCGAGTACGAATCAATGTTATTTATAATTATAAAAAAGCAAATGTTATATAAAGCTATTTTAGTTGAATATTTAATGTTCTTGAAATAGATCTTGTTTATGATACTCTGTGAATTATTATCACATGAATATATTTATCAAAATGAAAAATTAAAGGAAAATTTACGATTTATGTCGTATATCATAAAGATACTTATCAGAAAATCAAAGAACCTAATGCAAAATATTAATTTTTGTTAAAATTTTTCCTAATCGTTATTTATAGTTGCAATATCGTTTACTTTACATTATTAGATAACAGTTTTTTCCAACGCAAAAAATATAAACTCAAAACAAATAAAAATTTTCTCAAATTTCATGCCAGCATAACTTTTTGTACTAAACTCCACACATCCTCGATTCTCTCTTTAGAACAATAAATTTTACTTGTTCGAAAAAAATCGACGCTGCAACATGAAAAAAGTCAGGACAACAGTCCAGCATGCATTCTCATTGCAAACGAGACGCTCTCATCACACGTGGAGGACTTATTGACCTCGAGCTCGTCGTTCTCATCTCCGGCGAAGACTTCGTTGAGCACAGAGTTGGCGGCCACTGCGGCCTCGTCGTCTTCATTGACGACCTCATCCAGCTCCTCGATGTCCGCGACGTCGCCTCCGTCCGCGCTGATAATGTCAATCGCGTCCAAATCCAGCGGCGCGCACTCGCTCTGCGAGATCGATCGTGCGCATATAGGCGTATGGATGGATGTGCGCGTGTGTGTGTGTGTGTGTGTGTATGCGCGGGTGATAATGCCAGTGACGTGCGCAGAGACACGGTTTAATCGGGCGTGGGGAATACACGGGGCTCGCATTCGCGAAATATTGAGGCGAAGATGAGGGGAAGGAGGACAGATAGATAGATAGAGGATCGAAGATCCAGGATAGTGCATATATGCATGAACGCGCGCACGCGCGTGCGCGAAATTACTTGGATGATCTGGTGATGATGCGACGTTCCGGCGGGTAGAGCCGAGATGACGGACACCCCAACGGGCTTGCCCGTGCCGCCACTACGAGCGTTCTCTTGGTCGTCCTTGACGAAGACTTCGTAGACGCTGCGAAAATCGTTCAATCTTTTACCGACGTTAATCAGAGGCGCGCGGGCTTATGGAAAAGCGCTTAGAAGTACCTGATGATCTCGTCCTGGAGGGCTCGGCTGGTTGGCGACGCCGTTGACACACCGGTTACTGCTGCTGCTGCTGCTCCTGCTGTTACTGCCGTCGGCATCTGCGCGTCCTCGAGCTGTCTCTCCCCTAATTGGGTCATTATATGGTAGTTTAGAATCAAATTCGACGTCGAAGAGGCTGCGCCGTTTATTAAAATGATAGGGACGAGAGCTGCTTTCGCGTCGCGATTTTCGATAAATTTTATCTTCAGGATTTTCCGAATAACTTTTATTGAAGGGTCGGAATCGATTATATTTAGTTATAAGTAGACTTGAATTTTGACAAGTCTCGAAAATAATTCTAGGAAAACTTGTTGATTTTGTTATTATTGTAGTGACATTTGTATAAAATGTTTAATTTTAAAATAAATATTTTTATTTCTCAAGTTGTATTCGTGTATTTAATATGTCAATTGTACTACGGTTAAAGCGAATTACACAAATTTTAATTAGTAATTTGCAAATATTTAGAAATATTGTAATAAATATCAACTGATTTTAGTGTTAATTTTCAGTCTTTCATAAAGTACGAGCTAAATTCGACTAAATTCTCGAAAAAATAATTTGAAAAATATATATAAAACTGAAATTAAAATTAGTTCCAATTTGTTAATATAGCTCATGGTTTTTTATTTTTAGCTCTTAATTATAATTTTCATTGACGAAAATATTTTATTTACTATTCAGACGTTTTTATAAAAGTAAAATTATGTTTTTAATCTACAATAACTATTACTCTTTTCTATTTGTCCAAAATTAAAAAAAAAATTGTTTATTTAAAACGCTTTGAAAAGTATATACTTTAATCACAACTATTTTTAATAGAAATCACTTATAAGAATCATAAACCAAAAATATTCTCAAATATCACAAGTATTTTAAATTATTTGCAATCTCTATAATACTTCTATTTAAACTCTTACCACAAAAATTCTGAAAACATCTCGAACTTTCGCATTGATCACCTCAAACCACGTAGAACCACCAACGTTGTTCATTCGGTACTACAACTATATATATACCTATACAGACAGGTGCAAAAAGCACAAGCTCGATCACGAGCGATCCGTCGTACCAACATGAAGACCATTCATTCCCCCCTCGCTAGCGCTGCCATTTAGCGACAAATCCTCGCGTCGATTGCGACGTCGAGGAAAAAGGAGAACCGCTACTGAGACGTTATAACGTTTCTCGCGGACCAAGAAGAGAAAAAAAAGCCCAAGAAACGACGTCGCGAAGCGTTTAAGTCGCTCCCCCCGACTTCTACGGATCGACGTCGTTGCAACCGCGCGTCATATATATATATATATATATATATATATAGCAGCTTTCGCGCAAGGCAATCAGCGCGCGCTGCTGTACCGAGAACCGAGGAGAGACGACGCGATGCGCCGACATTTTTTACGGTATACCCGCGATTGAGCTAAAATACGCGAACTATGTATATATAGCTATATAACACATCAGCCGAGGTTTGTTGTCGACGTCGGTGGGGCACGCCTTGTTTTTGTCTTTGTACGCTCCCTCTCTCGCGCTCGCTGTTGATGATAAATAAACGAAAACCGCCATTAACGCCGTTCATTGCTTTAACAGGCGGTGGGACAGTGTTTTTTCGCAAACAACGACGCGAGAGCAGTAAGTAGACGAGCGCGTACGGGACAAGAAGGGACGAAAAAGTGACAGCTCGTAGTTACAGGGGAGACAACGACGTAAACTTACAAGTACAACCGGACAGCAGACCGATGTTACTCTGGCTCGTCTCCATCAGGGACGTTGCGCTGCAGTTGGCAATCCAGTCGGTCGGTCTCGTTCAGGATGGACGATCAGCGGCTGCAGAGATGACGCGAGCGACCTTGGACGGAATGATGCGGTGGGCGAAGAAAATCAAGGGGGAAACGTTCTGGCGCAGCGACCGGCAAGCCGCGCAATGCGTCGATGTGCGGTAAGTATGCGGCAACAGCGGGCCTGCGAAAGGATATAATCGGCGGCGCACGAGCGCCTGGCTGACTCGCGTAGTAGCTGATGATGCCCGTCGCACACAGCCGTTGCCCCGGCGAGACAGGCGAACTGGTGGCGCCGCCACTCTCTACCATATGTGATATGTCTATATAGGTGTCGTATGGGCCGTACTTTTGGTACGTATATAGATATAGCTATATATAAATGTGTATGAGAAGTGATTAGTGTTTTGCAAGCTTTAATGATTTTTAAACATGGCGGCTTTTAGTTGTGGATTTAATTAACTTTTAATTGAGTTATGAGTGGTAAATAAGGCAATATGTAAATTAAAATATAAAATAAATCGTGTGTACTTACTTGACAAAAGAGAACGTTGATTTTGGTTATTTTCTATTTTAATGTAGAAACGCATATCGCAAAACTTTAATTATCTGTATGAGAAAACAAAATTTGTGTTGCAAAATATATTAATATAAACTAATAAATATGTTGACTATAGACATTCAGATAGCATGTATCTTAGCAATGTAAAGAATATACTTTATGCATGTTATGAAAATTCAAATGTATTATTATGAATAGAACGTCTGAAATGAAGGCAGAGAATTTTATTAAAAAATGTTACACTGCCGTAATGAGCTTAAAAAAATAACTTTTTATATAGTTAATGTTTATTTTAGTGTGTAGTAAAAAAATCGCTTAGTAATTTATTATTTATATTATATTTATGCCATTTGATAAAATACTTTAAATCTTTCATTTAAAAATTCTGTACATTTATAAAAAGGTGATAATTGCAGATACGGACTTATTATATTAAGCTTCGTAATTCTACAGAGATACATGGGAATGCGTATACGCAATCTCATTACACTCATGTGAATCGAAATAAAGAGAACGTACAGGTTTTTATAACAATGATTAATATGACATGCATTTTTTAACGCTAACTCGTTTTTCAGTCATAAATATAGTTATTAAGGTAGCGATATGTAAATGAGATTTTTTACAATATAGTTTATACTATATATTTAATTATACAACGATCGTTACATTGTATTAAAAAACCATATTTTTTTTATTTACAGTGCCCTTTACATCTATTACTACATTGAAGATTTGCTAAACAGTTATACTATACACTTACCGCACTTTCTATTACTAAAAAACATAGTAAATGAATCGATCGCTGCGCGTCACGATCTTAAAGATTTCGTAAAATAATCACGCGAGACCTTCGTTGTAATGGGAAAAGCGAGCTGTTGTGAAAAGAGAGCTCACTCTCCCTCGCTACACACATATACGCCTGGGGGACGACGAGGCGCGGAAAGGCCCTCGAGTCATACGCTCTATTCCCCCGCGTCACCCACGCGCGCACCGGAATCGGTCGGAAGTGCCATTTCGACGACATGTAGGTGGATATAACGCAGGGGAGGCTCGAGTTCAGGATACGGAAGCGACGCATTGGCCCTATACCACCCGGGTACGTTATCGCTCGCGTCGGAAGTTCGAAATGGAGACTCTGGTGCGCTGAGATCGTGAACACTTTTTCTCCATAGCTCGACTACGAGTATATACATTTTCTCTGACCGATGAAGCGTTTTAAGCTTTCGCGGTGCTCCGGTGTATTGTTGTTATGCGATCGCTTTGGAATGGAGAATTTTTTTTTCTTAAGGTGGCAGCCGAGAAAGAAGGAATAGCGTGCTTTTTCCGCTATTGTTATGCGAAAATTAACAAAGGACCACGGTTTACAACTGTATCGCTTTTAAATGAGGGAACGCACAACAATAAAAATATTTCTGTTATGTTTGAAAGCTCCGTAGAAAAAAATGTGGAAACACTTGTTTACAAGTGTTATTTAAGACGTGCTCAGTTTTTTACTGCTAGAAATAATAGGCTGTACGAAACAACATGTTGATAAGTATTGAATTATGACTTAAAATTGACGAAAATAGATATATATTGTTTCTCGTGTATTCTTCATTTATAAAACATGACAAACAGTCTGGCTCGTATTTTTAGACACAGCATATACGATCACATTTAATTTTCAGAAATTTAATAGCTCTGAATTTTAAAACTTCCTTTTTATAAAACTCTATACAGTATTTATTGCATCAATGCAATTCTCTATTTAAATCCCATTAAGATTATCAATTACCACTCATAAACGTACACAGTGAAACGCTGAACCACCGCAGCTTCTTACTAAAAGAGACCACAGCAGCCACAATATAAAAACAAAATATCATTATAGAGAGGAATCAGGGAGCAAACAATCGCGGGTAAAACTTGACGAGCGGCACGTCGTCATAACATCGACGAAATTCCATTATCACTTAATTAGCGGGCCCCCGCATGCACGCTCGGGAGCGTTAAAGCTCTCTCTCTCTCCTATATACCAGCTCCTGAATTATCAGTGCCGTGCGCCCCATTCCTCATTCCCTCCCATTGTTTGCCCTCTCCCCCTTTCCCGTTGCCCCCTGTGCCACCCCTTTCATTCTTTCTCTTCGACAGACAAATAAATCTGCATTTCTCCTCTTCCGCTCTTTCTCTCTATCTCTATCTTTCTCTCTCCCTCTCTTCCCAGACTCTCCCTCGTAACACATTCTCCGGCAGACTCCCGGACTGTTTTGAAATTCTGGTCACGGGCGTTGCGGGGCGGCGGGAGAAAGACGGAGCTATAGAGAGAGAGAGAGAGAACGCGCGTTCGTTCGCTCTCGTATAGCAGCAGCAACGGCAGCGGCGGCGTCCGAAGCATACTCGACTGACTCAATTATTACTTGCTGCTACTTGTTAGCTGCTGTTTAAGTTAGCGACGGGTGCGCGAGCTCCCGCTTCCTCTCTCGTTCCTTCGCGCGCTTTTGATTCTCGCGCCGTGCGCGCACTCGCGGACTCCTTCTTCTTCGCTCTTCTCTATACCTTCCTATTCCGCTCTCTCTCTCTCTTTCTCTCTCTTTCTCTCTCTTTCTCTCTCTCTCTCTCTCTCTCTCTCTTTCTCTTTCTGCATAAATACTACGGGATTGCAGTCACTGTCGTCGCTGCGGCTTTAGGCCAAAGTGCCCGGCACTCTCTGGGCCTTCTTCTTCTACTACTTCGTAGAAATTCGATGAAAGAGGGACGCCGGAATGACAATTCGATTTTACGAAAGGGGCAAGAGACCGAGAGAAAGAAGACTTTGTGTGCGCCTCTGTTTTCATCCACAAGCTCTTTTCCCGCCCTTTTTTACTCGCCCTTCTTGTTCCCACAGCGCGTCGTCGTCGGTCGGGCTTTTCGGTTCATTCCACTTACGAAGGGTGCCCCCGCAGCGAGTCGAATGCGAAAGGGATAAAAGAGCTTTTTCCCTTGGTCGTGTTTGTAAGTGGGTGAGGAGGAGTCTGCCAGTGAGCGTGTTGCGCTGATATATTTATAATATATATCTGTGGCTCCGAGGCATAACGACATAAGTCCACTTTTGGAGTTTCTGAGAAAAATGGGTTTTTAATGTTCAAACTTATTCGTAAGATCGGAATAAACGAGATAGGCCGCGATAGTGTACTAATCAATTAACACATTTAAAACAAATATTATCACCAGGTTATGCATTTTCTCCTTCGTGAAAACTCGAAAAAGTATGAAGTTATGTCGTTATGCCGCGAACTTGGACTTAGCTATAATACTCCTGTTCTCGTTTATTTTTCGATCATTTTCATTAATTTAATTATAAATTTGGATGAAAATTAACTATTAATCAACGAATAATTATGTTAAAAATAATACAACTTGAATACAATTTGAATACAAGTTGAATACAACTTGAATTCGCGATAAATTAAAAAGCATTTTTTTTTATTTCGTAAAAGAACAGGTAATATGAACTAATTTTCAAAATTTTCACATTTATGTACTTAACGTTTGTAAAATTATAAATTTTATCTAGTTATTGTATATATTTTATATAAAAATAATTTTTATATTCAATTTGGTTGGATAAAATAAATCAGTGCTGGACTTATGTTATTATGCCGAGCACTAAATCTGAAAAATGGACTTATTACGTTTTCCGTATATCGTAGCTTTAGGGCAATATTTTAGCTACTACTGGCAGTTTTAAATGAAAAAGCTTCTTTTAAAGATACAAAATCTAAGGTTTTCCCGATTTTCAAAAAATGGACTTATTTCGTTATGCTTCGGAGCCACAGATATATATGCGTGTCTCCTTTTTTTTTAAACAGCCGGAAGAGTTCGTGCTTGCTCGTCGCGGGCAAATTACTGCGGCTTCTGTGCAAAGAAAGAAAAGTTTTAATTAGAAGTTTTTCTAAAACGTGAATCTGATATACCGTTTAATTTCTTCCTTTCGTGTTCTCGAAAAATCCTTTTTTGTTTTTTCTAAGATCTGTGGAAAGAGATGTTTGTATATTATATGTCTGATATAACATATCAGTGTATAATTTTTATAAATAATTACTACATATGTACATTGTAAATTATTTTTTATATATTTTGAGAAAAAAATATGTCGTAGTTGGATTATACGCACTAATGTTTCATTTTATGTTATTATAGGAAAGATGTCATTCAACATCTAGAATTTCATTTCCATGAAATATTATAGTCAGATATTGACTAAACGGCTTTATTTCAGTATTAATATTGAAATGTATATTTCTATATACAATGCTTTGTTTCCAGCACAGTCTAGTACTTCTTAATTGTATCCGTGTATATAGAAAATCTCTGTCAAAGTATAATTGATGACTCTAATTTAACTATGAGAATCCGTATTATTATGTTTACCCTTTGTCAGTAAACTGGTACAGACATTTCAATCACACTCAGCTTTCCTTTAAATTAATATGAACGAATATTACATTTAAATATACTGTATGTATGTAATTTAATATTTTGATGTAAAAATTTAATGACAAAAAGGCAAATAATTTGTACTAAAAGTACACAGATCATAAAAGTAGATATGAAAATTATGTTATTTAAAGTAGCTTTGATGCCGAGCTGAAAAATTCTGGGGAGTTTAAACAATGGGATTACATCGTGACGGATGCCTTTTACGTGACTTGCAGAAGAAGAGAAACAGAAAATATATTTATCCTGTAAAGACGCTATTTTCTACATTGTGGATCGCATTTATGCTGCGGACTGCATTTTCAAATATTAAAGTAACTGTTGTAAGTTGTGTTCTGTTTTTCAGTAACAAAAAGCTACGTTTAAATATATTAAATACAAAGTAGCAATCTGTTTGAAAATATAACAAGATTTTTCTTATGCAAATGAATTCCAAACGAATTTACCTACATCAAAGCAAAACTGAGATAAATTGTTCGAAATACACATTTTCCATATATAATTGGAATGCGCGAAGGTTAAACATTAAACAAGCGGTCCAAGATTAATTTAAACTGATTCCTGAAATGATTTTGTTTGCTTTTCCTTTGATTATTTTTAATATTATTTTTATAACTGAGGTAATAAAGTGTCAGTGAAATAATGTGTTCAATAAGAATTATCGGAAAAATTTTATAACTACCTTTGCAGGTGTTGCTTCAATTAATTATATGTTTCTGACATTAAAAGTTATCAACGCGGAATATTTAAACATATTTACTCGTTAAACAAGTGAATTTCGTAAATATACAAGTAACTTATCATTGCTTTTAAAATAACTAATTGCTTGACATTAAACGTGACAGTTTTACATGTAAAATATTTGGTACCCGATAAGCATAAATATTTTACACGAAAAGATATTGACATTCTGACAACTACGTCGCAAAATTTGATCAGTTTATACATTTTTGAACATCCGAAAATTAACTATAGCATTCAATCACAAAATTGCCTTGCCACAGAGACGATCGATTCATATCCAAAGCCATTAAAACCCTTACATACACTCAAAACCAGCGACCAAATAACCATTTCTCCAACCTAACATCAAAAACTCTTCCAGCAGCCACATTTGTTCCTAGCCCCGAATCGCACAGATAACCCATGACTTGTGTTTGCCCGTACGCGCCCCCGGCCTCGTATAATTCTATTTTATCAACGTACCCCCCAACATCTCTCGCTCGTGGTGCCGTCAGTCAGGCGGAAAATTTTCCGTGGAAAACGAAAAAACTGCTCCCACCGCAGTAGCGACTTTTTCGCTCGCGACACCTTTGGCACACGGCTGCTGCTGCTGCTACTCTCCTCCTCTTTCTCCGTCGGCTTCGAAAACAACGTAACTCGATAAAAGCTTCACTCTCTGGCCGTCGGAAACTGAGGATGACAAGAGAAAGAGAGAGAGGATAGACTAGACGTCTTGTGAAAGTCCCCGCCGCCGCTATCAAGTCTCGCACAGAGCAGTATAGCTCTCCTTTTCTCCACGGCCCGGCATCTTAGGCGTACTGTATATATGTATATGTATGTATATACCTACATACGTACGTACATACGCGCAGTTGCGAACAACTGTCCAACTGTCGCGTGCGAAGGCCGTTTTCTCGCTCGTTTAGGTCGCGGAGACCAGTTTCGCCCTATCTCGAATAATATCTCCGCGGAATGGTGTACATGTATACACGCGCGAGTGTGCAGAGAAGTGCGAGAGTGAGGCGAAGGTGAAGGAGGAGGAAAGAGAGAGAGAGAGAGAGGGAGGGAGCGCGCAAACGCACGGCGTGACCCCCTGACAAATATCTCGTCTCGGACTTTTGGAGTTTACCTTCCCGCTACGTGCGCCGCATACTTGGCCGTGCGCGCCGCTCGCGTTTCCTCCCACAAGCGCGAGCAGATAGAGATATAGAAAGTATAGAGGCGCGAGCGTCGAGAGCTGCCAGATTGCGGCGGGCGAACAATGCAATGCGCCGATGCGGCGCGCGGGGGAGAGGCCAACGATCTCGCGCTCTTGCCTCCTACTCTGTCTGTCTTTTTCCCTCTCTCTCGTGCGCGTTTGCTTCTTCTCGCTCTCTTTAGCTAACGCTGTGCAAGCGCGCGCCTTTCGCCTCACGCGAGTTCCAAGTTATTCTACATCTTTTGTTTTCTCTTCGTTTGTTTATTCTGTACCCTTCCCCCGCTTCCCCCGACCCGCCGCCCGGCTCCGGCTGTTTATTTTTTGGGAAGAGCCTGGGCTGAACTTCGAAATGAAAAAATTTTAGCCAATTTACTTTGGGAGTGCGTCTTGTGCGTTTAAAAAACTTTAGGCTGATTGTGGTACATGGACTAGATTAATTCGGAAACAATTTGATAATATTTGATTATGTGTTTGTAAAATATTTTTGGAACAGTCGCCAAAGTCTAAACATAATAGTCAAACAATTTGCTATAATAATGATTTTAATTATGAATATTATATTTGTATGTGTTTCAATCAATCGGATCTACACCTATGTAATGTAATAATTAATACAAATTTAACGTTCAATTAAATACAAAGGATCGTGTGTAATATTAACGAACTAATATGTGTAATATCAATTAATTAAATAATTTATTTATTTTGTAAAAAAGGGCCTCATATGCTAAATTTTCTGAAAGTTATAAACTACATGACAATTTGTTGTTGTTTTTTTTTAATAATGAGTTAATATACATTAGCATCCGTTTAAGATATGACTAAAATAGACTGATAGAAATATGCCTGTATATACAATATAGTATAAATTAGAAATCAATCAAACGTTTTTTGCATAGTCCATTCATTATATTAAGAACAAAATTACAGAACCATAAATACTTGCACATACTTACATTATCGAAATAGAAATAAAAAACATAAATGTAAAAAACCGCACTGTAAAATGAATAACTATGTTTCTAATTCAACTGAAATGGCTGTTAAATTTGATCTAGTATAGTCGATTAGGCATTTAAATGATTTTAATTGAATTTTTCTACGATAAAGATAGACAAATATCTATAAATTGCCATCTTGATCTGTAATATCTTTTCGTTTAAAATTTTAAATACTGTAAAAAATATTGTAATTTAAACTGTTTTTATAAGAACGAGTTGCTACAAAAAACACCTACAGTTTTCACACCATACGATATATCTGCACGGAGAGAAATTTCCTAGTAAGTTTTACCAGTGGGCTTGATAATCACGGGTCAGACCACCAAAATTCCAAAAATTACCATTTTTTCTAGTAAAATTTATTAGAATTAAACTGGTAATTTTTGGGACTTTAGCGGTCTGTCCCTTGATTACTAAGCCCACTGGTAAAATTTACTAGAAAATTTCTCTCCGTGTGCAATAAGTTATGGTATACGCAACCTTTTGTCAGTCCATATATTGCATTCATTTTAAGGATAATTAAGCCAAATTATTTCTCTCCGGTTATCAATATTATGCATTTATAAATCTTGAATAAAATGTAACGTTTTTATTTGCACTCGGATTGGTTTATTTTGTAAAAATACAGTTTACCTTATATCGTTGGTTTATTTAGAAGTGAATACATGGTTCAAACGTAAAATACAAGTTACATTTCTGTCACTCATGTAAAAGTTGCAATGATACTGACCATGTTTGTTCTGATATTGACCTGATAAACTTACGACCTTATAGATCTTATGTTGCATAACATATGATGTCTAAGTGAATGGGTCATTTGCATCATAAATATTTCGTAATGTTTATCTTAAATGTATAACTATTATAAAAACTACAAAAACTGTTTAATTGTCACTCGCGCAATGGACTAGATATTTTTTGACATTTAATTGTTATTTTAGTTACAATTTGATTAAAATTGTTATTTGTATATGAGAAGAGAAATTTTTTAATATAAATAAAATATTTATTACTATACCTAAAATTGCTTACTCATAAACTATTAGGAACTGATGTATTAGCGCAAGAAATCTATTTAAATAAACCATTTACTAACTATGAATGAATATTCGATTCGCCATATTCAAATCCAGGTTCATGACAGTTCATAAATTTCGTTTAGCACTAGCAGTTACTTTTTCAGCAGCAAATAAAAAAATTCTGTCAGAAGTCTTATTAATCAGCAATTTATTAGAAATAAAAAAAAGAAAAATTGAGAATAAATCATGAATCAGTAAGATATCGGTCAACGATTTTTTTTCGCACGTCACACGGAACACGGTTCGTTATAATAAAGTCTTATTTACGATAGGGAAAAGATGAAATAAAAACCTGATACATATTGATACCACGCAAAAAAAGTGCTACTAACCAGTAATTTCGGTAGTCACTACTTCATTTATTTGATTTTGTGAGTTTGGTCGCCATATACCTGAAGAAATTTGGTACTGTCATGCTTATGATGTTGTTAGTGATTGTCGCATAAAGCTGCCATTCATTTTCATACGTTTATTATAAATTTTTAATAACACTTTTTTCTTCAGATAAACCAATGGACAAATCGAAAATCAACGAAGTGTTTGATAACAGGCAAAAAATATAGAAAAAATCCTACATAAGGTAGCATGAGCGACTTTTGTAAAATACTAAATCAATTTGAAAACTTGACTGAAGTATTCTCCAAGTCTTAAACTTTTCATAGCTGCCAAGAAACTATAAGGTCGCCGACCAAATTATTGCGAAAAACAGTTGCAAAATAGTATACTTTTACATGAAGCTTATGGCCACGTCTATTTTTTGCTGATTAATGATTCATGGCATTATTATAAAATACTATTTCTAAACAAGAAAAGTAGGTGGTTATAGTATTTATTATAAGGATTCTGTCAGTATAAAAATAATAATGGATTGTAATATATATACCCCTGGAGGTACAACATTTCTAATTTTCTTTTTAGTTTATATTTAATGGGCATAGTTTCTATATTAACGTGTTTAGAAATAAAAGACATGTTTCTTATTGAAATTTAATCATAAAATTTAGTAAAATCAGAAAGCCCTTCTCGGGGGCCCCAGCTTGAAACGGCATTCACCGCTCATGCTACCTTAATTAAGACGTTTGGAGGTTTAATATTCATTCTATGCATGGCGATCGTTATACAGAATCGCCACATCTAATAGTAGCTGTCGGAGTTTCAAGTTGTGTTAATTGAGCATAATCTTGATTCATTTTACTTGACTCTAAAAAGTAACATACACTCTTTATTTTTCTTACTGCGTACGCATTTTTTTATATCTTGATGTAAGCATGAGGAGTTTGGTAAAGGGTTCGGTAAAATAAATTGAAAAAGAAAACGATTAATTATGTTTAAAATAAAATAGATGATTAAAATATGAACGGTAGAGCGATTATCATAAAAGTACACATAAACGTCCGCTCTAGGCGAGGGAAAGGGGGACTGTTTTTGCCGATAGAGGCGAAGCCGCTGTGGCGGTAGTCAGGCGAGGTCTTCTCCAAGAGAGAGAGAGAGAGAGAGAGAGAGAGAGAGAGAGCCTGGCACGGCGTCTAAACCAGGTGGTATCGGAGCGCGGATGGCAAGTGTGCTCCGAAAAATCGGAGCACAGCAGAATACCTCGCCTGCGATCGGGCGCGAGGTTTCTAGTCTGCTGATTGGTTACCGCACGGCGGCGGTAAACAATCAGCAGATGGTGAAAAAAATGCTCACGACCCGGTCGAGGGTGCGGCCCGTCGACCGAGTCGTGACGTCGCGAGCTTCGGGGAAGTTCGCGAGGTGCGTCAACTCGAGTTTTCGGAGAAAAAGTCGGAGGGAAAATTTAAAAGGAAAAGTGCGCTATTGTGGCGTACGTCAATCTTTAGTGCCATTTTATGTAAATAATTTCTAATTTTTAAATACAAAAAACTATACCAGCATCATTGAAATATTTATTTTTATTATATCCTTAATGATTGAAGATTTTATACTTAAACATCTTTTGTAAAATATAATTACGTAATAATTCTCTTATATTATGAAATTTACAGTACCATCAAACTCATCAATCATTTTACATCAAAAATACTGCACAAGAATAAATTCATAAAATGGATTAAAAATGAAATTTAAAATCAAATATGCTGAGCCTATATAAATCCCTTTTCAAATATTCATTTAACTGCATATACGCGATAGTCCGGTGCATTTTTGAATTTCAACAATTTTTTTCTAAATACCTGCATTCCCCATGAATTTACATGCCGCTGTATCGCATGCGTTCGCTCTCGCAGTCTTCAATTTTACTTTTAAATACACGTATCTATCCAACGTATCAATATTTTACGAACAAAAAAGGTGACCCACGCTATATTGATTTCCTCGTAATCTACATTGTAAATCCAAAAATCTGTGCAACTGCGCTTCGCTATATTCATCATGCAGCACTCGATTATTGCGTTCGTATACGCGAAGTTCCGTGGCGAAAAATGCTAAGTTATAAATGCTTCAATTACAACCAATCCTTTGCCTATACCGCAGATGTGGCCGTTCATTTGGCTCTGATAAAAAAAAGTCAGTCCTAACATCAGCAATCCGCTCCTCGTCCAAGTGCAATTAATAACAAATGATCGGGCGCGGCAATTTGGGATTTACACGGTTGCGTATCCCATACATACACCTATACAGACGTGCATGTAAACGAGCAACGCTCGTTTGTTCACGCGAAAAGTTCGATATATTCCGACAACGTATATATACACGCTCTCTCGTTCCTTGTCAATTTTCGCAAATTGCTCATTGTATCGGCTCGCTCTAATTCACGTACCCATACACGTATTTGCTTCCCGTGCATACGTATAGTAATTATTAATTTCAATTTTGGCCGTGGTCGTTTAGTTCAACGAAGGTTCTGTGAGCTCGAGTTGAAAAATTTTCATACGAAAGCCTAGCTCTTTGCTATTTGCGCGTGTGTATATACTATCGCACACATTTTTTTCCTCTCTTCCCCCCTTAAACGGGCGTGTACATGCAGATACACCCTGAGCGTATACGCGGATGTATATATATATCGGGCCGCTTATAGCCCTGGCACTTGAAGCTCCATTAAGAAAATGAAATTTGCAATTCGGATATATATACTCGCGCGCAGAATATAGGGGGGATCTTTTTTTACGTCCACGTCGCGATTGGCGTGCGCGTTTCAGTCGAGAGTGTGCGCGTGCGCTTAGAGTTTTTCCTTTCGGCACTAATCGAGGGTCTGTGATCCGCATCTTAAATTCCTCGTTCGCTCTTTCCCTTGTGATACGGTAGATAGGGGAGGTGTTTTGATAGTGGCGACTGGTAACTTCTTTATTTGGAGTCTTTTATGGTGTTCGTCATATTGTAGAGTATTGGTTTTCGATCGAAAAATATTGGTTTGAATATTTCTTATATGATGTAAGCGATTTTCTTTGGTAGAATTATACGAAGCAGCAGTTGAAATATGTATTCCAATAAAATATCGATGATTATTAACAATTCGCTAAGTAAAACTGCATTACTCAAAGTGGATAAAATTTCGTCAAACACTATTGCACGACACAATAAAATTACGTAATTTTGGCATATTAGAAAAATTTGACAATATATTTAACGACCGCCTAAAATGATTTTTTACGTTTGTATATTTTACATAACAAAAATAATTTTTCTTTTCTCTAACATCTCTTTATCACGTCCTTAACCTTTACTTCTCAATCTCTCCTTACGTTTCCCTTTTTCGTTATATTGCCTCATCCTATTTGCTCTATTTTCCATTCCTCGACTATTCTCCTGTCGTTTGCTCACTCCCTCTCTTTCTCTCTTTCTGTCTTGCTCTCCCGGTGTGGAGTCTTACTGAAAATGTCTTCGGAACCCAAGAATACCGATCGTCTTCTGAATCTCCTGTTCGTCGCTTGATCTTTCTCTTTCGACCTTTATCGTTCTCCTTCTACTCTCTTTTCGTCTCTCCTACTGTCGCTTTATCACCTTCTCCGCGGTCATGTATTAAATATGACGACTTCGAATTCCACAAACGGCAGTCATCGACAAATAAAAGAACGAGAATTTGAATAATGCATTTATCGAGCGTTTACCAGTTGGAAATTTAGCGAAAGGTGAAAATCGAATCAGCGAAGGTTCCCGCCGAGGAAATTTAATTCCCGCGCTTTTGAGTATTCACGGCGCTTAAGTACATTTTAAAATTTTTCGAAGTTTCCAATTGACACACAAAAATCTTTTGAAAATTTTACGTTTTCATGGGATCTTTTGATTTTCTTTTTTAAATTCATATATCTGTTAATTTCGTTTTAAACATTTATGAGAATTGAAGAATTGTCTGCAAGTATGCATTTGATAAAATAACTTTTTTAGACTACGTCGCACAACATCGTTTTTTTTTTACGATATTGTACTTTATCTAAAACCAGATTGAAATTCGTTTACTCCGCTTTAAGCAACATTCACAATGGGCGTGCGCTAATTAACTTCATTAAAAAGTACTACTACTTGCCGTGTAATTAATCTAATTATGCTAATCAGTCTTAAATTTTCTTATCTAATGTATTAAATATATTTTACACATATATATATATTCTTTTCATAATCGTTTTTGCAAAGAAAATTATAATTTGTTAGATGTAATGGTACTAAAAGCAGCGATATGGTTCAGCTGCCGAACTATTGAATTTGAAAAAAATAAGAAAACGTTCTATCGTTATTGGTTTTCATCCTCTAAAATATAAGGATGTAGAAAAAATTCAAATAATCGAAGTTCTCTTACAAAGAAGGTCCTTTCGTTCAGGTTACCAGAGTTGACTCATCACTGATGCTATGGAACCGTCAAACGGCAGCTCCACAATTCTGTAGTAGAAAGTAAATTTCTGCATCACTGATGAGCCAACACTGGTAACCTGAACAAAAGGACCTTTTTTGTAAGTGAACTTCGATTGTTTGGGTTTTTCTAAATTGTTACATTTTAGAGGATGAAAACCAATAACGATAGAAGGTCTTCTTATTTTATTCAAATTCAATAGTTCAGCAACTGGACTATTCATATCATTAATGTACTGTACAAAATTATAATTTATTCACAAGAAATTAAAAAATTTACATAATTGATTGCCTGATTGTCATCCTTGATAAGTTTCAAAAATCTCTTTATATAAAAGTACTTCAAAATTATAGTTAATGATGATTCCTGGTTAAAAAAATAGAAATGATTTTTACTTTTATCTGGGCATCCTATTTTTATCTCTGTATACAAGTCTAAGTTATTAAAAAAATATAAGAAAGTTATAATAATCTGAGTTTTAAATAGAAAAGTTATCATCAATTTGAAATGCTTAAAATTTTAAGAATACAACCAATTTGAAATCAATTTTTATTTAATTCCAATAAATTTTTCTTGAAAGTAAAAGTTATATTTTACACAACAAATGGAGGATTCTTTCATCATGTCATCAGATAAGTTGTTATTAACACGCAGTTTCAAACCATGAGATATAAATTAGTAAACCTGTCATCGTATATTATCACTGAGTTACTTATCCTGCGGAGTCAAGAATATAAAATTTACAATTATACTACTTCTGTTTTAATAATTTTACTACTTCTGTTCTAATATCGGAAACCAAAATATTTCCCGTTTACAAACTTGACATTTATTTTCCCGGCCAACACTCAATCTTATATACATATATCAAAAACAGCAATAAATTCAATTACTCAACAATCACGAAGATCTTCATTTCGTCTTATTATTGTGGGAAAGCTACACCTCTAGTTTTTCTCGGCCGCGGAACATTGAGCTTACATATATGTAGTCACCACGACGGGAACAAGGACGTGAGCGCGCAATGGACAGACGGACGACCGGCGTACAGTAATACCCGGAGAGAAACGCGTCTTCGCGCGCCGCCGGTCTGATGCTTCAGAGCCGCCGTCTGCGCGCAGGCTGACGGGACGCCCGACGTAAATCTTTCGCCGTGGAATTCGACGCGGAGGATAAAAGTTCGGGCGCGCGCGAGGAGCAGAGGGATGAACTGAGTTAGCGCGAGACAGAGCGAGCGAGAGAGAGAGAAAGAGAGTGAAGGAGGTGGAGTAAACGGGAGAAGGGCCAATCTCGCGCCTCGACAGCGTAACAGTCCTGGACGTCGTAGGTCGTCTGGCCCGTACTATGTGTACAAGTATGTGTATGTCTATGTATATATATATATACGTGTGTAACGGGTGCCTCCTAGCCGGCAAAAAGGGTATATAGGGCGAGGCGTAAATTGTTAAGACCAGCCTCGCCTAGTTATAAATTAGGAAAGAGGCAATCTTGCCGGCTTGGCTGTTTTCCCGCCACCATCTCTCTCTCTCTCTCTCTCTCTCTCTCTCTCTCTCTCTCTTCTTGCTTTCACTTGCTCTCGCCGGCCTTCTTCTTTTCCTCTTCGCACTCTCGCTCGCATCCTCCTTCTACGTCTAGCGAGCTCGCCCAACTTTTCCTCGGCTCTCTCACACGGCCGTCGAGACAGGAGGGAGAAAAAGAAAGTGGGAGCAGAAGGAGAAGGAAGAAGACGAAGAAGCAGTATAGCAGCAGCAGCAGCCTCGGCTGGGAGGTTTTAGCGCTGTCCATAAAAAAAAGTCTAACAGCCTCTGGCCAAGATTACGCCGAAACGTACGTTTCCCGCCTCAGCCGAGCTAGATATCGCTTCCGATGGCTCTCCCCCTACATACATACACACGTGTATGCGTATACATGCATACAAGCACACACGTGTAGATACTCATACGCGCAAGAAGGGGAGAGAGAGAGTGGAAAGAAAGGAAAAAAGAGAAAGAGGAAGAGAGTGGTGCAAGTACCGCAAGTAGCAGCAAGGCCAGATACGTCCTCGTCCCATCCGGCGGGAGTCGAGTCGTGGTAGGTAGGTAGGTAGGTATAGCGAGCTCCTCGTTGATCCCATTTACGACTGATTAACCCAGCCAGCGCGAACAAGGCAAGGGAAGCTCGCGCTCTCCCGCGTACTACTGCACGCGCGCGCGTCGAAAAAACCTGCTCGTCTTTTCTCTCATTTCTTCTTTTTCTCTCCCTCTCTCTCTCTCTCTCTATTTCTATCTCCTTTAGTCGTCCCTGTCTCTAACTTTTTATCCCTCCTCGTTGTCTCCGCGCCTTTCGTTAGTATGAATCTGTTCACTCGTCTTTTTCTGCGTTTCGCATTTATCTTTCTCGAGGCTACTTCGGTCTGTCGCACGCGCAGTGTATCTAGTTTTTGCCAGCATGCGCACGTCGACTTCGGCTAAATAAATCTATATTTCAATTGATCGTGGTTTTTTTACGAACTTGAGAAGAGTATATAGTTTTGACGAAATATGTCGAGATGACTTTTTTTCTTTAAAAATTGTGTGTTATATATATACAATGTTTATTGTTCAAGTGTGTATATACTTTTGAAGTGTACAGTATTAAACTTTGTGCGCAAGTTCTAATTGAACAACTTACAGGAACTGGACGGCATCAATGTTATTAAAAAATAAAATGAGAACAGAGGACGTTATTTTTTTAAAAGTTTAATTAAACAAACTTTACTTAACAAACTTGCATTCTGTATGCTTTTCATTACGTTCCCAGAATTGAACAACGGTTGAACAATTATAAAAATAATTCAATTTTATTACTTCTAACTGCATATTTCAAGCATCGTAGAAATGTTATATTATCTCGCACACACACACACACACATACACACTTCCCTACCATACCCAACTGTTCAGTAATAAGAATTCAAAATACTCCTATCACATTGTTTTCTTACGTCATTAACTTTTACCATATACACTCGTTCCATCTCCATTCTCCGTACTTTTCCGCATTCATCTTGTTCCTCCGGATACACACCCACGGGACTGTTTCACACTCTCTCTTTCCATGGAAAAGGCCCGCACGAGCGTCCGCGCATTACGTGTGTAGGCGGTGAATACCGCGGACGACGAGCGTTGCGCGTACCCCAATTAATTCGATCGCTCGGTGGGGCCGAGCCGAAATCTTCATTAACGACGGCAAGACCCGACAGCGTCAGAAGGAGAGGAGATGGAGGAAGAGGAGGGGAAAAGCGAGAATGTGTGAGCCAACGAGTCTGGGCGACGTTAAGAGGGTTACCTGCTACACCAAAATAGGGTGAATTGGACAAATTTTGCCGAGGGTCGATGTGTGTGTGTGTATACCTGTATAGACAAAGGTGAATGGAAGACCGTCCTTCTTTTTATGGATATTGAATGACCGACGACCGGTGGTATTGAATGAACTGTTTTGCTAGGCACATACTAAATAAGAAAAATGTTCTGTTATTCGCTTCCTCGTGTGCCCCTTTGTATTGGTTGACTCTTCACTATTAGGTTATTGTGCAGTAAACCTTGTACCATTTATATGAGTAAATTAGTTTTGAACACGCTTTTAGCTATTATTGTCTTTGTTTATAGTAAGTCATTTATCTTAATAATCTAGTCCTAAATATACGAAAACAATTTTATATTGTCTTGATTCAATCACCTATCGATAAATTCATCCTCTATAATCACAGGGGAATAAAAACATTTCAAAAACACCCATCCTATTTTTCATCAATCTGTTTTATGAAAACCTTTTACCATCGATAGCCTACTTCTCTAGAAAACACTTCTATGTCCACAAATCAGGTAATGCTCTTAAGAACCGCGCAAACTTCGTCTTTCTCTCCCGTATCGCTAAAGCGATGAAATCGAAAACAATGCATATTGGCAGATGCGAGGGGACGGCTCCTTTTCTCTTTGCTCATGTCGATATATATAGACTCGCTACGGAAAGACTTTGTCTATCTTCCTCTACGGCTGCAGTGCTTCAGGGCCGGGTGTCTCGTTTCAATATGACGGCGATAAGAGCTTGCGACGACGGCGATGAAGAAGAAGAAGAAAGCGTAGACGGGGCTTTTTAATATATCAAACATTTCTAGTCAATATTCTTCATTTATCCGCGATCCATCATTCGGGGCTGACGTGAAACCGGATGCGTTGCCTCCGGATTCTCTCTCCCTCCTATAGCTTCTCTCTTTCTCTCGCGCGCCCTCCATTCAGTCGTTGCCGCTGGCTAAAACCCTCCGCCAGTCAATCCGTGCCGGAGTATCTCTGCCGATCGAATGGGCCGCCGTTGCCGACGCCGACGATATGAGAGAGCCCCCGAGAGTCGAAGAATAGAAATTAAATTAACTTCCTGCCTAGATAAAAAGTAATGGGATTAAATTTCAGTTTGGATCGTTTGCGTAGGACGGGATATCGTAGCTATATAAGGGCTTTTATGCAGGGAGAATTCGCTGTGAAACAGAGAAATTCCCTTTTTTTTCTCTTCTTTCAAGCGTCCATAAATAATACATTATGAAAATGTCAGAGGTTTAATTAGATTCATAATTTAAACTGTGATGAAAGAATTGTTTTTAAATGTTATTAACATAATCTGGGTAAGGTGTATACTCATCTACTTTAATGGTATTATATTTAATCCTATGCCAATTATGGTTTTAGATTACATAAAATTATAATATTAAAAATACGTTTATTGAATATTAAAATTGGTATCGGGTTTATATTAAGAAAAAAACGTAATTTGTGAAAAATTTATTTTAACTTTCAATCTTTATTTGTGGTATATTATTATAATTACCATGTTTCATATATCATTTGCATATAAATTTTTTCTCATGGTATATTATATTAGTAAGATAAAAAAATTATGTTAAATCTTCAGACTCTCAATTTTGATTTCAATTGTATAATGTAATCGGTAAAACCAATGAGATAGACGTGTTCTTGTTAAAAGCGTAACTGTGCGTAACTTCAGGCAACTATAAGATTAAATGAAGTTTAAATATTATCGTTTTCAATTGTTCTTCGTGCCATAGTCGCTAAAGCGTCCAATAAAAACTTCTCTCGCTCTCTTTCACATCGTCAAAATCAATTGAAAAGCATTCGCGAAGAAAGGGTCCGTCCCACTCGTCGGTAATAAAATAGCGAATCGCTCTCGGAAGGGATACTTTTCTCTCGCTCGACAGGCCAGTCCTGAGTACAGAGAGAGCATTACCGATGGAAAAACGACCCGAAAATTCAGCCCCCCGTTTTCCCTTCCGCCCCACGCCGAGAGACCGATGTAGCGTCAGCCCAGTGGTTACGCCCAAGTCTGGTCAGCCACGCGCGGACAGTGCCGTCGTCATCCTCGTTTTCTCTCCCTCCGAAGGATCCGTCGTTGGAAATGAGCTCTCGAATAAGCAACAAGGATCCTCGCTCCTCTTTCTCTTCCCGAGGGCGGGTAGAGAGAGAGAGGAAGAGAAAGCTAGTCATCGTTCGCGCTAGAGGGAGCAACCTAAAATAAAGAAAGGAGGAAGAGCGTAATAAAAACAGAGCGCAGAGGGAGGGGGAGGGGGGCAGAAGAGAGAACGAGAAAAAAAGGGGGTGGGACAGAAGCTCCGGGGACGAGGATGAAGACGAACGTTCCATTAGCGAAAATTAGGATCAGCTATGTAAAACGCCAAAGCCCTTTCTCGATAAGCAGAAGGCTGAGTAAGCGCGAGCGAGCGGCTATATACGTGACTTTTCGCGAGCTACGATTTTTAACGGGCTTCTGCAATGCAAATCTCTTAAAATAACGTCGATATTTATAACGTCAATGATGCTTCTTTCAAGGTATATCATTGAGGTAAAGACAGTTCGTTTCTCGATTAAGTGCGATAGATAAATCCGATCGACTTGTACAGTATGATTTTCTTCGAATTAAACTTTAAAATGACGCATTTTGACTTATCTTATTTGTTCAATGTATATATGGACTGACGATTGAAGCTCTCAAGGTAAATATGCTGATTCAACAACAGCGTAAAATTGATGTATATGGAAAACACTTTGCAGCACCTCTGCGTAGTATACGAATTTAAAGTACAAACGCGGGAGAGCAGCGCGCGCGCTCTTCCTCGCTTGTAATACAATAATGGAAAAAAGCTTTTCTCCGGGGCGCGCGCTGAAAAATTACTTTTTCGAAACGTCAAAACAACTTGCGAGAAGCCGATATATACGCTATGCAAATATAATCCCCCTACAATCCATTCACATCAGCCGAGGCTAAATAGAAAAGTCCTTATCTAAAAGGACTCATAAATTACGGGAAGAGAGAGAGCGAGAGAGAGGGAGGGACAGAGAGGTGATTCTCGACCTTACGGGGCAAAAAGTGTAGACTTTGCGCTTTCAAGTGCATTCTCTCCTGCAATCAATAGACTCCCTCTTACGCGTTTATCAATAAACGAATGAACTCGCGCGCCCGAGCACATACAAAAAAAAAAAAGAAACATCACCTCTTGGGGCCCGTCAGTTCCCGAAAGTCATCTCTCCGCAATTTGTTTAAAGCCTGCGCGCGTCGCTCGATGAAGCTCGTGCACGCCAGGTAGAAAGAGCTGCCTTTTCAAAAGCACAGCGTGACATGTGCAAGAAAGAGGCGCTTTTGGAGACTACTACGTGGGTAAGAAAACCTTTACTTTTTTCTCCTATATTCGCTATTTCTCAGTTCGTGCAATGTATATATATATGCATAAAATCCTGCAACGTGAGGAAGAAAAGCACCGGACGACCGTCGGTTTTGGCGCGGAGGCAAATTCGCGCGAGCCCTCATTCGTTTTTCCCTCGATCTGACAGTGAAAGGGTTATATAGCCCGGATATATATAAATATATTGGGGGAGCTGGCTTTCGGAGTCGGCTTCCTGCCCTACCGGTAATAGAAACGAAGTGATTGGATCCACGTGCACGTGTGCTCTCTTTCTTTGGGCGTGAGCACGCGCACGCCCGATGCAATTGAACAATAACAGCGGGGCTGAATTTTAAAATGTGTTGCCAATCGATGCATCGACACCGACGAAGCCGCGCTCTGCGGTCTATAGCGGATCAACTTTTTCTCTCTCTCTCTCTCTCTCTCTCTCTCTCTCTCTTTAGTATAAAGTTGGATAGATGGGGCCGCGGTGAACACATACACCGGCGTATATATATATATATATATATATATATATGAACGCGAAAAGTTTTTATGTTTGTAATATTTTGTTACACTTTAAAGGCTTTCTCTGTATTTTAACGGCTTGTTTTTTGTTCATTGTTTATCTATCCAAAAAGGTAGAGGCCGACGAAAGCTCCCACTGTACCTGAGTGTAGGATTAGGGTTTACCGGGAGTGCGTCTGTATATGTGTTTTTACATGTATGCGTGTGTGGGGTTTCAGATGTAAATTGATGGCTCTTTCTGTAAAAACATGAATGTTTATATTTTAAAGTGTAATGGAAGAAATGGCTGAGTAACAGTGAGATTTTTAAAAGAGGATTTTTGATACGAGGTTGTAACTGGGATATGGATATCGTTTCAATCGTAACGTTTCATACGAGTGACATTTTACCGAGAACAAATAATAGGAGAGCTTGATTTGCTATTTGTAAATGTTATTCGAAAATCTCATTTTTTTAAAGTAATATACTAGATATTAATGCAAATATTTAAGTATTATACAGATTGCATATCATATATTTTAAAAAAAAACTTCTAAAAGTTCGTTGAAGTATGTTAAAAAAAAAACTAATTCATAAAACTATTCATGAAACATAAAGTATCTCTTCTACAATGAAAAAAGTTGAGAACACTCCAGAAATTACCGAACTATGCTTTGTCTCGTATAGTTAATTTTGCAAATATAGTTAAAAAGGTCGATTCATTTTCTAGACCCAACTGCTATTCAGGGAGAGCCTTATGATTTCAACACCGTAAAAAAAGTATCACCGTAAAAAGAGTATTTTTAACAATGCTGTAAATAGATGGATATATGTAATCCAGTTCCACTGACAATTCACAGGGATTTTAAATGATCGAGCTCAGATTGGCAGAGATCACTTGTCAGATTATATCGAAGGGTCGGGTCCATATGGGAACACATCTATTGTAAATTGTAAGAATAAAAGCAGATTTCAAAATCATAAAAAATATTTTTTTGCTCATTACTTTCTGAGATATAAATTCACAAAAAAATTTGAAAAATTCACACACCAGTAAACAATAATGGTAGATAAAATTGAAACACACATTTTTTATATTCTAACATTATTCGTATATTTGAATTCTGCTAGAAAGGGGGTGACTTTTTTCACTGAACTTGTAGAGATATTCATTTACTTTCAATACAAAAGTTGCAGATCTCAATATAACATCTCCTTTTTCTAAAAGTCAATTTTTCATCTCCGCTATAAATCATCGATTTTCCTCCCGTTGGTGAAACGATTTTTCGAATATTTTCTAACCGTTTTATGGGGATTTCGGTGCAATAAATAGAAGAAAAATAAACGATTTCCTGTAGAGACAATTTAGATCCAAAAGCGATTGAGACGCCTGTTATATATTACTTAAAAAATTGACTAATATGTGAAAATATAAGGCTAAGAGTTAAATAAAAAACCAAATTACTATACAGGCTAAGGATATTTGCAGATTAACTCTCTTGTAAAACGTTGAAAATATTTTGCAAAAGATTGGAATAATTACTATACCATATTGTAAGAAGAGACATGTTAATTCTAGTTACAATAAGGTCGATAGAAATAATGTTAAGAAAAGTAAAATCTTCATTTACAGAATGTGAAATAAGTATTACCTTAAATTAATAAATAAATCCAATTTATGGCTGTTAGTCTGCTAAAAGTATAAATCAGTCATTCCTCCGTTACTATTATAATTGACTTTATTGAAATATAAGACACATATGTGAGATATTTCCTCAACAATTTTTTAACTTTACATACAACATTTCACAATTTCGATACCATCGATATTGATCAATCATCGACATGTCTACACACGTATATACGATAACAGACGTAATTCATTAAAAGTCTTACCATTGCGTGTAATCTCAAATCTCTCGCTCCATCTATCCGCGCGTCCGTGATTTGCCATTGCCGACACTCCCCGTCAGCGGGCTAAAAAAACCGGCCAATTATCAAATCCCGCGCCTCGGAGACATCAATCATCATGTCCGCGACAAAAATCGATTATCACCCTTCGCCGACAGCTATATAAAACGCGCGCGTGTCGTGATGTGTACCTCCACTAGGAATCACCGCGTCCCAATTATTAATTATACCCCTCCGCCTCCCCCTCCCCCCATCTTACAATGCGCGCGCGTGTGTATACAATCCTATTTTCCTAATGACACTTCCGCGTGCGCACGCGACGAACTTCAAGCATCGCGAGCGCCCTTATAACACGTATATACATACACCTATACGCAATCCCGGCGTCTATTTACTCGACGATATTTCAGCGTCGCTTACATATATATGTATACGTGTATTTCCGTGACGTCGTCTAATCAAATCCGAGTGGCTCGCTCGTCGGTAGCGTGTGTATATATACATATAAGAGAGCGTGCATCGGCAATCGATATAGACAGTAGCGAAGGGGCCAAAGAAGCATGGCAAACGACGAAAAAAAAAGACGAACGACTGAGAAAGAAAGAGAGAGTAGAGTGAATGGAAGGAACGTGAGTCCCTTTGGAAATATAACGCGAGCTCGTTTTTTGCTCTTTCTCACTCGCGAGTGCGCGCCGTAGGAAAATGGTTAAAATCCAAGATGGCCGGGCGACTCGCTAATGGATTGACAAGCCCTAATGCCGCCATTATTCATTTTTCGCCGCGGTTATTATATTAAATTCCCGGTCTCTCTCTTTCTCCCTTATACTCTTTCCAGTCCTCGTCCGCCGTCGGTTCTCTCTCTCTCTCTCTCTCTCTCTCGTGTCACCTTCTCTCTTTCGTGACTCTACCTCGTGCTCTCGCTCCCTGCTCGTTTTATCTAACGCTACTACTACTACTAGTACTACCGCTACCTATATACTACTACGAGCGCGAGCTGTGAAATTGATTTAAAGGCAATTTATTCGGCGGCGACGGCGGCGGCAGCCGTGTTGAGAGCCATTTTATTTTAACTCAGCGCTGCGTCCGCGCACAGAGGTATCGCATTTCCCCATGATTTTCACCAATTTCCTCCCCCCTCCCCCCTGCCACTCGCTCATTCGCGTTGTATAATTACGTTTTACTCTGCGTACGTGGTGAAATTATCGTGTGCGCGCGTGTTGCCTGTATATAGTATGATGATCGATTGAAGGTCGTGTCCTCGCGCGCAGGGGATATGGAGGCCGTTGCAAAAATTTACATTGTTTTCACGATACTCTCGGGGATCGGCATGGCGCGCACACGTGGAATCGAGATTCAATCGTCTGGGTGAATCCAATCTTCCCCGCCCATCCTCATCGTTCGCTTGTACTGTCGGTCGTCTGCGTATATTCTATTAGGGGACATTGCAAAAGTGGAAAAATATGCGCTTTAAATGTACATTAGCGGATTCCATTGAGGATTTGTTCAGTCTATGGCGGGTAATTTGAGCTGCAATGGAGAGGTTTAGCGTTAAAATTTAGTGATTTCGTTTCAATTCTATGTGAGGTTGCTGAATGTAATACGATTTTTATAGTGAACATCTGAATTAAGATTAAAGATATCATAAAATTTAACACGTTGCTTTTATATATTTACCTTATATATACATAAATGTTATTTCATCAATTACATGTTTAAACGTACGTGGTAGTATATATGGTAAATAATAAATTATTATGCAAACAGTTTAACAGTACTTTGCAATTAATCATTAATTGCTGCATTAATCAGTAATTATGTTTCATGCCAGTTGCGTTTGCGACTAATATTTTAATTTTGATTAGAATAACACTTTGTTCAAATGACAAAAAATGTTTATTTAATTTAAAAAAAATCCCACATTGTAATTCATTTACAAAGTTAACAATTTCATCAACTCCCGATCCTGAACCGGAGACCTATCCTCTTCGCAATCTGTCATCGGATACTTTTTACCCCCGAATTGACAAAAATCTCGAAGCTCGCCGGTGTACTTGATAAAATTGATATTGTTCAACAGTCGTTGAGTGGAGAGAGATAGAGAGAGAGAGAGCGAGAAGCATAGGCAGACAGTCGCAGCAGCCGCCGGCCGTCGGCACCCGTAATCGGAAATTGATTTTCATCACCTCTATTTCGATCCCCCTCCTCTCTCCCTCTCACTCGCGCCACTCGATCTCGTCAATTCCGATGCTATCGCGCGTGCGCCGCCTCCGCAATCCCTATAAATCGTCCCTTTGTCTCCGCGTCTCTTTCCGCGCGCGCTTCCTCCCTTTTCCCGCTTTCACTTTCGCATCGCCAATACAATCGTCCTCTCCTGTATGCGTATGTATGTATATGTATATATACATAGGCGCACATATAAACATAGACGTCAAATCGATTCACTCGCGGTACGCGCTTCTCATGTTTACCTCACGAAAATTTGGACGTTTCGACCGCGATTAGAGGAAGGGGTGAAGAAAAACGCGCAAAGGTCTTTGTACGGATACGCGCGTTCGCATGCAAAGAGCCGAGTGCGCGTGAGAATTGTAAAGACTGCCTCGCAATAGGTGCAAATAGCGAGGGGAAGAGAGATACAAGCTTGCAGTGTGCGATGGCTTTACAATCGCGTGCGCGTCTCTGTATGTGTATACGTATGTACAAACGTACATTGCGAGAGTGGGACGTTTGATCGTGACGATTGAACAAGTGAACGCGCGAGAACGACCGACGAGCTTTTTATGAAGGTGCATGTGCGCTTTTCGAGCTTCGCCACCGCCATCACTACTGCCGTCTACACTTGATGTGATAGTAAACTGATCGCACAAAGTGCGTTCGTTGTATAACCCATGAACCGAACTGGCGCGCATTGAGGAACATTCCGTGAGCTATATTACGGAATGGTCGAGCTCAATTGCTCCATGTAATTGAAGATTTCTTTGTGTTTTTTTTAGAATAAAGTGCTATGTAAATAATTAGTGTTAAACATTTTTTTTGTGATGAATATTTTCCTTGAACATAAATTTTTGGTCAAAATGGATCAAAACTTTTTTAAAAATAGAAATACAAAGAAATCAGATAATTTTATGAAAATATAAATAAAACGTATGATTATTATATTTTATCAATTAACGAGATTGGGCGAGATTAGTTCAAGGTAAAGAGATAAATCAATAATAAATACAATCATAAAAATAATGAGCAGGTAACACGTCTTACAATAGTCGACCCGTAATGGCTTTCATTTAAAAATCCAATCTACTTAATGATTCAAAAATATCCTTCCGTATTTTTAATCTGACAGATTGTAATCGAATTGGGAACCGCATTAACTCAAATACTTTGTTTTAATTCACTATACGGCGTAAGCAAAGCAGCTTCATTTAATCGGCCACTATCGCTTAATTTGCGTAAATTACCTTTCTTTACAACTGCAATGTGGAAAAAGCACGCGCGACTCGAACAAAAAAAAAGAAGAAGTATATTTATTCATGTCTCACAGCCAATGCGCGCGTGCGCGTGGGCGAGTAAAATTTTCGTAACACTCGAGAACCGAAAGTTGAAAAGACTCCCCCGCGAGCCTGGACTTTTTGCGCATTATCATTCCGCGCGGAAAGTAGAACATTCGGAGGGCGGTGGCAGTGGCATTCATTTCAAAATTCTTGAAAAGTCCTCAACGAGAACCGTATAGCCAATCCACCGTAACCTATATCCCTTACCCTCTCTCTCACACCTCCCCCTTCGCATTAGATGGTTAAGATAAGGCCGCTCGCGCTGCTAATGAATAGGAAACTTTCGAAACTCCAATTACGGCGAACTCTATATAACCCCCCTCCCCCCGTACCAAGCAAATCTCAGCGCTCACGTTGTCCTCCCTCACACGCGCGTACGTTCTGCCTCTATATATGTGTACACGCACGGAAGGTGTATATATATATATACACTCCGTCGAAGTGGGTAAACAGACAAAACGTGTCACGCGCAGAGGAAAATTGATGGGTAAAAAAGACCGATGGCCGAGCGAGACGAAACTTAGGCGGTCAGAGGGGAGGAGGGCGACGGACGAGGACTCGATTGATGAATACGACCGGCTGGCTGCTCTATTTGCGCGCGTCGCTGGGCCCTTTTACATGCTAACGCGAAGACGTATCGAAGGGCTCTCGTGCGGCCGTTGAATCCTTCTTCGGGGCTGGTTTTTTTTCCGCTTCCCGCGTAGGTATATATATTTATACGCGGGTCAAATCGGAGTGACTGGTATTTGTCATTTTATTCGCTCGGAGGGATAAATTTCGTTGGCATTGATTTTCTTTAATACAGCAGTACTCCTATGGAATATCATTGCGTTGTGGGGGAAATGCGATATTTGTATAAGTGAAAAATGAGGGATCAAACGGTTTTTGGTGCGGACAAAGCCTATGCTCTTTATGTTTTGGGTTTCAACATATGAAGGATAAAATAGTTCATGAGATATCTGAGTATGTATTGTTTTGAATTTTCGTATTATATTTTTATTTTTTTAACGTTGAGGTTTTTTGAGGTAATGAAAGCACGCACTGAATCGTAATATTAGTTTTATTGTTAAAATTTTATATGTAAAATGAAAGCTGGATTATATTACAAAAAATTGGAGGTATCTATAAATACTATAACACATTTGCAGTACTTTTTACATATTCTAACTTTATAATATATTTTAATGCATTTTAAATAATATCTAACTAAAATATTACTACAGTATTACAACGAAAATTGATAAGTCGAAGAGATTTTATAATTTCTTTCTAATATGCATTATTTTACTGCGTTTGAACACAGTTTTGTTGAAATAATTATGTAAAATAAATATTTGTCAATTGAATAATAAAGGGTAAAAATACATTCTTTCTCATACGTAATAATTTAAAATTGAAGATACCCATCACTGTGTTAAACGGTAAAGGAATGGGAATTCATAAACATGAGCTTCCCAAGCTTTAACTTAATTCTTTCTTAAATATTTCTTTTTACGCAGGGAGAAAAATTACTATTCTTGATAGTAAATGAGGTATAAATTTATTTTTTCATGAAAATTACTGAAATACATAATAAAAATTGCTATTTATTTAATAAAATTTTAAGATAATATATCGAATTTTACTATATCTTATAATAATATTAATAAAAATTAGAATTTGCTCTGTAACCACTATAAATAATAGTAACCACATCTGCACTACTTTTCTCCGTATATTCACGAAGTACAACCCAAAACATCCATCCATCGTACATTCATTCCGACATAATCAATTTATTATTATTGACTTATTACACCTAAACGCTTTCGTATACGGTAATCCTCAACAAAGCACCTAGCAGCTCACATAATCACACGCACATGAAAGTCAATAAAATGTCCCCCATACTCACCCGCAGCCACGGGATACCGTCGTCGCTTTTTCCGCTCGACTCGATTAATATGCATTGGAAAAACGGCTGAAGCGGGCCGCTAACGAGCCTTCGATAGCAGCCGCTGCCTCCTCGGAAAACACGTGGCTGCAAAAACACCCGGGAAAACTCTATACCCCCTCCCACAATATACGCTCGAAGAAAACGCTGCTGCAGCAGCTTCCACATCGCATGGTGGCCGAAGGAAAAACAGCGGATCAATTTTGACGGCATGAAACCGCAATTTGGCGAGTGTGGGCCACGAGGTTCCGATTTTACAAGCGAGGCTGCATGTATAAGGGCGACGCGGTTATGGGACTTCCAGCCGGGGAGAAATAGAGCTTGGTACGTTGTAATCAGAAGGAGTTTTTGCCCCCTCGCGTGAAAGCAGGTTAAATCAGACCCATGGGCATGCCTCGTACAAGAGCCGACGAAGAACCGCGGCAATGTACGCGTACGTCGACTGCAGGCTATAAGGAATGCTTTTTGAATGTTCTAATGTTCTGAATATATCAATTGATTGAAGAGAGGCAGGCCATTTTGTATCTTTCGACCGTCGAACTCTGAGAAATGGTCTTGAATGTCGGTTTTTATAGGTTGTATACTATGGGCATGGCACGATGGAATAGAGCCGTTCGGTTGTAACAGTCATCGTAATTAATGAACCGCTTCATTGTTCATCAATCCGAGTTTGCACAATCGAGATCTATTATCGACGTTGTGGAGGTAATTTATTGCCCGCGTCAGTTGATACATTCGATGCATTTATGTGCTTTTTTTATATTCGCTGCATCACCGTGAGAGTAGCGAGGGTTCGAATTCATTATTTAAGCTACGGAAACATACCAGTGAGATACATGAATCGATGTACAATACTAGGTTGCAATGAAATAATTAGTTCTTCGAAGAAACCATATAAACACAGGTGCAAATGATTAATTTACAAGTGATTGCGTTTCATGTTCTCTGCTTTCAATATCTGAAACCAAAAATTATTATATATTAATGTAGTGCTACAAAAAATCTTGAAAAATGAATCATTTATGTTAAAATTAATAACATTGGTTTATGCATTATAAAAAAATGTTATCTGAAGACAAGACAAATATTGACGCGATCGATTATAAATAAATCACACAAACACAACATTAAATTTCTATATAAAAGTCTTGAGAAATCGTTTAAAGACTACGGAAATCCTGCTTCACTGTTACACAGCTTTTAAATGAAAATTCTCCGCTTCATTCAATTTGCAAAACAATCGACCGCGACTATCGTCGACCAGTCAAAGTTCCGTATACCGCAATACGGAAAAGAAGCACCACACCATAATGGCATGTCGATTAAACGTGCACTTTCTCGCGGAAATTCGATTGGTAGGAACGCTCTATCGATTATACAGCGCACGCACAAAAAAAACCCCGCGCGTTTCCGTTAGAATCGCCCGGAAAAAAGGCCCACTGGAGACATACTCTCTAGGAAGAAGGGACTGAATCTATAGTACCCATCCTTCATCTCGTATAGAAAATGAATATTTCAAAGGCATCGACGACGACGATGACGACAGAGTCGGTAACGGTAGGTAGCGGCAGCGGCCGCCTTTTAATGAGCACACCCCCGTGGCCCTCTTGAACTCGCACGTCGGCGACCCTTCGCTCGTTACACAGCCCCAAGCTCGTAGCGTGCAATTCACCCTTGCCGATCGAACGCCCTTAGCCATCCTCCCTCCTCCCTCGCTCTTCATTCCGCCTGTTCTCTCGCGCAAAGTCTCGAGGAGCCGATTCCGAAGTCCGAGGGCTGCTCTCTGTCTCGCTCTCTCGCTCTGTGTGTGCCCAGCCCTCGAACTTCCGGCTTGATGCCTCGTTAGTTCTCGCGGAATTAATTCTGCTCGTTGAATTTTAGCGAGGGAGTAGCGGAGAGAAAGAGAGAGAGAGAGAGGGACACTCGCCGCAATCTCGTCAATTTTCCTCTCTTTTCACCGCGCGCGTCCCTCTCACGCTCTTCGGGGTTCCATATGCAGTACATTGTCTCGACTGTATATGCGCTCTCTGCGGCCTCCTTTTTTGGGGCTTGAGTTTCGCGATGTCGGCGGAAACTTTGTGCCCGCGCTAATCTGTAATTTCATTGTAACAAAGATCGATGGAGAGACGAGAGGGAATCATTTAACGCTGTTGAAAGGATTAGGAGGTCGCGAAAAGTATCGGGTGGCTTCTTGGCTGCGAGGAGAGTGGAGGGGACGCGATTTATATTCCACGAGAGCGGCGGAAATCGATTTGAAAATTTCATTACGCTCCGGGAATAATTAAAGAAGCTCTTTGGTAGGTTTAATAACTCATAGATATTTTTTTGGATGATACCTAACGGAAGATCAATTTCATTGTGTGTCAATAGTAAGTAGCTGTAGGTTTGTCACGGGAATGGGTAAAAAATTAAGGTAGGTTTGTTACCTGCCGATGAAGAGTCATTTCTACCGTTTGTTTAATTAGAAGGTAAAGTTAGTTAAGTATCAGTCTTTTAATAGCAAAGAAGGAAAGGCTCGTCGCAATTCTCGTTTGTAAAAAAAATAATTTGAGAATATAAGTAAAAATATGAGCTGTTGAAGAAATAAATGTGTTTTTTAAAGTCATTTATACTAAGAATATTATGGTAAGTAACTTTCTAGTTTTTTTATTTCTACTTGTTTATCTGCATTTTTTATAATAACAAAATTCTACAGTAACAGAATTTAGTTGAGTTATGCAAGGATTAAATTCGTAATTTTGTTGTATTTCAATTTATAATTATAATATGAATTCATAAGCGCAGAAGAATTTTTCTACAAAATTTGTTTACATTAATAAAGCAATTTTTAAGAGAATTGATAACCCAAATAATGGCCCTTTTATCGCCACGAAGCATACATAAATTGTTAAAAATAGTCTCTTTTTTTACCACCGCACTTGTTATTTCACCACTGAAATATATCGTTATAAAAAACGACCGCTAAGGCACACACAGACATACAACCTCATATAGATATATATTAACGCGATATTAATCTAGATCTGCGATAACAAAACAATACATCACATTTAAAGCTTCCCCCCTTAATCAGAGCTCTCCACGCCTATATAACGACTCTTTCACAACTTTCTCAACGACCTGACGTAATCTCGATCAAACGTACATTGGATAACCATAAACGTCGTGCTCCTCTTTTTTCATTCCTTGCGCAATCTTTGACACACTGCTGTACTGCAAAAAAGCCCATCGTTAATTTTTCTATTTTTCACTCGCGCGTCATAACGAATGCATCGCACGCGTAACTCAATCTCGTCGTATATAGAAACAGATTTTCCTCAAGCTCAATGGACCTCGAGACGACGAGAAGAGTGGCAATCGTTATCGGTATAGCGCATGGCGAAGACGCCGCGCTATCCGTTAAATCCAGCGTAAAATAAAAGCCGCCTTTACCGCCCGCTTAAATCGCCCTCTTTTCGTCTCGCTTGTATGGGTGTGTGTTTGCACACGTGTATGTATATAAGTGTACAGTACACATACGCGTATACGCGTGCGGGGATTCTTAAGAATCGCTTCAGCTCCGTGCGGGCGTTAACGGCCTTATTGGTCCTTATTTATTTATCGCTCGCTCGCTCGCTCTTCTTCTTTCTGTCTCTTTCGCACAGCAGGCGACAGTTGCGCGATTATTCTCCCTCTCCTTGACTTTCCCACCGTGCCGCGCGTATATAAACGTGCAGGGGCACAGAATCCTTAACGATCCACTTGCGGAGGTGGCTCTCGCTAGCGCGTCTGCCTATATACGCGCGTGGCAGATAGACTTTTACGGAACGGTTCATTGGTCAGCCGGCAGTTTACGGCAAATCGAATATACGAAGCGCCTTTATGCGCTTAAGTGAATTGTTATAGGGGGTTGCGGGGGAGAGTGAAGGGGAGAGGAGAGAGTGAGAGAAGCGCCTCTCTCGCGCGCGCGCTCGTCTATTTCGCTTTATCGTCGAATACTCAAATTCAATTCGAGGGAAAGTAGCTTCCGTTGTATCTCGATAAGCGCCCACTGCTCGCTATATACCTCGCTAGCGTACTCTCCACGCCAGCGTCCATGTGGGTATGTGTACGTGTGTACAAGAGCTTGCATGCGGCCGTCTCTCCTCGATGAAGGAACTAACGTATGGAATTGAACGTTCTCCTATTCTGATTTTTCTCTCTCTCGCGCGCGCTCGCACTTTTCCTGCAAACGCTCGTGATTCTCGCTCATCTTTTCCCCGTTTGTACCTACTTGTCTTTTTTGCCACACATGTTGTCCCGATCGTGTGCCCGCTTTCTTGCTGTATTTCTAGCGAGATCCTATTTTGTGGACGAAAATCGAAAGAGAGCTAAACTTGGTAGCTTTAAAAGTTGAAAATATTTTCGTTGCTATTGTGGAGTTTAGATAGGTTGACTTGTTGTCGACTCTGAGTGAGGTAAACGGAAGTGGCTATTATAAGTAGCTGTAATAGAGTAGGACATTTTCCGTATTATTGTAATTTTTTAATATCAAAGTTATCAAAGAAAAAAATATTGAAAAAATAAAAGTTGAGTTAGTTCCATCACGACGGTCGATATCTAGACGAGGCACCACAGAGACCTTCAATTTTTTATGATTAATAATAAAAACGATTTCTTAAAAAACTTTTAGTTTTCTCATAGTAACAAACAAATTTTTTTGCAATATAAAAGTAAGGCTTTTCTGAGATGCAATCGTGTCTAATTTTTTTCTAAATAATAAGGTAAACAAATTTTTAATTCAAATTTTTATGTGTACCAATTGTATGCTGTGAGTAACTTTATTCAATCATTTTTTAAATTTTTTGTTAAAACCGTAAGAAAATACAATGTAACAATTAATGTGAACGTCCTACTATTCTTGTAAAATAGTTTAAACGTTGATTTTTGTGTATTAAGGATTGTTGCAACCCAAAATTGCTTGAAAAATCAAGATGGTCAGAGTCGGGCAACACTTTCTGAAGATCGTGATACCTTTTTTATTCTTTTAAGTAACTTTATTATTACAGTAATTCAAAAAATAAAAGAATTCACCTCGATGAATGGCGAGTCCGAAAGGGCAAGGAATTTCAGACTCGATGAAGAGCGAGTTCGAAATTCCTTTGCACTTCCGGCTTGAGGGAGTCCGAAATCTGCAACTCTGAATAACAAAATGGTTGACTTTTAAAAAAATGTTTAAACACCGTGTTTTTTGTCGTGAGAGATCGGTAAAAAAATAAGAAGTTATTATTCAAAATACATAATTCTGCTACGTGCCAGAACTGTAGAATATTGTGTCAAAATTTCAGTCAAATCGATTGGATAGATTTTTCTCTAGGCCCATGACCAGTTGAAAAAATGTTATTTTGAGAAAAACGCGTTTAAAGTTTTAGAAACAGAATTTTCTTAGAAAATTTATACTTACACTAATCTGCTATACCTGGCCCGTACAATAATCCTTCAGATTCTTCATAAGCTTCATTTCCAGCGACTTTTTCTGACCTGAGAGTGCTTCTTGCCTTTTTAGCAGTCTCAGACATGGCTTTATCCGCGACCGGTATTCTGCGTTAATTGTGACTCTCAGCATATAGAACAGCATTTCGTCCAATTTTAATATCCATGACATTAATAATTTTCAAAATTGGTGTAAATCCTTCATTAAAGTTACATGCTGCAGTCCATGCAGCAATTTCCAACGTCTTTTACCCAATAGAAACGTGCTTCGGGACTAAGTTCCAAACGCAAGCGTTGAACGACTCATTATTATTTTGAGTGTTTTTTCCTAAACATCGTTCCAAAAGATTGTCGGACGATAGATCTTCATAGATGGGCTTCAATAAATGTGCAACTTCGTCATCAAATGCTGGAGGATGTGTGTATACTTCGTTCTTGGCTTTATGAATTTACACCAATGAATTGAGCAGTTTGAGTATTGAGGATTCTCGTCTGTTGATGTCATGTGGTAATATGTTCCTACACACCTTTTTTCATTTCTTCTACAGAATGAGAATTTCTTAATATAGCCAAACCACAAAACGTACTTAATTTTACCATTACGGCATTGGTTAAAGCGAGGATTTTCTTTTTTCTTATACTAGTTGATGGTTCGCTTTTCGACCTACGTTTTTACACTTATACATGAGGTATACTTTATTCTATAGAAGACGGTTACCAATTGTATACGCAGATAGAAAGGGTTAGAGACAACAATACAAAGGTATGGCCGTTGAAGCAGTCGCGCAGCTGCTGAGCGCGTATGGCGCGCTCTCGGCTATGCGCTATAACTTTGTAAATACTTTGAATTTCGGTCTGAAATTTCTGCAGTATATTTTCAAAATATTTTTTTTTAAATACGCAAAGAACAAAATCGATTTTTTGAAACCGTCACACCAGAATTCAAGTACTGTATACAACATGCGACTGTATATAGGGCTCACTGATGCTACCGTCACTGCTATTGCTGTGTCACAACCACGGTTGCTTGTGGCCTTTAGTCCAAGTACATCATATAAGGGGCCGTAGAGGGTCTGAGAGGGTCTGAGAGGACCTAAGGTTTTCCCTACGCATTTTCACTTCTTGTATCCGAATTTTGCAATACGTTTCAACACAATGACTATAAATAAATTTAAAAAATGATGTATTTTATGGTTTTAAAAATTTCCAAGTTTTTATTTTTTATACAAAATTTCAGTTCTTATAGATGTAAATATACGATGTAGGGGAGACTGGGATAAAACCGTATACTTTCTTCAAATTGTTAATTAAAAAAAAAAAAAATTAACAAATATGTTTACGCCATTTTTACTAGGTAAAGCAGTATAAGGGAGTTTTGAATGTCGCGACGTGGCCCGCGCGTTCGCGCCTGGCCCCGCGCGCGCCTCCACTGCGGCATTCTGATTTTGACTGTCTGGCGACTCGCACGCTTTTCAGCTCTTTATCAGATTTTTCTGTATTCGCAGTGTCTTGTTGAAATTCTCTCTTGTGCTCTTGTGAAAGATAGATCATCGTTCCTTTCAGGGCGGATCTATCTGTCGTTTCTCTCTTTCTTTTGTGGTTTTTTGTGGTTTCCCGCGACTCGTGTCTGCCGCGGTTTCGATCGTGATCGCGACCTCGTGCGTGCGATC
>JAWWEQ010000022.1:706450-798645 GCA_035583055.1 Torymus tubicola
CAAAAACAAAACAACAAAATTCATATATATGTTGTATGAACAACACGCTAAATATTTATTATGTATTATTTTATGTACATTATTACTTATTTTATGATTTATTGAAAAAAATAGGAAATAAACTATCCGGTTTTACCCCAAAGTTAACAAAAACAGTAATTATTAATTTTTTACAATTGAAAATAAAATTAAGAGCCAGAACAACACGTACCTATTAGTTGTAACAAATATTATAAGGCTATGTGTACTTACCGAAAGGATATGTTGCTCCCAGGAAAATTACAGACACAATGACTGTTGTGATAAACACAATCTCGCTAGTTAAGAAATATTTGACTTCATCTGAAGTCAACAATAAGCTATTGTTGATATAGCTGTTGTATGCGAAATGATATTAGGGACATTCTTAAAGAGGTACTATATGTATAATGTAGATGGCACTAATATTAAGCCATGAAATTGAGAATTCCGGTTTTACCCCAGTATACGGTTTTGTCCCAGTCTCCGCTACTTCTTATTTTGAAACTTAATATAAATTATTATAATGAATAAAATTTCTTTAAATGATAATTAATCTGACCTACACGAACTTCAAATATTTTTTTGAATGTATTTAAGATATGAAAAGTTTTAGTTAGCTTTTCTTTTATTTTACTAAATATATGGTTAATAACCTAATTCTTTTAGTCAATTATTTAATTTACATATAATCTCTCTTTTGTTTTAAAATAAGCATGTGCTTTGCAAATAAATAATTTTTTTAGTATTAATTAATAATTAAAAGTAAAGAAATAGTTTATTAAGTTTTCTTGTTGAACATTTATTATTTACAACACAAAACGGAAAATGTTTGTATGTGAAATTTAGAAATTAAACAACTAAATAATTATATTTAGTTTTTCCAATTCCGAGAAAATATTTTTTAGTAATTTTAATTATTTTTTATCGTTTTTCTTCCCTGTTTAACATTCGAATTCTTTCATATATCTACATTCAAAAATATATCCCAAAATTAAAGCCGAATTCGTAATCTAAAGATCTGTACCTCTGCTCAACAGTAAGATATAGGAAACATTCCATTCATTAAATGATACTAAATTTTGTAAACTACTTGTGATTCCATAATAAATTACAAATACTATCAGTATATCTAAATCTATGATTTAACTTTACACCTTAGTATTTTTCCAAAGCATCCGCAAAATGTAAAAATTTATCAATTTAAATAATTTCTTATCTTGATTCGTTGATGAATACACCACTTCATTTTTTGAGAAAGAAACTTATAAAGTTTCTACCAAAGCTTGACTATAGAGCAATATATACAGGTGTAGTGACGAGTTTACTGAATTCATTATGATTCAATTAATGCCATACATATTCATGTTATGTCATCCGACTAAAATCAATTCTCGCAGAACACCCGGACTTATACTGCTATGTGGTCCTTTACGAATAATAAATGGAATATGGCCTACAGTAAAAACAATACCCGGAATCAATAAGTCACATGAGATTTGAATGTTGAAAATTAAAAAAATATTCAAATTTAAAATAATGCATGGATTAATATAAAGAAATATGATGTCTAAATATACATAATCACACTTAATTGAAATATCACTGAAATGTCACTGATAAACTTACCGCACAAGACACATTGTTTTATTGATTCCTTGTGTTAATGTACAAACATCATTGAACATATTTATTGATATATTAATACTTTAAAAATCTATCCCCAAGTATAGCAAGTAATAACATTTATTATTTGATGTATTGTACATTATCGGAATGTACAATGAATTGCCTACCGTCCATGGTTATGAAAGGCCCTATTATATTCTCGTTAAAAAAATGCCACGTGTAACACAAAAAGAATAAGCCATTTTAGACTCGTCACTTTTATCACTTACTTCCGTCCTGAACCCCGTCGATACCTTTGACTCTGATTCGTACCTCACGTTCGTTAAAAATAGTTCATTTTCTCTCTGTGCTTTACAATGTACTAGTGCACTAATTATTCAGATACAAATGTCTATATAGCTTCCTGTTTGAAATAGAAAGAGAAGTTAGATAGACAAGTAAATGGAAATCCTCTTCCTCTACCGTACGGCTATCGATACGTAATTATAGATAATATATGCTACTAGTGAGATTATCAGCTCATTTAAATTCGGCAAAATACTATCAATTAAGGCAATGCACTAGCCTTGAACGCCTGAATATTATAAAACCCGTTATTAATCGTAAAATATTAAGTAATAAACAGATGACGTTATTATAATTTTGACAGACGAATCTGATTTAAAACAAACGAAAGGAGAACGGCAGAGAGATAAAACATGTAGCTACCAGAGTAGTACTTTTCGATACTATTCGTTTCGTTCGGGCGACAGACTGACACTCGAACTAAAATCATATTTCTCACAAGTATCGAACATTATTTTATGACACTTCGTGCGTTAAGTGCCATTTTTAAGCACGCTCGTTTTGACAAGTGTGCAAAAAAGTGGCACTTTACGCACGGTGTGTCATAAATGAATATATGAATTTCATGTGTTAATTATTCGTGCCAACAATTAATTTTCTCATACAAAAATTTTATAATGATAACTTTCAATATATCTATTACATTCCACGTGTGACCGAGCGAGCGTCAGCGAGTGAGGTATTTTCGTTAGTAATAAATAAAACTGTAATATCTGTTTCTATGCAATAAATCTCAAATCTGATTACATATACTCGAAATAATATTCTATACGTAACTTATTTATTTATAATCTTATAATATATTCATTATAATTTTCCGATCGGTATAATCAATGAGATGTAGTTGATAAATTATACGAGAATGAAATTTTGAATTTATTCTACACTGAGAGAAGAATTGATTTGTAGTTAATAAGAAGATATATTAAAAATACACAGAAAAATTTATTTATATTTACTCTTTGTGAACCCTTATTAACTAAGCATATTAACTATTAATATGACATCATTAATAGTAATAATTTGGAATTTCAGTCAAATGTGAATGTTTTCACATTTACAATTTCCTTATTTCCCCAAGATCAACTATTTCGTATTAACTGTTACTAAATATATTAACTATAAATAAATCCTTCTCTCAGTGTATGTGAACGTATTTTATATCTTTTCAATTTTTCAACAACTTACTAATATCGAACATTCCGAAGCGATTGTTTTATCAGTAATATAATACAAGTATTTTTATAAATAAAAACAAAGAAAAATACTATATATAACAATAAAATGGTATGATCGATAATTTGTTCTATAAGAACTACTAGACACAACGCCTAAAGTCCATCGAACAAGAACGAAAATACGTTTTACGAGTGAGCACGTCGATAAAAGTATAGTATACCCGTTCATTTTTTGAGAATTTTTCCTGGCAGCAATAAAACAAAAGCGGATGCCAAAAATTGAAGGAAATTTACGAAGCCAGATAAAATTTTTGTGAAAACTTCGCTTTCTTTAATGATATCCACATTTGTGGAATATTTGGCAACCTTTTATTCCAAATGGATTATTTTTACGATCTAGAGCCGTAAAGACTGTACGTAAAAAGCGACGCACGCGCAGGCCATGTGGCACAAAACAAAGTACTAACTTATCTTTTTTTCTCTCCTCCTCTTTCGATGTCTCTCTGTTTCTGCTTTTATATGGCGAACCCGCTCCACTCTCGCTCTCTCTCTCACTCACTCCCAACGATACGAAAGAGCAGGAACAGAAGAGAGAGAGAAAGCACGCGCGCGCGGGTAAAGCTTCGATATATTTGAGACCGATTTTTACGGGAGGGGCGGCTAGGACTATTCCGGACCGGCGGACCTGCAGCCGCTGCTACCCGTTGCGAATGCGTTGCCCCTTTTCATTTCGAGTTAACTCTTGCGGCACTTCTAGTTTTTGCTCACGAAATCGCAAATCCCCGGAAAATTTCCTCTCTTAATCTCCCCTTCTCTTTTTCTCTCTCTCTCTTTTCCTCGTTCTCTTCCTTCTTTTCCTCTCTCCGCTCTCGATTCCTCTCCCGAACATTCTCCTCTGATGGTAGCCTCGTGCTCGTGTGCTTTCTCTCTCTCTCTCTCTCTCTCCCTCTCTCGAGTTCTTTCCTCGCACATCCCATTAACTTTTTTTACCAAAGCTTTCCCTCCTTTACTCCCTGTATATATAGCGATCAGATGCGATTTTTGGTCCGTCGCCGGCGGGTAGCTATAGGCTCTGAACATGCTTTAGGGGAATCCCAATGATTTTTATCGCAAAAAGTGTTATTAAGCTAGGATTCCATTAAAGAAAATGCCTTCTTATGAAAATAAATCTAATGCGTACATTGATTGTTCTGACTAAATAGTGCACCGTTCGAGGCTTTTAGCTTTCCAGGCATGATAAATGAATTACAGATGATATTTTATTTCGCTTTTAGCTTTTAGTGCGATAACGTTGTTGAAAATGTGGCACTCGCGAAAAACATTTATTTTATGTGCTTTTTAAGCAAATTAACATAACATGAATGAAAAAACATGAGGCACGGAATGGTAGAGAAAAAACTACTACGATAAGTTATGCAGATAATATTTACACTGAGGAATGCTTAATTCAAGTTTAAGAGTTTTTGATTGAATTAAGAGGTACGCCGAAACAAACATCTATTAAGAGCAAGAGGCTCCAACTACACTTGTTGCCGTCTTAATTTAGAAGAGCCGCGGATAATTTAAGAAAGCCGACTGAAGTTGTGCATTACAATTCAAATTTAAAGTTAAGTCGAGAATAGATTTGAATGTTAATTACAACAGTATTACTATATCGTTCATCAACTACAAAATCTCCTTTTGATAGACTGCTATAGTTTTATTATTAGTTAAACTTTCTACCTACCCGAATGATATCATAACTTAAATTCTCCAAAAAGAATCGTTGCATTTTGAAGATACCTCGAGAATTATTACTCTGGAAATTAATTAATACATAATTGAAGTACATAATTAAATATTATATTTCGAGCTTATTAAAATCAGCGTATCTATATTTTCTTTCATTGTTTCTTATTTGTAAATTTATTACACTGAACCCTTTAATATTGTATTGACTTAATTAAAGTAAATTTTATCCTTTTAAATTAATTTCTCATCGCGCCCGCTTAACTTTTTGCCATGAAAATCTATTCTTGAAAAAACCGTAAACCTTATCTAAAAATTTTATTCTCGGAAAAATAAAAGTGTACCCCCGGCAAAACCACCGCATCTTAGCGGCACATAATCCACTCGATCCGCCAAGCTCTCATAAGCGGTAAGTGCCGCTTTGTAGCAGGATCTCGGACGAGAACCGAGCGCTATAGTGAGCAAGAGAGTGAGAGAGAGAGAGAGACAGAAAGCTCCTATGGGCGACGATATTTATTTGCGCCTGTAGGTGACGGAGGAAACCCGCAGTCAGACTACTCGCTTTAAGATGCGAGCAATTCGCAGTCCAATTGCGACAGGATTTTCCTCCCTCTCTCTCGTACTCTCTCACGAAAGCTAGTGCACGCGAAATACACACAATTCTTAGCAAGAGTAGACAGATGGATTGAAGTGTGGAAGCTCTGTATTCAAGTGCCTTTTCAGCTCTCGCGTGCGCGCGCGCGCGTTCTGCTCCACTCGAGCTTGATGGCGTCAGCTGTTATGTACTGTTGTGGACAATCCCTTAACGCGATGAGAAAAGAGGACAAAAGAGCGCTAGTGGAGGAGGAGTGGGAGGAGGATAAAGAGAGAGAGCCAGAGAGCGCACGCGAGCGAGATTGCGCGCACGACCGAGAAGATGAAAAGTCGGTGATCGCGAAAAACTAGGAAAGAGAGGAAGGCAGGGGCACCGTGAAGAGCGACAAATAAAAAGACGACCACGTATTAAATTCACTGCGCGCGAAGGCAACACCTACCGGGATAATCCGTTTTGCCCTCTCTTCATTCTCCGAGCTGCGATATAAAGAGTTATTGGTCTTGCCATTATCACCTTATGTAGAGAAGTGTTGTGCCAGGTGCCCACTCTTTGGCGAGAACAATTCCGTGAGAGTTTTCTTTTTTAGTACGGTAAGGAAAATAATTTTTTTCTTAATCAGCAACTGGACGGCGTAAAAGTTATTTGATGTTAAGAAGCTTTAAAATGTAGTCTCGAATTTAAAATATTATTCGAAATTAAGTACGTTCACATACTTGAAAATACTATTAGATTTATTAATATAGCTCAATGCCTCCGTATTAAATTGTAGATAGATTGTAGCAATTGCTATTGTAATCAACTCGGAAGAGAAAATTATAAGCGACTTTTAAACTTGTTTTCAGTTAATCTAGATATATCTAAATACTAGCGTGTCTGCCAACCTATAATCTTAGACCGAATTCCTGATAAAGCTCTAACAAGACTTGTTCACGCAAATTACGACCCGCTCCCTTAGCCAAATAATTCCTATTTGATTTTCTAAAAACATTTTTTAAAACAGACTGATTAAATACGCAGCTCATTCGATTTTATAATTGTTTAAATGATTTTCTTTCGCAAAATACGCTTGAATATAAAAGTCTTTCACGTTTTCAAAACAATTAAAAGGTGCTTTTTTCCCCAGTATAATTTTATGCAAACAATTATCTTACTGTTATTTCAACCCATAAACCCCGGCGAAAATGCGCACTTTCAATGCACGAAAAACATTTATTCTTTAAATATGCGAATCTGCTTTCGGAATTGAATTCTCTGGGGGGACGAGCTGCACACTACTATCCTTTGCACACACGGACAGACACCCGAATCGGAGCATTGCGCGAGAGGGAGAGAGAGAGAGAGAGTACGCATCGCGTTGGCAAGCGTACGAGTGAGAGAAAAAATAATGTTTCAATTCGGCCTAACACGGCCTCGCTCTGTCTCGCTTTCGCACGCCCGTGCTATGTAACCGCGTGTATCGGAACGCGATGTGTATTTAACTAGATTTTAACAGACTCGCGGGACACACACACACACACAGACACAGACACAGATACATCGACATACCGGGAGGCCGGAGCGGTCGATCAATGTCGACAATTTCGGTCGGACGGGTGGCTACTATATATCGTCGTCGACGCCGTGAGCGCGCGTGCGAAAGCTCGTTGTGCGTTCGGAAAAGCTGAAAAAAAAGAGAAAGGGTGAGCGAGAGAACGACGGAAAGCAGAATGCGCGTGCCCAAAAATAACATAAAAAAAGAGGACGAAAGATCGAAAAAAGGCGTATAAATGAAACGGGGGGGGAGGGGGTAGAAGAGGAGAAGAAAAAAATGAAACGTCGAGGAGGCAGGAGTATGCGCGCGGCGAGAAATGAAAGAGGGGGTATAGGGGGGTGGAAAGAAAAGAGCCGGCGGGGAAAAATAGATGGAAAAAAAGCGACGACGCGTATACCGATGCGTGTGTGCACGCTCGCTCGCTCGCGGAAGTTGGAAAAATATCGGCAAAAGGACAGAACAATAAATTCTGACGCTCGGACGGTGAAAGGACCGCGGGCGGAATCGCTTGGAAAAATGTTTAAATTGAAATTAACGCCGAGCGCCCGCGCGTGCTCCTGCTATATAGCTATAGTCTTCAATATTTGCGCTCTGCGGCTGACTTCGTTCTCGTCGTTTTATACTTATTTTGTTTAGTACCTCGTGTTGATTTCGAAATATAGTGTGTTTTTAATGACAATGGCTCAATACAACTTTTTATAGTTTTAAGAACAACTTTCATTATTATTTTTTTTTTTTGTACTTGCGTATTCTTCATTAGTTGTCAAACAATTTTGCAACCTTTTCATGTTTAATGAATTTATTTCAGTCATCTGATTTCGGGTTTACACATTGCAGTAAATGTGAAAAATGCAATCAAAACTAAATCTGATACGAGTGAATTTTGTATGAATCGTCAATAAATGAAGCACGACAAATGTTTTGACCCACGCAATTTACAATCGTATCCATGGTAAATTCGTATATTTTTTCTATATTTATTTTGGAATTTTAAAAGTGGGAAGTTATTGTTTTTCACAAGGCAACAAGCAACAGTAGAAAATTGAAAAACGCGAATTTTCTCTTTTAAATTTAACGTTAAAATGCGCGTGATATTTTATTAATAAAAAAAACTTTTTAATAAAAAAACTCGAATATCCCATAAGAACAGTGCTTAAAGTTTTAGATCTATGTATTAAAAATATTTAATAACTCTCGGTATCAGCAGAAAGCGAGCTTACACCGCAGCTTCCATTATTTTTAAACTGATGATACCTTCCTTTTTTACAACGTTCCTTTTCATCAGAATCAGTGCCACTATTTTCCTATAAGTAACCTCCCATATCAACCTTATAAATCGTTATCTCCGCGTAATAAAGCGCTCGATGATGGACGATTAACGATCTCTTATGGGAGCATGAAATAGTCGAATCGAGGTTAGATGGACGCTAGAGAGAGAGAGAGAGAGAGAGAGAACGCGGAGTAGAGTCCTGCGGAATTTAGTGCTCGCGAGGAACGCCAAAAATTACGAGCGTCCATAAAACAGGCTCGATTGTACTCCATAATGCATCATTGAGAGCGTGCGTGCTCGATGGTTCGCCTCGTCGATATACGGGGAGAGGGAGAAAAAAAACAAACGAAAATTCATCCACTCAAAGCGTGCCGTCGGAATAACACATAATACATACGAGTGTGAGCGAAGAGCGAAAGAGAGAGGGAAATAAAAGAGGCGGAATCAAGGGTGAATCGCACACCGATGTCATAATCGAGCGAGCGCGCGGGTATAGACGGGCGTCAAACAAAAGCAACGATCGGCATAAAGAAGGGTCTGGAAACGGAAAGCGAGTGAAAGGGAGTGAGAGAGAAGAGGTCGGCACGTACTCAGGGTCGACGATAAAAAAACGTATCGGCCGATAATGAGAGGGGTGGGCTCTCGAGACTGGTCGAATGACAAAAGAGGGACCAGTGTCAGAACGACGATTGATAAAAACGCGCGCGAAGCACCGTGCGGATGGCTGAAGTGAGGAAGAGAGAGAGAAGTAGGCCTCCCAAGGGCATGTTAATCCAGATAACACCGTCGGGGACGCCGATGTCTCTTTTTTTCTCTCTCTCTCTCTCTCTCTCTCTCTCTCTCTCTCTCAATATGCTTATATTCTCTACGAGAAATATGTTCGATCGATATTTAACCCGAGCTTTTGTTCACACATGCAACTGGAATTAGCGTTTCATCTCGCGTAGTTATTGTTTAATAGCGATTTTCCGAGAGATTGGAGCGCATACATCCATACGTCTGTCATTGCGAAAGAGCTCTGAAAAGTGTCGAGAGAGAGAGAGAGAGAGAGAGAGAGAGAGAGCACACGCGATTGCTCCCTCAAGCTTATAGCCAGAGAGCGGTGGACAATTATAGAGTCTCGCGCGATGGCATGGATTAATTATTGGATGACGATCACGGGCGCCTCGTTTTTGCGGGCACACGAGCTGTGTTATGTGTATGAAGGTATATATATGGGATTGTTATTATCGGCAGCTTCGAACTTTTGGCCGTCCTCGTGATATCGCCAGCGCGCGGAATAATTATTGCGTTAAGAAGTGCATGTCACACGTGTGTGAGTGTGCACGCGCGCGGCCTGTGTTATTATTGGAAATGTCATTACGGCTTAATACGTTGATATATCCCCGGTTGGAATAATATTATTCTATTGTTTGCGCATTAATTTATCGACTGCCTCGTAGAATTGTAGAGCACTGTAAGTTCAAAAGCTTACGCAAATGAGTTGTGAAGTTCGCGTGTTGCATGAGTTACAACGCTGGCTTTAGTTTTAATTGAATTAATTTTACCTTGATTGTATACAATATATACGTACCAATTGAGCGTGTAAAATGATTTGGATAAATCTTCTGACGTGTACCACTATTTGACGTCTACAATTGAGACGACACTATTTCAAGAGGATTGCATAAGTAAGTAATTAGCATGATGACTTATAAATGAGATAAGTCGACACATTTTTACGACTAATCATTGTAGAACGTGAACAATTTTTATAGAGTTTTATAGTCGTACTAAGTCATAAAACTAGTTTTGAAAGTCAGCATCATCAATAGCTATTTTTAAGCACGAGTCATCTCTAAGCGCGCTTCGCGCGCCACTTTTGTTTTTGTAACGTAGCAACCCATTATTTCCACCAATCGACTCACGAATAAAATGATTTTACAACAAATCCATCATTTTTTAAAGATAGGATTTATTCATTGCAATTAGACCGAATGCATTTTAGTCCTAAAGTTTTTGCCCATTTCTTCTGCATTATCAAAACCTATAAAGTGGTATATCGCATACAGTTTCTACCAATTTATTATTATACTCTTTAACATAAATTAATTATTTTAATTATTTCGTTTGCACTCATTGCATACAAGAATATTTTTTATCAAAAAACATGTTAAGGTAATTTGTTAATTCTTTAATTTTAAAACATATTTTTGCTGAAAAAATGTATGTCCCATTCTTCAGGGATATAAATTCCACGTTCAAAATTCTTTTCTGATTCTATCAATATTTTCTATATAATTTTAATGTTGTTAATTGTTTTCATATTATTTAATTATGACATTATTGTGCATGCTTGTTCTGAAAAATCCGTTTACCCGGCCCTCCATACCTTTAAAAATTATTATCATAATTGTTTTAAGAGATTTTATTAATATCTCCAATAGGATTTTCATGTTCGCAAAATTACTTTGGTACTCATATTACCTTCACCATTATTTGACACACTTCTGTGGAGTGTCATGCTTGACACGTTGGAATCCTTCGTATCTCATTAAAAAAAATTTATAACATCTTCGGAGCTTACTTTTTAAAATGATAGAAATTATATATAAACAAAAAATAAAATGAAGTATGTATAAGAAAATTACAAAATCTGTATATTAAGAAACCAAATATATGTAATTGACAATAAGATCCTTTTTTTTATCTTACGATAAACGATGTTATCCTTAAAAAGAAACAAGAGAATATTTCAGAATACACAATATTTAATGCCGAATAGTGGAGTTAGTGGAACAGTTCATTTTGATCGTCAGCCAGAATTTCCGAAATTTTTCCATAAAAAATAAACGACCATATGCCCCTACACCCGAACATGATATTTATCTTTCGCGCGTAGCGAAATAATATACTGAAACGATGCAGACGCAGAACACAACCGTCTTTTTATCGTTCGACGCGGCTGCTGCTGCTGCTCCATACGCGCGAGGGGAAAGCGCAAAAAAGCGTTCGTGCGCGCACGTGCACGTAAGCCGCCTACATACGTAACGAGAGAGCGGTACATATGCTCTCTCTCTCTCTCTCGTGTATGGATCTGGGAAAACGCGAGTCCGATACTACATCTATTAGTCAATCCCGAATGAATATTTGATAGCGAGAGTTATGCCCCGATCAAATTCCATCTCCACTTTCATGCCCCCTTCTCTCTTCCTCGGCCCTCTTACGTATATTTTATGCGGCCGACGTGCGGGCGTATGTACACGTATATATATATATGTACGTATATATACTGATGTGCAACGCTCTTTCGCGTATATTTTACTTCCGCGCGTGCGCGCATTCCTCGCGCCCTATCGCTCGCACCACGAGAAAGAGTGAGAGAGCAAGTCAAAATGCGTGCCTATATAGGTATATATATACATACACACACACACACACGTATAGGTAGATGTATGTGTGGTATATATGTGGTACCTTTTGCACGTTCCCTTCCATCAAGCAAGCGCGTGTGCATACGTATCTCGCGAAATTTTTCAAAGGTGGGGGATAGCGCGTGTGAGAGAGAGAGAGTTTCATTTTGGATAAGCGAGAAATGCGCAACTCAATTTCCCGAGTGAATTTTCAGTTTTCAGGGGGGAGGTATATAGGTGAACGGGCTTTGCATGCGGCTCTGTGTGAATATGTGCGGGGAAACAGTTTTTTGTCGATGCGAGCGTTGTTTTCGTGGTCGAGATGCGAGTGAACTGATGTGATTCACCGGTAACTGAATGTAATGGAAACGAATAAATTAATGTGAAATTGAAGATCTTATAAAAAAATCTTCGCTATGGTGTAATTCAAAAGCCAAAAATAAAATTTCGAGAAATATATTATATATTATCTTGTGAAAACTTCAATTTTAATTTTACAATTGAAGTCATGGAATGAAAGTATTAAAATAAACTTTATCACGACTTACATATTTATGATTTGTCAATACTAGCGCTATTTTAATATTTATAATTATTTCAAATCACATCTATATATATATATATATATTATAATACAAAATAACATTATACCTAATCATATAAAATGTAATTATACTTTTTTGCCATTAGCTGGTACGTTATCTGCAATTTATGTTTATGGACGTTCAATATGGCTTTTAAATATGTAGTACGTTTTTCGAAACCACTAACCATAAAAGACGATGTATTCTTAAAAAAAATAATTTACATTTACCGATAAAATTGCAAAGTGTTTCTAGTTTGCTTTACTGCCAAATACTTATTTGCACTAGTCATCTATAAAAATAAGCATTACCTATAGGAATGCTGGTCATCTGGTACTCTTCCAAACTTTCTGAAAGTAAGCAATCTTCACAAAAACATTTCAATGTATATATAAAGAAACCCATAACCATTATAAGTCACTGTTCCAAAATACTCCTATTTTAATATTTCAAATCCTTTCTAAAAGCGTTAATAATAAATTTTACCACATCTATAAACATAAAACAAGTATGTAAACAATTTTCGGATATAAATAATTCATTTGTCTTGAAAAAATCATTATTTCTCAAATAAACAAACAATTGACTTTTAAAATGAACACAAGATTAAACTTTCATTCACCAAGTTAAAACCCTCTTTAAATAGACAGTCTATATACAAGATTACAAAATATGCAGAAAAGTATATTATAATCATACTACCCACGTACTACTTTCGCTGCCTAATCCCCTCAAAAACTTTTCACGAAAATTGCCAAAAGAGCAAGACAAAGATTCCGCTCGATATAACATCTACTTAAACACACGCCCACCAGGGTAGCCTCCCCATCTCCGAGATTATCACGATATATACCTTGGAGGGTGGATAGCGGCTTAAGATTTTCCGCGGTGCGATCAGTTTATGCAGGGCCGCAAGTGGCTATAATTATGAATAAAGAGCCCAGCGAGAGAGCCCCCCCCCTCTTCTCCCTACCCCATTTATCGCCCCGCGAGATTGATCGTTCGCAGCGATATATTTCCCGTGCGCGCGCGCGTGTGCACCCTCCTCATCTTTTTCTTTTCACGCTCCCTTTATACGACGGTACCTTGCACGCGCTCTCTCTCTCTCTCTTCGACTTGGCAGTAAAGCCGAATACTCAAGACTCGTGAAATATTTATCAATTACTTTACTTACGGGGCCATTATCTCTCTCCCTCTCTCTCACTCTCGTCGTGTGTATTTTTATGGTCATTACAAGGAACGAGCGCGTTGTGGCTCGCAAAGGTGTGTGTGTATGTGTGTGTGCGTATAGAGCAAGCGCGTGGATAATTTTATGGTACCGGGAGATTGCTATACGCCGTTATTACGCTTTGATAGTCGAGCCGAGTGAAGCATGGGTTATTAATTAATAATTGTGCAATTTATATCTCCCCCTGCGCGCGTGAGTCTCAAATCGATTTACGATCATTACCTATATTTTGGATGTTAAGTGAATTAACGGCGAACGGATCATTTTCGTCATGGTTCGGGTATAATAGTAAAGATGGTAATGCTGAATTCGCTTGATAGATGTGTAACGTATTTTCACGTGGACGATTATATTAGTAGCGTTAAACAGGACGCGCATGTTTAATGGTAATAATAAAGGAATGCGATTTCGGGTGAAGAAATGTCGACACGATGAAGTGTTATTCATAATTTGATGTAAAAATAGGTATCAATGTGTAAAAAATTTATATTAACCAAAGTAAAAGCAAGATATACATATATAATGCCTGAAATTTTTACCTAATTAATTAAGAGACTTTAATTGATCGCAAATTAAAAGACTCTTAATGAACCAGTGATCCTTTTATTTAGGAATTAAAATATCTAGGTTAATCTTAGAAAATCTATTAGAATAGTAAGGATCGAATTAAACTAATCAGGGATAGAGAGGAAAGCTCGTACGTGTTTACCTTATTTTCACTTTGAAAAGCTTATTTAACTCTACAATTATAATTAACTAACTATTCATATGACAACAAATATCTTTTAATAAACAGAAAATAAAACTTTTGCTTTTGCGCTCTGAGAACTTTTTTTTCCAATTACGGGAAAAAATACTTTTAATATCAGTCGCCGGCGGAAAACATCGGGGCTTCAGAGCCGGAAAATTTAGAATATGCATTAAACGCCGGCCGGAGCCGAAAGAAAAGGAATCCTTTGAGGAGAAAGAAACTTGTGTGCTTTCCCACTCCCTCCTCTCTTCCTCTCTCAACACCTCAGCTATGTATATGTATGTATGTGTACCCTCGGCAACGCGATCTTTTTCCTCTCTTATTCTCTCTCTCTCTCTCTTTCTCTCGCCGCTATTTTTTCCCATTCACGCCTCTCGATGCCGTTCCTTTTCCCACCTTCAAATCCTTGCCCCGCGCTCTCTCTCTCTCTCACTCGCGCGAACGCACAATGCATACGAAAGACGGCGCGTTCGCATATGCAAGTTTCTTCCTTCTCCACCGCTCCTCGATGTAATCGTCCCTCTTTCAGTCTTTCGTCGACGTCTTTTCTCGCGCACAGCATTTCCATGCGCACCACTGCGGTACCCGCCCGCGCCGACTTTAACGCCGACTGATTTGCACGTGATTCGCATGTCCGAAAGGAAGTACGAGTCGTACGTGCGAGATAAGGGAGAGAGAGAGAGAGAGAGACGTTGGTTAGGGGCTTTTCCAGACACGCTATGCCTTATTTAGTAAATGTTGTTTAGAACCGCATGTAGCGTAATATTTAGCGAACGGAGAGTCCCTCAGAGACATACACGGAGTAACGGCTTACAAATTCATTTTTAAAATGGAATTCTTTAAAACCTGTTTTTAAAATATATATATAGGATATATACGCAGATATAATCGTATACGAAGGTGTTAATGGATTAACTAATATTAATTTCCCACGACGTAAAATACTCGAATGCTCCATAACATTTATTTCCCTCTCGACATCTCACACGCAAAATTCGCCAGTGCGTTTTTCTCAGTGTATATATATATATATATATATAGACACACACACACATAGCGTTGCGCGAAACCTACCTTTCGCTTCGATTTTTCCGACGCCACGCGATAATGCTTTGTTTCGAATGTATATACGGATATACACACACGTGGGGATAGGAGGACAGAGAGTTGCAGGCTCGGGTGTGGGAGTTCGTTCCTTGGTGCTCGCGCGTTCCCTCTGTCCCACGGGAGTACCGTAGCGTCGACCAATACCGATTTGCGGCACGGGGATTCGCCAAAGTCTTCTCAAATATCATTTTTCTACCCTGCCTCGCGCGCACGCTGCTTTACATATCGTCCTTCGCTGTCTCGCCCGCACGCTGCGGAATGGAAAAAGTGTGCTTTCAAAGCGTCGTGTTTTTCGTTTTTTTTTTCACTTTTTAGTTTTTCCTGCCGTCTGTGTCGTTTTTCGTGGGAATTATCGGCTCTTTGTTAGTGACCATTGACTTAGTTGAGTTTTATGTATTGTTTTTTTTTTTTTATAAAAATAGGTTAGAAATTTTCCGGGAATACTTTTTCGTGCCAACGCTTTTAGAAAATCACTAACAATATTGCTGAATTGTTGCAAATAAAATGTACGCGTGCGTACAATGTAAAAGGTTTTTATTGAAATATAGTATATTGTGAGTGTCATTTTACATTCGGTACTGTCAAAATAAACAATATCCAACAAACATTGACATATTTACAAGAATATCACAATGTACATACAATTGCGTTAATCCCTATTATTACGACATTTACATGTATTTTATTTCACAATATATAGTAACTTCAATATATAAGTATAATATAAACAACACGCACGTTACAAACTTTATCACGGGCAACAATTAGAACAAACAACTTGCGGAAATATAGCGCTGAGGGATAAAACCGGCGTATTTCTTCCCGCTAATCCAAAAATATTTCTCATCTGGCAGCATTATTTCCGCGTAAGCAATGTTAAAGCGAGTGTTTAACGTGAAACGCGCACGCGGTAATTGGCGAAATTACAAAGAATTATATCGTCCACGTCGACGCGGCGGGCAAGTAATTTTCGAAATTTTCATCTGACCTTAATAGGCTCGCAGGCAGCGTCGGTACCGAGCTTTCTTATACCGCTCGGCTCTACGGGCAGCTTCCTGTCAGTGCACCCGGGGGAGCCTGTCGACAGAGCTAGAGCGAGAAAGAGAGAGAGAGAGAGAGAGAGCTCATTAACCGTAAAATCAAGTCTAATAGGCGAGATCCCATCAAAAAGTAAATCTCTCTCTCACTCTCTAGGCGGCGAAATGACGAGACGACAAGGGAATTGAATTGAAAGCGTAGCGCACGCGACAGTTGCCGGGATGAATTTACGGGGGTGGGTTAGTTAACCAGGCGCACGCGCGCGCGTCTAATCGAAAAGACCGTATATGCGGACAGGAAGGAAGAGGAGAGGAGAGTTTATACGCGAACCGCGGTTGTGGTTGCTGTTGCAACGAGAGAAAAACGTCTTACGGAGGCGCAGAGAGTGCGCGCAACAACGTAAGATTAATTGCCTTAATTTCCGAGACATGATTAATCATAATTAACACGTCGACTGCGCGCAAACCGACGTCCGTATATATACGTACATACACACGAGTAAAGGATTATATAGGTGGTGCAATACGGGCCAGCCGAAACGCAGAGCGGAAGGAGCTGTGAGCGCTATGCACGAGCTTTTAGCAACTACTTACTTGTAGCCGTGGGGCACGCGGTATTTGGATGAATAACAACGAGAAAAGCGACGTCGGCGGCTGTTTTCGCGATGAAGGAAGGAAGGAAAGGGAAGGAATGTTTTTTTCGCAAATTAAGAGATTGCAATAATGGCCTTAATGTTCCGAGCGCGCGCAGAACGACGGCCAGAAATTACTTTGCCACTTTGCAGCGCGAGCTCGCGGTTATTTATCGTCGCCTTATTACCGTGGCCGACCGCGGATTTTCTCGCGCGAAGAGAAAACCTCTTGGTCCCTTTCTTTCCTCCTCGCGCTCCTCTAACTCGAGCTGTTCAGAATTTCGGCAATTATAAGTGCCCCGAAATAGCTCGAGATAATCATATTTTAGCGAAGGAATATATTGTATGTTAACGCGGAAGAGCATAATGAGTATAACGAGGATATTGATCAGACGAAAAGGTTTTAATAGTGCAAAACATTTATAATAAAAGAGTGAATGTAATTCGTGTAAATAAAAAAATACTTTTAAAAAGCTTATATAAAATTTTGATGATGCTTTAATTAACAATGTACCGTTTTCGCGTTTCAATTTTCATGGTATATATATAATTAGAGGGCAAGGCAAAAATTCACGGCTATAATTACGTTATAAACATGCACCTTCCTGTTTTCGTATATTAAAGCTCATGTATTTGGGTCAGTGTGCTTTGCAAGAAGATTGGCGTCCTACTTTTGCTGATAGATTGATTAGACAGGTGCGTTAAACTAAGTATCCGGAAACTGGAGCTCGCTTAACATATTTTTTTCGGCAAGGCAAAAATGTAGATGATGTGCCGCCCTTAAGTGCTACCGGAACAAATTGAAATTTTTTACCGCTTCTTTTGCCTTTATTGTTTCTTTTAAACGTTATAGCTATATGCAAAGCCTTTTATTATCATTACTGCTAACAATTTTTTAAATCTATATGTTACTTGGGAAAACTCACATTTTAACATAATAAGCACATTCTTGTTCTGAAAAATTTAAAATACTTCAAAATATATAATTTTTATGAATTTCATTCTTTAGAAATTATTTAGATTTAAAATTAATTAATCCTGCACAAGATCAGAAAATAAACCATATATTAACCCCAAAAACAGACAAACGACAATTTATGCAAGCAAAGACTAATCACAATCTAAACGCTCCTTCCAAGCCCATTAAGCCTGGAAGAAGTCCGTGTTAGCTGGAAAATCTACGTACACCACGCGCGAACCTCCTGTTCATCCGCAAGAAAACAACCAAAAAAAAAGACCAAGCAAGTGCCAGCCCTTGCATAAAACAAACAGTACGTAGGCTACCCTCTCACCCGCGCCTCCTCGTATACACGCGCTTACACTCCGCAGCCTTACGCCTTCTTATACGTCGCTCTCTTGTATACCTGCGCGCGAACTGAGAAAACGCGCGCAAGCTGGAACGAGAGAGAGAGAGAGAGTGTCGGCTGCAGAGTGTAATTACCGCTTAATTGACGGTGATTAGTTGCCGCTTGATAGTCGTTAACGTTCAATTACGCTTGCACGCCCCGGCGAACAGCCGCGCGCTGCCGAGATGGAAAGAGAGAGAGAGAGAGGTGGAGGTGAAACGAGAAAAAGGAGGAGAGAACGTAGGGTGTGCAGCAGCGGCTCGAGCTTTCCTCCTCTTCGCGCGTAGTAGAGCTTCTTGTCGGGGAAAGGAGACGCTGAGCGTGATTTGTTTTCTTTCGTCGGATTGCAGAGAAAAGTACTCTCGGTCTCTTGGCCCGTGCGCGCCTATGTTTGCAAGGAGGTGCAGAACGAGATGGCTGCTGCTGCTGGGAAGAGGAACGGAGGGAGAGGAGAAAATTGAAAGCCACGGTGCTTTGGATTGAAATATCTGGTGAGTAGAAGCTAGAAGTCCTTGGCCACTCGACGGTCCCTGTGTTGCTCTGGCTTGCCTGAGAATGAATCTCGGTGAAGAAAGTATATTTTGCATTTTGGATTAAATGGAAGGAGACCTGTGTGTCTGTGTGTGTGTATCTGTCTGGGAAAATTGACTGACAATTGAGGTGTGAAATCTTTGATGTAATTACGATAGCATGAAATGATCAAATAAGAATGGTTTGATTTGGTTATGATGTGAGAATATTGAACAGCAGATGTAAGATATTATTCAGTTGTAAGTGGCAAGAATTGATTAATAAATGCAGTGCTATGTCGCGAATTTCACTTGAAAATTTAAGTGTATTTTTAGATAACTGGAGACGTTCGTTCAAACGATATGTACTTAATATATCAAATTTTATTAAATTTTCACGGCTTCTAAAATAAATAATTTAATCTGATTACAGTGGAAAACTTTTCATGGATCATAAACTAATTGAAATGAATAAAAAAATTGAATTAATTTGATACTTACTCTTTGAAACTCTATCAAGTGCGTAAAAAATATAGGAAAAAAAAATTATTTTGAGATATCACTTAATTAACTTTCTTACATATTGACTTAACATTGTTTCTAAAAAGTTATTCAGAAATTAGAAAAAAAATTTATTTCAGTTTCATCAAGTACATTTTTTTTTTAATTTTAAAATATTTAGTATCTTTAAAGCCTATTCAATTCTTTAAAAGTTATTTCTTTGGTTCTAAAAATTTCTCAATACTATATTTCTCAATAAACACTTACTGAGCAAACTTTATAACAAAATTTTTGCACGTTCCACATACCGAAAAAGCAGCACAACTACTTACTTTTGCCGTCACGTGAATATTCCTTTCGATCCTGAAAATTTTGTCTTTGCCGTACGCTTCGAAACAGCCATCCATAAGCCAGCAAATGAAGCGAAGCCGAAAAAAGCAGAAAGAGCCCGAAGGATAAAGACGAAAATTGTGCACCAAGGACTAGGCTCTCATACATACATCCACACACACACACCACATATATATCTGAAAAGCTCGAGAAAGGGAGGCGCTCGTGCGCCTCTCCACGACGACGACGTGTGCGGGGAATAAATGTTCGGTAGGTGGAAGGGGTGGTGGATAGACGGTGCGGAGGCTAGGCGCGAATGTGAGCGTGTAATAACCCTTCGAAATATCTCCCAGCGGGCTTAAGCTCCGAGGCACCTTCGGGCGGCACGACGTTATATGAAATCTTTAAGCTCTCTCTCTCTCTTCTCTCTCTCTCTCTCTCTCTCTCTCTCTAGCACGATCTCTTTCGTGCTATACACTTCCTATATATATCCCGCGATCGAAAAGTATTTCTCATTTGATCTTTCTGCCGGCACCGCCCGCGCGCGAGCGCGCGCACGGGATTACGATGCCGGCGCCGCAAGCGCCGGAAGAAAGGGCCAAGGCGTCTGTGTACAAGTCCACTCCTACTCATGGACTTCTTCTCGTTTTCTGCTAATAATGAACTTTTTCAAAGGTCGATAGAAATTCGTTACTCGTTCTTGCGCACACTCTAACGGCGATTAGGTGGGATATACGAGGTGCCATATATATATACACACAGAGAGAGTGGCCGACGGTAGTTCCTTAACTTATTTAGAGGAGATTTACACGCGCGAGACTTTGCTTTATTAGCTTGCGTATAGTGCAATTTCGTTATTGTTTCTGCGAGCTTAAGCGGCCTTTGTGAATTCTCGTGGAGCTGCTCGCGCGTGCGATCCTTAAGTCTTCTGTGGAATATTGCACAAGTTGGTAGGAAGTATTTTTTTTTCGGAAGAGTTCTATTTTCGTTCCAGAAATCGATGTTTTGGCCAGGACCGAATTTCTTAGTTAATGAGATTTATTGAGATTTGTGTCGGAAATCAATTCGGCGGTCTTTGGTATTAATACTTACCTTTGTATGTTATTCAATATAGGAAAATGTTAAAAGTAAAATTAATAATTAGTTTTGATTGATTAAGGATTGTCACTGCATCATTAAACCGATTATTCAAATTAAAAGTTTTGAATTAAGCCACAATAATTTCTCACCTGATATCAATATATAATATGTTTTAAAATATCTACACTTATGAATGATCAGTGAAAATGATTATTTTAACGTTGTATCGTTCTCAGTCAATTATTTGAAAATTTGATTAATTATTCAACGCTGGCGCGCGCGCCGACGTGTACGTGAACATATTGTGTGTGTATATATATACCTACTTATTATATACAAAACAAAACTAACAGCGACACGTAGGGCTGCGGGGACTCAGCTGTGTTCGCGCGCGCTCTCTCCTCGTGAAGCAGAGCGCAGTAGCGCCGCCCTTTGTACGCTGTTGGCACTAAATTTTTTGATAGGATTTGACATCAAGTATAAGAGGCACAAAAACATTCCACTAGATTCCCCCCCAGAAATTCCCTTCAGGCTGAAGGAAAACAATTTATAATTAATTTTGCGGTCACTAATTTCGAGCCTCGATTAGTCGTATACGAAAGCATCTTTCACCATGAAACGTTTTACAGATAGAATGTATAAAAAATACTTTCAAATGAAGTCCTCATATGTCGTATTTACTTCTGCATTAATATAACATGGGAAGTGTAAAAAAAAGTGAGGTTGGAAAACCCCAATACAAAGTATAAAGCGTATGCCTGCTCGTTTGAAACGTCACGTTACGTTCCTTACTCGCCAAGCAAGCTGTTGCCACGCCCTTGGATATATAATTCAGATATATGAGAATAATCTGACTTCACCAAAACGTTACTAAACAAAGAATTAGCTATTTTATTTTATACAAACCAAAGGTGATTTGAAATGATTGATATTGAGCTTTTCGAAGACAAAAGTTTTTCATAAAATCGATACCTTCGAAAATAACATAATCAATTTTTTAACCTTCTCAAGAAACAAAAATCTGCGCAATATAACAATTACCGTCCGTAACAAGAGGAAAACCATCCCCGAATATCGATGAGACTAGTCGCATAAGGAGGTCGAACGTTCGGTCACGTTCTCGCAGTTCTTCAAGCGCGTATACGCGACGATTAACCCCCCTATACTTTTCGCTCACTTTTATATTATACGGGGGGCGCGAACAAGAGCCCACTCGTATAACCCGACGCGTGTATATATGTATATGTATAAAGGGTCTCGCAATTTTTCAGGCGGCAAACTAAGAGGATAAAGGACGCGATTTCCCCACATCCCGCCTATCGCTGTCTCATCCTTAACTTTCCTGATTTTTCGCGTATCGAGTTACACGGCGATCCTCGTCCCGCACACACATACATATATATGTATATACCTCTGCCACGCAGTCTCGTCGACGTCCGACGATGGGAGTCAAAAAGAAGGCGGTAGTAGCTCGGATGGCACGCGATATCGCGAAGAATGGAGAGAGAGAGAAAGAGGAGGGCTGAAGATTACGGGCTGAAATACCGAAGTGGCTGCGCGCGCGCATACACACACACACACGACCGGAAGCCAGCGTGAGATAGGAAGAAGAGAGACAGCGAGAGGGTGGGTGAGTTAAGGGCCGCGCGGGGAGAGAGATCAAACGCTCGGGCTGCCGCCGCAAAAAATCTCTTAACCAAATCACCTGCAAAAAGGATAGCTTGAGGTTGGGAGGTACGCTACGAGGATGGAAACACAGGTATATGTATATATATATGTGTGTATGCAGGGCGAGGCTGCCATGGTGCGGTCGCGAATAAAAGCGTTCCGTAAATTTGAGTGGTGTGGTTCCGGCGACGACGTTACTACTTGCCGCTGTATAACGCTCGCTAGCTCGTGAACACGGAACTGACCGATCTCCCTCGTGTGTCGTAAAATATTCTTCGCGGCAAGTGACCAGAAGGATGTAACGTATATATAGATATACACAACCACGTACATGTGCTGCTCGAGAGAACGGAAGGATACGAGTGGGTATATATATATGAGGTATCGTTCTTTTCCGAGAGCGATTAAGAGTCGAGTGGAGAGATGCGGGTTGATGTATCGCAAGGGCGCGGGCCCGGAAGAATCGAGTGATCGTCCTGGAGTTAAGAGTGCGCGACGTGGTCAAGTTTCGTATCAGTGCGGAAGGACGCATAGGCTTTGTGAGAAGGAGTTTCAATTTCGTTGATTTGGCGATTGTATTTGAGGAATATATATTCCACCTAGGTGTAGTATTCGGTTGAGCAATTGAGAGAAAAATAGTAAAACAAGGGGGAATCAGAAAAAATCACAACTCATGTTAAAAAGATTTTTATATCCGAAATAGTTAAATTTTTATTATCATGATTGTTGAATAGTCTCAAGCTGTGTTTTGCTCCTAAGCATGCTTTATCGATAATATTATAACACTTTTATTGTCACTTAAATTATTTATAATCTCATCGAAAAATTATGAACTCTTGATATCGTACTTGTTTCTTACCGTTTTACAACTTTAATATTTAAAGGTAACCTATATTTTTCGCATACGCAATACCTAGAAAATCCAGTATCTTTATAATACACAAAGACAAATATCATATATCGATACCGGTAATTCATGAACTAAATGATATAAATTTTTTGTATCGTTAAAATATAGTAAAGTACCTAAAATAGCTAAGAGAACAGGAAAAACCACATTATTTGTAAATTAATCAAAACTAATTCCAGTAAACTTTTCTTATATATATTGTAGACATAGATGCAATAATTCTTATATATTTACGGGACTTTTTTTCCAATACTTATCGACTGTCTGTGGAAATTACTTATTAAATTCTTTTCGCCGAAGCTTTTAATTCACAAGTAGATTCGCGGTCGGACAATAGAGGGGGAATAAAATGCAGCTTTCCCCGTCTATGCGCGGTCTTTCGAGGGTCCTTGAATGCCGACTTTCGTAGGCCAACCATAGAAACGTTTTCTCGGGACAAATAACTCCGTAAGAGCATTACGGATTACTTGACGGGATTTTCCTACGATTTTCAGAGAGAATTCCCCGAGTAAAATAAGAAAATTACATTTTATTCTTCCATTCTATTTTTCTGTTAATATGTACTTCAGATTCTGCTCTAAGATTCCTAAGGAAAACTTGTATAGCTCAGATTTTATTTGCGGTATTTCTACTGTAAAACTAATATATTTTATAAAATTCTTATTTCTATTGTATGTATTTAGTGATATAAACGATATACCGTTTTAAAACTGCATTACATTATTACGTTAACATAATGAATATGCTTTACTTCCCTCAACTTTTTATCCTGTTTATAAACATATATTAGTTACGGAGAACAGCTTAACTCCACATCAATAATATTACAACTGTTTGAAAAAACGTACACACTTCTGACCGTCAATTTTAAATACACACATTATCTACCGCTAATTGTTTCACGCATTTCGCTTATTCTCTAATAAAAAACACTTCTCAACATGCAACCTCTACTCATCGCTCACTTTTCATCCTGTACCACCCTCCCCTCGCAAAAAATCACTATTAATCAAACAGTTAATAACGCGTGACTGCATCCCTCCTCGATGTTTGCCGCGAGCGTCGCACATATCCCAAAAGAAACACGCGCTCGCCGTTTCTAATTAAAATAATCCGCGAGTGTTGCCGCATAGATACTTGCCCGCGGGGCTAGAGAACTCATCTGCAACCTCCGTACTCGCGTGCATCTATAGTCGCCCACGGCGGTGGCGGTAGCTGCAGCAACGACGACGGCAGCGGAGGCGACAAAAAAAAAGGAATAAAATATTTATGAGCCAAGCGTGCATATATGCCGGGCCCGCGTACAAAGCTACCGGACAGACGAGATACATATTTATTCGCCTAACGGGCGTGCATTCTTTTGCATAATGAATTTCGCGCGCGCGCGCGCCGCCGCGAGCTTTGGTATCGCGTACACAGCCACCCTGGAGCTTTTTTATCGTTTGCAAAAAACCGAACAGCCGGCTCACCAAAAAGCTGAAGGCGGCCCTCAGATTTATACCCCTGAGCTCTCGTGGATACGGGCGAGCATTGTCCGCATATCTAATTTCATTGCTGGACAAAAAGACCAAACAGATGCTTTTGAGGACTACAGCGAAAATCTATTTCTATACGGCGTGAACAGAGAAAGATTTTGTGGTATGAATATTTAAAGGATATTCTCGTTTGGATTTAGATCGTGGATGAGAGGAAATAATTTCGCTGGATTTTTTTAATTATTCGTAGAAAAGTCATTGTCATTTAAAATTATAAATCATAATTAGCTTTAGGGTTATAAATTTTTTGTTTAATATTTTTTATCTCAATACTTTACAAGAATACTGTTGTGATATTTCATTAAATTAAAAAAAATACATACGTCACTTGGTAGTTAGATAATCTTTTAAAAGTATAGATAAAACTTTATAGTAAGTTAGTATATCGAAATACGTATGAATGTCTATTTTATAATGAAATAAATATAAATATAGGTTTTCCGATGAAAATGTGCCGAACCGCGTATAATTCATTGATTATTTTAAAAATACTTGCCTTTGAATGTGTGAAATAAAACAAATAAAATTTTGTGTCAAACAATAATTTTATTATTTTATACATCATTATATCATTTTAATTTCTCAATTAATATGACAACTTAGAATTTGAAAGAAAACTGTATTATCGGTAGCAGATATTGACGTAGACACCTTATACATATAATTTCTGCTTTAACTGTTCCTGATACCATGTACATTTATCACATTAAATAAAATATATTTACGATAACAAAAGTAAACATTTTTATATTTAATTGATTTTCTCGCTTAAGCACACAATTTATTTCAAAAGTTATCACATAATTACAGGCAGCATTTTTATTATTTCAACGCTACTACGTTGTTTGAATATTTTCCGTTATTGTTTAAATTAATAAATATAATTTTTTACTCAGATAAACTATGATGAAAGCTCGAATTACTTACGAAATATAAATAACAAATGTTTAAAGATTTTCAGGTCAGTTTTTTACTATTAAAAACAGAAAAACGTACTGCAATATTAAAAAAAAATTAAGAAATAGTAAATATATAATATTAATAGTATATAGTAGAATAATAATACTATTTATGTCATGCACTTTAAATATATATTTTGAATAAGACAACAACAGCATCATAAGAGATAAATATAACAAAACTTTAAATATTTTAACTAAAACAAAAAACATCATATTGACGTATGAATAAAAAAGTGGTGTGTAATAATTGATACAATTTTTTGCATTTTCTTATGAATTTACCATGTTTCTTTTTACCAGTGGAATAGTGGAAGGTGTTTATAGTCTATACGATAATTTTATTCTCATAACATTTTGTAAATGCAATGTGCTTTGTATATCGTCAAGTAATAGGTATAGACCAGATAAAATAGAATGAGCTTATTTGTTAACAAATAATGATTTATTAATTTATTTATTTACTATTATTATACGGATAACAAGTTCTGTGAAATGATCAATACAGAAATATAATTACAATAATACAATATAAATTAAAAAATACAAAATTAACAATAAGTAACAGCAATAAATTAGAGCAATAAGCTAGTATGTAGTACTGGAAATTTTAGAAATTTTTTACTGTAATAGATTAAAAGAACGTTTGATTCTATTTACGGTAGAATAAAGCCAAAACGTAAGGTACTAACGTCATCGTGCATAATCATACTTGCTCGCAGATTATAGGCTGACTGACTAACCGAAAACAAGTCGGTAATATCATTACAGTTGATATATTTATTTGATAATTTAAAGACTAATATACTATTATGATACTAATGCAAAAACTTGATTGCGAAAGCTCTAAACAAAGCAATGATAGTACTTAATTGAAGTCTATTCTATTAAGATTTAAGTATGTATAGAGTTCAGATTTTAAAACAATAAAACAGATTGAATAAAATCAACAAAATAAACATGTAAAGTATCATGATAATATCGTTAATATTAACACAGTTGTGCATTTAAATAAGCCTAATAAATTAAGAGATTCATAATTAGGTATTAGAATTTTAATTTTTCCTTAAGTGCTCCGTTTTGTAAATCTACTTCTTGCACTCATTTGGAATTAAAATTTCATAATATGGGAATAAAATGAGTCTTTTGCTATTCTTACGTCAGATCTAAAAGTACATTGATTCATAGTATAAGTTCTGAAATAACTCACTTTAATGTTTGTTTTATTTTGACATCTATTTGGAGGATATATTATATTCTTTTTATATATACTTTATTAACGATTATTACTTTTTTTAGGATATAAGATTTCTTAATTATACATTGTATATTTAGATGTAATCTTCATCTAATAGTACTCTGATAAATAAATAAATAAATAAAATAAATACATAAATCTGACATAAAAATAACAGACGCAATCAATGATATCCATTGAAAAATTATTTTCTGCTGCTTATGATGAAAGTTTTTGTAAGTTTAAAAATACTTGGCAGATATCACCCTAATTTCGCAGACATCACATTCGGCCAGCGTCAATGATATTCGAACAGAATAATATTATGTAATGTTGTATCAGAAATAATGTAATTATATATTCATCCATAACAACTGTCATCACAACTATTTTTTACAATAACATGTCATAACGTTTGTCATTTTTTTCGCCATACATACTTTAATTAGTAGTTTTTACATTTTACATTTTCATTCAAGTAAATTACATGACCTATCGCAATAATGCAATCATGAATCAGACTAAGCGTAAGAAAACAAACACAGTTTATCAAAGTAACTTATCGCTCAGTCTATCTCATCTTGACATTAAAACTGGATAATCCAAACAAATTTGATTATTTTCGCGCTACTGTAATAGCTCGCGTAATCGAAACTTTTCCGCGAGACTGTGCTACATAACAATACATAATATCGATAATTTAACGGTACAAGGAAAGTTGGTAATTCCTCAATAAATCCAGATTCGTAAAAAGGACACGCAGCATGAGGAAAACCAAAAGCCGATATATACAGAGCGAGCGCCAGAGAAAAGAGTGTGCCATTGCCCTCGACAGTGGCGAATCATCACACAGATAAAGCACTCTATCTTTCCCCTGCACGGCGAACATGGCTTTCGTAAACGAGAAGATCGCAACTCTCGCTCTCTTACTCTTTCCTTGCATTACGCCGTCGTATCATCACTGGCCGATCGTAAGGCCGCACCACAGACGGCTAGCCGCGGCAAAGCTCCCGCCCCGGCTTGCGCGATAAAGTGCGCAACGTGCAATAATCTCAAACTTAACCCACATTGCGATGATAGATTGCGCAGAGCTGTTGTGCCCGAGGGTCGCCCAGTAGGTCGTGCGGACGGTACAGCTTGCCTCTATATACGCTCGGACGCGGGGAGATAGTTCGCCGACGCGATCCGTCCGATGCACTCTACAGCGGAGTCTGCATCGAGAGGAAGGGTGCACTTGCAAAAATCAACACTATATATATATATACGTCTCGTCGTGTACAGAGAGAACGCGTGTTAGTCCACGTGCTCGCGCGCTTGCGCATAATATAGGAGAGGGCCGCACTTGCTGGTGAAATAGCCATCGACGAGTGTGCGACGACTCGGACGCGCGTGCGGTCGGTCGGTCGGTCGGTCTGTTTTGTGAGAATGACGCTCGGACCCGCGCGCGAGCAACAAGTGGACGTTGAAAACACACCGCGGGAAGGATAAAAAGGTAAGCAAGCGTGCATGTGCGTAAGCGCGCGCTCAAGTGCATTTCTCTGAAAAAAGCAAACGTGTATTATGCGGATTTTCGTGTTTGCGGTGGGAGGGTTTAAGTGTTTGCGACTGTATGAGAGTGGGAGAGAAAAAAAATTTATCTTTTTGTATTAACGTCATTATGTTGCCGTGTGATTTTTCTCATAAACCGCAACCTCAAACATTGTAGATGCAGTATGCTTTTGCGGTTATTAAATTAGCTATGAATATTAATAATATCAATAGTCATTTAAATATTTCAGAAAAAAATGTATCATTCATACATATTATATGCAATACCAAGTTATATTCCTAAAGTTTGAATCTAATAATAAAATTTCATATATAATGTAATATGTGCTTTGAATGTAATGATTATTTGTATTAACTTGATATATCATAAATTCCAATGCTGTTTATTTTGAAAATGTAGTTCCATTGATGAATACAACATTAAAAAATTTAATAAAATATCATCCTCAATATATTTTTAGATTCTATATGTAGAGTATTATTTATCGCTAACGTACAAGGTTACACGCTGCGGGCCATTTGCCTCCACGAAACTTTTAAGGAAATTCTAGTGAATCATATATATACATTGATGCAATCAGCATCTTAAAAATAAGATGAAAATCTTTTACTTATTAAATTAAATTTTTTTAATAATTTTGAGGAAACAAATATTGTAATGAAGAGAAACTAGGGGTTAATGTATTATTATAATTTAACTTATTAAATATAAAATCATATTTTGAAACGAATAAAGGATAATGAGTTTCGTATACAGTTGAAAAAAGCTAAAAGTTATTAGATTTGCGGTGTAGAAATAGTGAATAGTAGATAATTACATGCTTATATGAAATATTGTACGAAATAATCGTACAAATTAGATTTAAGAGTGCATTAGTCACGCCTTCAAATCATTTTAATAAATTTACTGAAATTCCTTCTTGCTAAATAGATCCCCAATTGAACTTTGAACTTTTGTATCAAAAAAGTTACAGACTTGAGAAAATGGTATGAATCATACGATTTCTCATTGATTAAGATAAATATCTGTAATGTAATTCTCTAGATCATTCTCTAGATTCTCTCATTATTCAATATCATACGTACATTTAAAGCTTGTTAAACAATCTCTTGACATAGGCATTTATGCACTATAAATTATTTAATGGTATACTAACAAAATCTTGAGAACTCTCATAATGTTTTTAATTTAAAACACATAAATAACTTTAAAAAGTAGAATATAGGAAAGAATCGTTTTACATATTTATTCGGTATAATTCAAACCCGGTGTATAGGAATCAGCTTTTAAATATTGTTGATAACTTTATATATTATGGAAATTATCGAACTGGTATTCTCAAAAAATTTATTCTTGTAAGTATTGTTGTATTGAGATAACAGTACAATAAAAATCACGAATAGTGTTACAAGAATAATTATCATAATGTCTTGTAAAACTACCGCACATTGTAAAAATTCATAATATTACTATACTTCATAATAACATTTTATTGTTGGTTTGCTAAAATTTTGAAGATCAAGATACGATTAGGAAAAATAATTAATGATATATATGGGACAGTTCGGTGAAAGTTTGGCAAAGATGTGTAGTATTAATAACAAAAACTTAAGCAAAATGTGTGATATACATCTCTTTAAATTGCTTTTTTCTGAGTTTACTAACTGAGCAATTTAATTTATTTTTTAACCATAAATTGATTAGTTTATTTTGTAATAAATAACATGTCTATTATGGACTAGAAAATTGGGAGCCAACACAAGCACCCATTAAATACGTTTCTTACTGAAAAGTCTCCTTTAAATTACATAAAGAATTCATTAAAAATTATGATGTTACGTAAATATTTATGAAAATTTCACAGTTGTCATTAATTGCAACCAAACTATAACGTATTATAGCAATTTTTTCCGTATAGTTAAGATATTACCGTGAGTAAGCTAAATAATTAGTATTCAAAAGAGCGTTTGTGTCAGTGTAGCTCTGTGTTAGTAAAACGGTGTTTAGAATTTAAAGATTTCGTGAGCGAAAAAAAATTCCATAGCCAAACGACAACCGTTTTCAGAATGAGTAGAGGTAAACACTTATTCTCACTGTATCGTGCAAATAATATGCATTATCGATTATTGTAGCAAAACTTCTTTACATAGCATTATTTTAAACAAATTAATAGGAGAAATCGAAAATATATTGAAACGTATAAAAATTATTATGGGTTCTTTAGAATATATAGTTAATTTTCGGGAAGTTCCTCATCACTAATTAATAATGTTTTTGCCAGTTTGAAGGCTCTTTCGATAACGTTCGCAGTAACTCTCTTGTCGTGGAATTTTTTAAATATTTGAACTTATAAGATAAACCTTATCCTTTAGTCAAGAGATGAATATAATTTTACGTTAATTTAATCAATTATTTAAGAATTTAAAATTAAGAATCGATCATCAATTCAAGTTAAATACGTGTTAATAATTTAATAATAGTTTAATGAAATTAATGGAATAAATTTGTTCATAGTGTTGTAGACAGTAAACAAGAAACATAATAGAGTCAATCAATCGGAAAATTATTTATACTATGTGGATACAAATATAGCTATTTATTTCCCCCAATATGTTTAAGTAAACTTATGTGAAAATGCTTTACTACTGTCTTACAAAATTTTTTTCTCAATTAATAAAAGGTAAATTTCACAATTTTTGCAGAGTGTTAAAAAAAAAGATTTATAAAAACATCATATACAAAAAGTTATGACCCGGATAATTATCTTCATATCTTAATGAAATGTTTTTATTGGTTGGATTAAAGTGGGTCAGATTCAATTGGACTTTTTTTTTATAACCAGAGTAGTCGCAGATCTTTTTGAGTGAATTACACAATGACAGGTGTGAGCAAATACTGAATATAATAAAAAAAATTATGAGTTATTTATATGGTGTTAGATAAATATATCTTTTGTTTCATTAACTAACCGTTGAAATGTTTAATATTATTTATAAAGAAAAATAAATTGAAAAACACTCAAGTTTGTGCTTATATTAATTAGAGTAAAAATCAAAACACTTATTTAAAAAAAAGAAAACTAAAAGCTTGTAGCAAAAATGTACGTTTATTCAAAATTGTTTACAGAAATGTTAAAAAGATAAAATAAAACATTTTTATTTGTAAAACATACTAAATAGTAAATACATTAAAAGCCGTAGCCAAAACACTTGTCTATAATAGATTTAGAAAAATCTGTACATCCACTGGATGCTATTTTAAATGTTAATCATATGATTCACGATAAATATATCTTCTAGACACTGATCCTGATAAAGATTTTTCAAAAACTCTGCGTTCTTCTGATACGCTAAATCATGCAAATGACCTAGACTCTTAACTACTGCAAAATAGCTGCCACTATATATATATATCATCTTATGCTACGCACGCACGGCTGCATACGCTTGATTTCGACATGGCCTTTATGGTCAATAAAATAATCGCGTCTGGCCTGACAGAACGTGCGTACGTTTACCGGCGGATAATAACGTGGAAAATTAAGCGATTAGCACGCGCCGTGAGACAAAGACCTCCATATCGATGGCATGACACGGGACGACGCATCATCGTCTGCTGGGATGAGACCAGAATTTGACGACCTAGAGAAAATTAAGTAGTGCGGACTGCCGTCGCCCGCGCCTGCGCACACGCGTGTTCCCGCATATCGTCCGTTCATTCGTCCGCGCGCACCGCTATAAATCCTACGAGCAAGGTAATAAAATATAGTCCACGGGTCTAAGCGTATAGTTATATACAGATACGTCCACGTGATTTCGCGAGGCTCGAGAATACATCCCAGAGAGCAAAGGGGGGAGAGCGAGAGAGAGAGACAGCTTCATTTGAATAAATTTAGGAAGGCGCGTTTTTTCCACGTGCTCGTAAATTTCGCGCGTGCTTCTATCTCCTCCTCCTCCTCCTACTGCTACTCTACCGCGCTATTACTCTCGTTCTCCGAAATTCGCTTTGCGAAGTGGCTCTTTGCGCGCGCACTCGCTAGCGCACTGAATTTCGTCATTTTCGCTGCCGCGGTGAATTATACTCGCGAGAACGAGCGAGCACACGCGCGAAGCGTGACGATAATTCGAGCCTTCGAGTGCGCCGTGGACGTAAATCTCATCACAGCCCAATCGAGATGAAGCAGAACGCGCTTGTGCGCTATCTATACTCCAAACTCGCAGTAAACTGCAATTCTCACTTGTGTGAGCGCCGTTACGCTTGTTTTTTGCCCCGATGGCGCGCGCGCGCGCGGCGGGACAGTTGCGAAAAAACTCAAACAAACTGTGCGACCCCGTTTTTTCCTTGCCCTCGACGTCAAATGCCGCGATTTATCGTCGAAAACATGATAATTAAATTAAGGTAATTCATGGTTTTACCTCCCTTTGTTTTTTTTTATTTTTATAATTGGAAGGGCGCCGATGATTGTTGTTTATCCCTATGAGCTGTTGTTTTATCGATTGATGTTTATTGTTATAATAAAAATTACACTTTATGTACAAAAGTCTTTTTTTTTTGTAACAAAAAAATCTTTACGCTTGCAAATTACCTTTTTTATTGAGTTTTTTCTTGATACGCAAACAGACTTTTTGTTAAAATTATTTATTACAGTAAATATGAGTATAAATAGCAAATGTTAATTAGAAATAGAAAACTGCTCCATTAATATATGTAAATAATCCGAAGGTTTATTAATGGTGCGGGAATAGATACCTATAATGATTTACGACATCCGAAAAAGCCACATTATTTATGTGTACTTACCGCACTGACCGCATTCACTCAGGTTACTGCTACTCCTTGACACGTCAACCTGAGTACATAATTTTAAAGAAGCCAGTAATTTATAGCTTAGTTTGAATGAAATTTTTTTATCTAACTCATGTTTCATTCTGCATTACATAGCATAAAGATTATCAAACTATGAATGGATTTAGGATTCTTATCAGTTATTACATCATAGAGTATTTGTATCGGAATTACTTCGTTTATTGAAGTATTTATTTTTAAATTATGAATTATACCATCATCTTAAATCTATTTGACCGATTTAAAATGGAAAAAATCTTTTTTTATAAGACCACATATATTTTGATGTCAAATTTGTGCCATATGATGTACATGTATTAAATATTCTCAAAGATTCAAATGCGGTAGAAAATAAAAAATTATGGTCAATGTACAAATATATTACACGTTACTATATATAAGAGCTTATCGAAAGTTTAAAACGGTCTGTCAAAGTACGATTTCATTTATCAAACCTTTCTTACAATCTATTCATTACACACCTGCAGGTCACTTACCAGGACCGCCTTTATTACTTGAATTTAAAAAATCTCATATCGTTCTATTTTGTTGCAGCTTATTTCTTCTCTGACTCCTATACGTATTTTGACTTGTTCTCTAATTCCTTAAAAAAAAATAATTTGAATAAATAAACATTACCTGGATATTAGAATATTAAAACATAATTAATGTCAATCAATCTTGACAACCCGCAACACTGTTATGTATGTATTAAATGTTATTATTAAGCCAGAGTATAGCCGAAAGTCATCTAGAAGGTCATTCTTTCTCTGACTCAAGTGAGCGGCGGAACTCACACGGCAGCATATATAAGAATCAGTGGAGTATGCCGGTGACAGGGAGGCCACGGATCGAAGCGCAGGGGCTTTCAACACCTATAGATATCGATATATTAGATGTAAGATTAATTTCTATAACTTTTTCTTTTTACCTATTGGAAAAAATAAAGACACAACTCTAAATCCCAAGAAAGGATTGTCGGATGCAAGATGATGTATTTTTGGACAAATCAGTAAACCCGTTTGAAAACCTGTGCTATAGAGATGTATTTTCTTCTTATTTATTCATTTATTTTAATAATAAAGGAATAATGTTTAAATAAAAATATTTTAATTCTTGGAATTCCATATTTTTTTTATTTTACTTGTTTTGTGTCAAAATTTACTATTTTACACTCTAATGCTGTCGTAGCATACATCCCATGAAGAATTTTTATTTTAATTTAATATATACTATCAAGTTAATTGTTTTATTAATATATTTTACAAAGTTTTTAATAAGTTTATAAAGTTTTGCGGACTCAGGTACTGGATTAGAATCCGTGGGTCCATCTGCTCGAGCCCTGGTTGCCACATATTTTTTACGCGACTTATTCATTTCATTCACCTCGCCTTCTTCTCATACGTTACAAAAGTTATTAATTGGCTAAAACCAATTTATAAATTTATTTTAAGTATAGTAAATTTTTATAATTTATAATTAACACAGCAACTCTTGGATCCCAGTACATAAATAACTTATGTAATGAAGTTTCTTAAAATGGCAGTGTAAATAATGTTCTCATTAAAAATATACGCGTTCTTACATATAATGTCGTTTATTTAAAACAATTTATGTACACTCTGTGTAATGTATATTTTTTCTTCTCACGGTTATATGTATGTAAAATACTTGTAAAAATGCGTGCTTAACACGCACTTTCTACATGTTTTTATCGTACGTAGAAATAATATTTCATAAAATGTCACGCACTGTGCAGCAGTGTTATGTATATACAAAATCTGTTGTAATCAATAATGCAAAATTGCTGGTCATTTAAAAAACATCATACACAGAAAACGAATTGGGAAAATATCCCATTTATTCAGCATTTAACAAATAAATCAATAATTAATTAGTTATTGTAAATATTTCATTGGTTTACTTTACTTATACTAAATAGCTAAGATATTGTTAACTAATTAGTTGGTAACTGTAACCAGTTATTTTTTTCCTTATAAAACCACAATAAAATTATGATGGGATTTGCAACAAATCACAAAATTTATACAGTATACAAAGCAATAAATCTAAATTTTAACAAAGGAAAGAAGCAGGACATATCATTTTCTGCAATAAAAATACATAAAATATGTGGTCACGTTTTTAGCGGATATAATTTATTTATACCGTACACGATTTTTAAATTTTTTTCAGATAAATATTATAATAATCGGCTTGTGTAGCGTCATAATAATTGCTGTGCCCAGTCTAGAGTTCATTTATTGCGTAAATATACAAATGATCTTTGAAGTTGCAAGAATGCGGAATTCCTTTTTATTCACAAGTTCATTCTTCAATGCCAGTGATAAAATTGCAGCATGGTTTTATTGTTTACTTTGGTACGGAAATATCAAGTACCGATATATGGCTAATTTATTCTCTTAAACACAAAGCTCTGTCAGTGTTATACAAATTGCTTTCTTGTAGAAAAAATCATAACAATAGGATAGTGTATGCACCCTTTCACATGTGATGATCTATTAGCGCCTGTAGTAACATTTCTAAAAAAAATTCTTTTTTGATGCATAGAATGATTTCAGCTATCTTTTATTTATTAAATACGAATTTGTAATAAAAATCACAAAAATTTTAATCTTAACAATTGTGCTTTTAATTTTAAAAGTTCCGAATGCAAACTAATGGCATCGTAAAAACTGCTACACACATATTAACAAAAACATATAGCACATAGTTGAAATAATATCTTCTACATAATACATTTGCATAATATATATGTATATATATATATATTAAAATTGACATTTTGTTGAGGAAAAAAAGAAATTTATAAAATATTATGAAATATACTCTTACCATTCGTAAAATTCTCAAAGAATCATTGAATGAATGATTCTTCTCAAATGATAGATATTAAAATAAGTTGAAATTATTAAATTTATAGAAAACTTCTACTGAAATAGGTACATTAAAAATTTTATTTTGTATTCAGCATCAAGAACTATTGATATGAGCGATAACTCTCAAATAATAAATAATTGAAAAAGAATTTAAAAAAAAATCCTACGGAACCCTCCGTTTTTGCTATGGGTACTCTTCTGATGAACAACTGAAAACTATTTGCGAATTTCTTCGCATGGTCTCTATATCGCTAGATGCAACCGAATGAGTCTCGCCTTATTATGCATTCCATGCACACGTTATATGTTATAATACATTATAAAAATATAAACAGAAATGAGTATCATGCTAGCTTCTAGAAGATTAAATACGCAATAATAAAGTATTAATGTGAATCATAAATTTTACTTTCTACAAATTAGGATTGCAATTGTTCAAATAAAAAATATAAACTTGTAAGAATATGACTATTTACATTCGAAAATTTATAATTATAAATTTTATTCAAAATGTATAGACTTTTTATAACATATACATACTAATAAATTATTAAAATATAATAAAGTTTTACTTAAGTGATCCACAAGTATTTTTCACAATTTCTATTATAAATTTACCAAAAATTAAACGGGGTTGATAAAACAAACAATTAATCATTTAGTAATATAGTATATAGTTCGAAAAAACTTTCGAAAAGATTTGAATAGTATTATATATCCTTTCAATAAAAAATTTCGGATTCACATTTCTTAAGAATTAATTTAGCAAATCAACTAAATATTTCTTTTAAAAGATTTAAATACAATTTTTAATGTATAGTAAACTTTGTTATTATATTGAGAAGTAGCTGTGAAAATGCCTATCTAAGTATCTAAGTAGTTAAAGCGAAAAGAATTTTAAACATTTAATTTTTACAAAAGGAACTGCTTATTCTTAAACTGCGCATGCAAGATGTATGTGTACGCAACTGTCATTGATTATATTTTACGATATACCATAAAACTTCTCCACACTAACATATATGGAATTTTTTTATCCACCAAGAGGAGAATACGGCATAAGAAAGTACTATTGCCGTGAACCCGTAAATCGTTAATTATCGTACAAGGCTCTTAATAAATATTCGCAAAAACGCACTCAACAAAAACTATTGCTATATATATGTATGTATATACACGAAAGCAAACAATCGTCGAGAATAAATCTGCCTCCAAGTACATTTAGCAACAGCCATTCTTTTCTCCCGAAACAGTGGGTACAATTCACGCATTCTCCGTGCAAACGTTGCGCGCTCGTGCAAGCGATTCACCAGTCATTGACTCCTGAAAATCGCGATACAGCAACTCTATATACATCCATATATCCCGGAGAGCCGTTCAAAACTCGCTTCGGCGCATTCACGCATATATACATTCGTTCCCGGCTCGTCGCTGCGTGGGCGATTTTTCTCGCCTCGCACTCTACATGTATATATATATATATATATCACGTACAGAGAGTCGCGCGGGCCAGCAGTCGCGTGACTGCACTCTCGTGTGCAGCAGTATTATTGGTAATGCGCTGGAAAAAGTCGTGAACGTTTCGAGGACGGCCAGCGCAAGCGTATATACGTTCACAGTCACCGGTAAGTTTTTCAAGGTGGGGGGCAAGGACGAGGTATTCCATGTTTGTATATACCTGCTGAGCGTCTCTGCTTACGGGACCGCGAGACTCGCGGAGTGAGAGAAAGACAGAAGCGGCATCGCAGGGCAAAAGGACCGCATCGAAGGATGATGCTTGATGGGGTATGCAGCTGAAGATAGCAGGCAACGAGAATGTGCGCAAGCCCTTACACTCTCTGCAAAACTGGTTTCCGAACAGACTTAGCAGCAGTGAGCAAACTTACAGCTATATATACATCGTGGAACTATATACGAAAATAAGCGAACGTGTGGAGTGAAAAAGAACTTGCATGCGTTTTCCATTCCGATTGGATGCATAACTTATATACTATATTGTGGCGCCCGTGTATCTTTGTGTGTGTGTGTAAGTGTTTGTATATACGTGCGAGCGGCGAATTCTCACGTTTCTTAATATGCGTGCGCGCGTCAGTTGCGGCGACGGCAACCAGCAGACTCCGAGTCGCTCGCTCGCTCTTACTTACACACCGCTCACAACGTGGTTCACACGCGCGGAGTGCGGCTCGTCCAAGTTCGCGAGGAGAGTGAGGGAGCCGACATTTATAAGCTCGCCATCGACACGACGCTGTGGCACGCACGTATAGAAGAGGAGATATATAACAAGTAGCAGTCGGTGTATATGCAAGTGTTGACACCACCGGCGATACGTGCCTCTATTTCTTTCTCTATCGTTGGCCACTGTCAAATCGTGCGACGATTCAGTGACTTTTTCGTGAGTTTCTACATACTTCATGCTTATCCGACTATCAATTCTCTCGCGGCTGCTACGTACCGCGATAAGATTGGCGCGCTTCCGTGCGAGCGAATGCTGTGCCGCGCGAATAATAGTGTTTCTGTCTCTGTGCGCTGTCGAGTGAGAATGCGAGTGTTTTGTCTGTTTTTATTGAGCAGTCGTGGCATTTTGGAAAATTCGGATGAAGCTTGTTTGGGGGAATTTCAGTTAAATATGAATACACGAAGTCAGTGAATGAAATTTTTTTAATTAATATCGAGTGTCGAGGTAAACGTGTAAGAAGTGTGTATGTATAATGAGCTTTTAATGTCGTAAATATTGAAATGCAAAAAGTAGCGACGTTGTTACTTAACAACAAAAAAGTACCAAATGAATTTTTTATACGGTCTATTCGAACACGTGCAGCTCCTAAATAGATACTTCGGAAGATTTAAAGCACTTTATTTAGATTTTATTAAAGTTCAAAAGTACTATTAACTTTTTCCTGTAATTGAATTTGTTCTGATAATATGACTTATGCTTTTAAACTGGTGATTGTATACTGATGATTTACAGCAATGTATTCATGTCTCTTTAAGAAGTAAAATCTAAAATAACAATGCTTTATCGAAAGTAGTAGTCACTTGTAACGTTATTTAAACAAACAATATTTACTAAATTGAACTATTTAAACGTAAATATAAAATTCTTATTTCTGAAATGTAGTATTAACCAAAAGTTGAAAAAATATATAATAATACATTCTCTAAAAATAATTTATCAATTAACGTAACTTTAAAAATAATAATTATTATCCATTTTTTTTCAAGCTTAGAAATATAATTAGTTGAAATAATTAAAAACACTTTTATTTAATTGAATATGTCATACAGAAATTATAGCCCGTAAGATTTTTATACATTTGAAAATTTATCATCGATAAGAAAAATTGAATACTTAAATTTAAAGTACATTAAGTGTATTTTATTCTTGTCTTTGTTACTCGTTGTATCAACAGATTAATTTGTGTAGAACACAGCGCGCTATTCCTGTCACTGTTAAAAGTTACTAGAATTAATGCATTATATATAAGAGAACATTATTTGCACCATTTTTGATAAAAAAAAAACCATAATGTGTTTAAAAAATATCGGGGGTAAAAAATAAATTCAATGTTTTAAAAATGTATATGTAAAGTCAAAAAGGTGTAAAATTTCCACTAAGGTTTATAGAAATGATTGAGAAATGAGTTTATTAAACAACATACATATCAATGGTAATAAAGCTGATAGATCAATTGTCTATTATTAACTAGTCGATTAGTTTAAATACAATTACTTAGTCGACAAATTATTGTTATGATTCTCAGTTAGCTTCAGGAATTACTGTCACAAATATAGGCAATGTTTTTTAAGCTACCAACCGTCATATCTACAAGCTTTATAAAAAAATATTGATGAATTCAAAATAACTTTGTATATATTTTTTAAAAGTAAATAAAACTTGCTGAAAGGTAAAAATAAATAACTTTAACCTACATTTTTGGTGTATCATCAGGGAATGTCATTAAAACAACCAAATCATCTTGTACAAAATTAGCATATATTTCATAATAGCTATAAAAGATGAGTAGCTTATGGTGGAAATCATGGCCTATTAGATAAAAGCAATAAAATGAACCATTTGATACTTATGCTATTTTTAGAATTTTTCTTACAAACAAATTTAAAATAATACGACATTATTATTGAAAATATTAAAATTTTGATTCATTCTTGTAATTATTAATTTTTATTAATATTTATATTGCAATAATTTTAATTCCTCTAGTAATTAAAATGTAATGAAGAAAATCCTTTAAATTAGCTCTCTGGCTTGAAGTCTCTTAGTTCATTTCATTAGTGCAAATAATTTATATTACACTGTTTATTATTCAATATTTTAATAATCATAATAAAAATTAAATAGTCGCTGTAGATTCAGTTTTCATTTGTTAGTATGCATCGCATTGATTTGTTTAACTTTAAGCTAAGGTATTTAGAAAGTAAATATTTAATACATATACGTTTCGTTGTACTTTGAGTCATAACGTAAAATTTTAATGTACGTAGTATAATGTTTTAAAGATTGGACCGAAATAACAGAAAAGATATTGACTATGCGATATTTATATAATTTTCTTCGATATTTTATAATTGGAAAAACTGTATTCTAAAGACGATTACAAAAAATGTACATATTGTTTAAGTTCATTTTTATATACTTCTTAAAAATTAGCAAATGTGCAAAACAAATTCGTGGAGCAGTTAATATTAGTAATTTTTGCCTTGTGTAGTATCGGATTAGGAAGAAATTACCTAATGTTTTTCGAACTTTTATGTAGCTCGAGGATCTCGAACGCAATATCTCACAAATCATTGATTTTTTCTTGCAGATGAGAGAAATCAAGTCATTCTTTTTTTTCGTTTACATTTCAAACTTTGTGTGTTTAAGCATTATACATTAGGCAAAAGAGGTTCTTTACAACTTCAAGAGACGAATTCGTAGTTTTTTGTTTTTTCTCGTGGTAGATGAGTCATTGAATAACATTGAATTTCACATGTTTGTATCAATGTTTACGTTGATTCTTATACGTAATATAAAAATTGTAGTCTGCAGTTTTAAGATAGTTATAAAGATACAGGACTTCCAGACAATAATTTTTATTCTGCTTTTTTAAGACCTGATAACGTGTAGGATTATCGATGTTGAAAAATTAGAATTGATGACGTGGTAACAAATGTTAAATCTAAAATTATTAATGGCAAATGCAGACATTGCTCATTAAAGAAATAAACATATACTCATTCTTAATTAATTATTTTAAAATTGTTCAGCAATAGGTTATTAGATAATTATTCAAGGAACAAAATAAGTTTTCAAATGTTAAAACTAACCATATTTATAACTAACATCTTCATTAATTTTCGATGAATTCAAATATCCATTTTATGAAGTGTAAATACAAATTTATTTTTAATTGGTATACTTAATTATGAAATACGATTAGTAATGTTTATTTTTAGCCATATAATTAACTGAAAATAGCTATCTTAAATTTAATATTTCTACTAAAGTAAATAGAAATAAAACAAATCGTAATATTATATAACTATTTCTTTAAGGTGGCTCCGACGCGCTGGGCCGTATCATTGGGGGGGGGGGCTTTTAGGGTGCATTGCATTTTTATTTAGAGAATCGACGAAATTGTAATAAAATTTAGTTAATGACAAGTTGTAAGGTATTCTTAACCATTTGAGCACCCTGCAACGTTAAAAATAAGAATGTTATTCATTAATACTGGTCAAATTCTACGGCCCTGCTAGTGTATGTTATACATAGTAAGAACGGTTTTTTATTTTATACATAAAGATTTCTTGAAAATTTGGTCGGTGATCGTCAGATTTCAACATAGATAATAAACAATTATTTACACGTTTATTTTTGAAGAACTTATGTGTTTTCAACTCACAATAAGAAAATTAATACTTAAAAATTGTTCTTCTCCCATAAAGCCTGTATTAAAAGTACGAATTTCAACGAATTTTAACATTTTTTCCTTTTCCATTTAGTCAGTGACCCTATTCGGGACTAACTCCATTAAATAGCTTGGAATTTCAGCTTTTGATTAGGATTTTTGTTTTTAGATTCTTATGTTTTTAAAAATACGTCGGAGCCACCTTAATGAACCATGTATGCATTCACAAACAATAATTTAGAATTTAAAAATTTTTTCCACTACATTAACTCTACATTTTAATATCTATAATCCCAGACATTATCAAATCTTATATAAAATAAGAGTTATTATCTACAAGGTTTATATCTTGGGATATAACTTACTTAAAATACAGTATTAAATTCTTTCTAGGTCTAGCACTAATACTTCACAAAAATACTTTAGTTTTTTCAGTTTTTTTGTGGTACTTATCATTTTTTATTATAAATTAAAAAAAGTATGTACTGGTATAAGAGAATTTAAAAAAACATGCCTATCATCCTTGTTAGAAAAAGTTAGATTTTTTGGTAAATTAAGTTGTTGAATTCTAAGAAAAAATATTTAATATATGTAAATTTTAAATTACCTGAATAATTACCATGTTCAAACCCTGCACACTTAATCTTATTATAGGTATATTCAGCAAAAATAAAAATGTCTCTTGAGTTGAAAAATGTGTTTAAAAGGAGTTAAATGAAGCTTCGAATTTGAAACGGTTAGAAAACAGTGAGTAAAATTTTGATAATTTTTTAAAATTACAATAAAAGATTTTTAATTGGAAACATCATACAGCAAAATATAATTTTATAAACTGCATTCATATTAAAAGATAGTAAATTAATTATCTAACATCACTGAAAGTCTACGTTTAATTAATTTTTTGTCAATGTTGATATCGAAACAATTCTATTATACAAAAAAGAGCAATAGAAGCATGCGTTATTTATACTTGTAATTCTAAACTTTTGCGTAAGTAAGAGAAGTCAATAATTTCCTGTAAATAATACTATTAGATATTAAATTTATCGCTAAAAATGTTATTTATTATGTTATTCTCATTTAGAATCGCGCATAAATCCGCGTGATTGCATGAAACGCCGCTACATGAATCGTGCACTTATCAATAACGTAATGCAGCCCATTTTTCAGCGAGATGCAAGGAAGCACATTAATAAGCGATAAGTCAGGCCGTTTAACATATTCTTTCGCAGCGAGTGCGATTCCCCCCGTCGCGCAAGCGCTACTGGTTTTAAAACGCGAATAACAAAAAAAAAGCACAACCTATCTCCCAACACGACCAAGAGCTAGTGTACAAAGGCAGTCGTGCTGTCTCTCGAACATCCTCTGAAAACACTATACAAGTTCAAGATTTTTGCCTACTTAATAAAGCCTATGCAAATCTCATAAAAATTGCCACGGTCCTTGGCGCGACAATTTATTGTCATGAAAAAATCTACCGCATCTGTCGCCTGTCCCCAGGTAAACAATATATAATCAGCAGTGTCGCACGCGCGTGCGCCTGCGGCCATTCTCCACTGATGCTAAGAGAGAGAAAGAGAGAGAGAGATATACGAGCGCGTGAATGCACGCGAGGATATAGTTTCGTGGTGACGCAAATTGAGCCGAGGTATAAAAAAGAATGAAAAGAAAGACGGCCGGTGAATAGGATATGAGGAAAAGATAGACGAAAACAAAAATGGGCAAAATGAGATGAATATTGTACGGTACGTGCGAATCCGCATGTGCGCGATTTCGAGACACGTCGCAGAGCCGAATTCGCTGACATAACGAGATTTAATAGCGGCTTGGCATTGCGGTTGGGCGTTTAAATACACAAATAGTAGTAGGTGATATGAAGATGAGATACATTAGGTCTGACACGCGATAGTGATTCGCGAAAATTCAAACGTTAATACTCGACGCAAGATGAATAATAATGCGTGTATAAATTATGATGAAACTAGGCGTCACGTATCGGTGATCAGCGTCATTTTCAATTTTATTGAAGAGTTCTTTGATAATTAATAATAAAAATTATTCAATTAGACTATACACAATTTATATTTATTTTAAAAATAAATATTTTAATGAATTGTATTTTTTTATTTCGAATAAAACTATTAAAGACAGTATAATAAACAATACTCCAGAAGACATTTGAAACTATATAATCCCATGAATTATCAACTTTAGTACCTATATACATCCTATAGTAAAGAAAAGAAACCGGAAAAAAATAATAAAACTTCTCTACATTCTTGAACTTATCTCCGGTTTGATACTGCAATTTTCATTCATCCAAATTAATCTGTTATAATTAATTATATCTAATATTATCGTATAAGCAACACTATTTCTTGTTTTTAGTCAATATCCGTTTAATGGTATTTAAAAATAACAACATGAAGATAAGAATTTTATTACATATTTGTAGCTATTAATCTAAGTAATGACTAATAACAAATTTTAATGTCATTACACTTACTGAAATTTTAGTTTGTTCATTATTCAATGAGACATACAGCGAAAAAAGTATAATGTTTTATATCTGGTGGTATTCCCCAACCATAATGACAGAACTCTTGGGTACAATTAATGAACTACTTGTAATTGCATAGTCTAGAGCGGACAAAGCTCGGCCAGCTCTCTACTTAAGTAATCATTTTTAGTGAATCACAAGTAGTTCATTCACGTCATGATATCTACTGGCGAACCTTATTCTTATATTTAATTCATACACTGAACAAAAAAATATAACTACTGTTAGACTAGTCAGTATAAATGGAACATTATTTCAACTAAATTTAATAGTGATAATTTAAACTATATAATAATAATTAGTTAAACATATTTTACTAATAAATTTAGAAAATATAGAAACTTTTAACATATTACAACCAAACTGTTTAATATACACATATTTCTCAGAGAAAAAAAACTGTTAAAAAGATTCAAAGTGTTATACCATGTATGAGTTCACTATTTGATAAAGACATTATATATATTTAATATTCGTAAATGTTTAAAATGTTAAAAGTTATTATTATTATATATCTTTCAATTATATTTATAATAGTGTTACAGCTATTGTTTATGATTATTTGCCGAAATTTTGTTAAAAAAACATTTGTCTACAATCAATGAAAGTTTATTTAATTCAATTTACATATAGGTAATAGCTTATTTTTATAATGATAGTAAACATTAATTTTTTTCCTCAATATATTTTATTCTTATCTTATAAAGGAGCACATAAATTCATGATGTTTGCCTTTCAGAAGATATCTAAGTTTTAAAAATTATTTTAATAGTACAAGACAATTTATTTTTTAACAAAATTAAGTATACGTACAAAATGAAAAAATGTAAAGAATATTTAATATAAAATTGGTGTGATTCAGTTCTTTAATGAAAATTTATTACGTACGTCAATTAACAGTTTTATTGTTCTTTTTGTGTCTTTCACATAACCATAACTTTTTTCTAAAACAACGCTAATGGATTCCAAATCGTAAAAATAATCGTTTCAAAGTAGTTTTTCAGAGAAAACGTCATTCGAATTAATTTTTTTTATTACATTTGCCCATCATACATTGCAACAAGTTTCTCTTACGATTTTAATAAAATTAACCCCTCTTAGACGATTTGAACAATTTTTAACAATAAAGCATCATTTCATACTGCATCATATCTCAAACTCTTAAAAAATTTAAAATAATATTTACCGGATATTTGCATAACCTTAATTTCAAACGCATCAAAAGATAACAACAGTCCGCAAAATGAAAATCCATGCTCACGTAAATACGTGACAAAGTCTGCCACGACACAACACTCATAACACCGATACGCGTTTTGTTACCGAATATCCTCGACCTTTATATCAACGCGATAACATTGAACTTAGGCGAGACTTTCGCAAAACAACAAAACTTGCCGATGGCTAGTAAAGTGAATTTTTTAAATTCGTAATCGTGCCAAGGGACCGCACCAGATCGTGTCACGAATCCAAGCGTTGCGCTATCGCTCATCTCGATCGCGAGTAGACAATTAATGCACGACGACTGCGCGGCCATTTATGACTGCTGACCCTAGCCTGACTTCGTCATCACAGCAGAAACACAGACAATTCATGCACATTTAAGTGGCGTCAACAGCTGCGACATTTTCTCGCGGAGAAGAGTTTAATGCGCGATTACACGAGCGATTGATACTGGGTAATACTCGCGGAGGGTATCGGTCGCGGAATGTGGAGCGACCTTTTTAAACGTGACTTCAAGGCCATACGAAAATTTATTCGTAAATCGGTGCTCTTCCAATTTCCGCGACGCGACGATAAGACAAACTTACGATGATTGCCAGTCAATTTTTTTGGCTTTATCATGCACGTGTGAAACGGTATGATATAATGTTTTAGGTTCACGGGTGAGGTAAAATTTACGATCACTTGTATCTCGTCTTATATGATTTCATGTCCGTATAATGAGATTGAAGAATTGTTTATTGAACTCTATTGAAATTATTAACATTAAGTTTATAACCTGTATCTGCATACACTGCAAAATTCATAGATTAGTAGAGCCATTATGTTAAGTGGTTAACATGGAAGTGAATGAGTCGAATGCTCAGTTCACGGCATTGACGTAATATCATCTTATTGAAGACGAACTCTATAGAGTACTATAGTAACGTTTCCTTCTGACCGATACCTTTATACATATTTACATAATATAAATAGTCCATGGCACGGTCACGTGAAAGTTTTATCATACAATTTTGGTCTTTATTTATATCGTGGTATTGAAAAATCTATCAATATAAGACTTTCTAAATAATAAAAATTCTGTTTATTCCTTTACTATTAAATACAAAAAGAGATTAAAGTATCGTTAAATGCTTTATATATGATTCAATTATGAAACCTAAGTTTTGATGTTTTCGTCATATTACAAAGCTATTGCAGAACTAATAAAAACTGCTGATTCATTATAGTCAATATAAATATTTTTGTTTACAGGGTGCAAATTGCTTATTTACAACATTTCGTGTATTTTATATATTTTTTTTTAATTTGCATTCGGTTGTCTTGGGCTTTAATACGTAACAATTTCCTAATTAATGCAAAATTTTTTAGATAAAGATAAAGCCTTTTAATAAATTTAAATATATAACTTAAAGTACAAATAATAATTATTTATTAAACAATTCACTTTTATTGTTGAAAATGATTAAATTAATGAAACATTCGTGTTTCTTAAGATTCATACTTATGTGGCAAAAATTCTTGTATAAATTGTATGTATGTTGTAAAATCTTATTTGTAATAGTTAATGGGTACTCTTATTTTTTAGATCATATACTAGTAATGATTATTCAAATAAGGCTAGATTAATTATTATTCATAACAATGATGCAAAATTAGTAGCACATTGATAATTTTATCCGATGATATTTTTTTACTTGTACTTTGAAGATAATTTGATAGTGTTACTGACTGTGCAAATCAAGTGGAAAATTTTATTATATCAAGTGCATACTAAATAACTAATCGCATTTGTCCTATATAATACATATTGACATAAAAACTAGTAATAATAATTTCAACTCATTATTTTCAAAACAAGTATGGTTATTTTTAGTATTTTATGATATCTACCACGATTTAGGTCTTACTATTTCTATAGTTTTATTCGTCTCGTTTTTTTATATTATAATGGCAAAGGGTTTCACGTAACGTATAAGAATTTGAGATACTGAAGCGCATTGTGCGGAAAAGTAGAAGTCGGTGAAGGCTGTAATTTTCTCGTGACATAACATATGTCATGACTCTTGAACATGAGCTATGGAATCTTCGTTCCGTCGTGTACTCTTAAGCCAGGCTTAATTAATACAATTTTTTTTTATTTTTGAAAGACTTTATATGCATAAGATTTTTAATTTTCCGAAGTAAATTAACTCCTTCAAAAATTATTATTTGAATATAATAGTATTAAAATTAAAAACACGTTTTCTAGCATAGTTTGTTTTTATCCGTGTAAAGATTATATTACAAGTACCAGGAAAAATTACACAAACGAGTTTTTATTACAGGATCAAAATAAAATCAATTTCTTATCGTCAAACTGTTTTTTACTCTTTAAAATGAAATATGAAATGAACACGAAACTATGTATCGGTGTAATAGGTACTTCGCATTGATAAAAAAAGGTAGTAATTGAATGTAACAGTATTAAAATTAAAAACACGTTTTCTAGCATAGTTCATTTTTATCCGTGTAAAGATTATATTACAAGTACCAGGAAAAATTACACAAACGAGTTTTTATTACAGGATCAAAATAAAATCAATTTCTTATCGTCAAACTGTTTTTTACTGTTTACAATGAAACATGAAATATACATCGAAACTGTTTTTCAATATAATAGGTACTCCGCATTGTTAAAAAAATGTAATAATTTAATTATAAAATGATAAATAAATAAATATTACACTAATAATATGGGTAATACATTTGCAATGTATTCACAGAGACTATATTATTAAGATTTTGAGTCAACTCAGAACAAATTTTTGCATAAATATTTCATAATTTCATATTTAAAAACAAAAATTATACTCTTTATTTTTCTTACTTTATCACGATTTATTAGATTACCGATTTCGATAAATTTAAATTTTCTTTCGTTATGTTGATAAAATAGTTATTTATAACCGTTATACCACAGTTAGAATATTTTAGTATTCAAATTAACCGGAACAACCTTCTGTTTATTTTACAATACAAAAAAAAGTCACTTGTTTGTAATGAAGCACAGTGCGCACATTATCACTTAAAAAATTCGCCACTCATACGTCAGTACCTTGGAAATTTTATTGCAATATTTTAACACATTGCCAGATAAGCGGATACATGATATTCATGAAGCTATAAAAAAATTTTCGCAATGATTCCATAGTTGCGAAAATTCTTTCAAAACAAAATATTCAAATGATTCGATGAACCAAGATTAGTATTTTCATAGAAGCAATTCATTTCCATCGTTAAAGTTAACATATCTTATAACTGTACTTTGTCGAAAGAATTTTCATTGCTGTATTTCTCAACATCATACGCAATTCCTCAATTAACACAAATTAAAGACTCTTTGATTTGTGTTGATTGAAAACTAAGAAAATCCTAATCTAAATGATGGCACAGCACTCTTAGCACACTATACCTTTGTACCCACACTATTGTTCCAATCCAACCTGCGTTTTTCCGCTTATCCACCACCCCACGCGACAAAAGCTTGCCTGGTCGTTCCACGACGTTCGCTCGTTCACGCGCACGGCTGCTGCTGCTGCTTCACGCGCAGGTTTTACGAGTCGGCTTTCGCTAATCACAATCGACCGCGACAGCGCGCGAGCGCAATAAACCGTGCGCGTAGACCGGCGCCGAAGGTCGCAGCAACACCAGCAGCAACATGTATATATATATATATGTATATGCGTATACACATATACACGTGTGCCTCGACGCGTTTTGTCATCGTAAAATCGTTTCCGCCGTTTGCCATCGCGAATGGACGCGGGTGCCGATGAATTTCGATATTTCGCCCCGCGGACACTTTTACCCTCGTAAATCTCCGGAGATCGCTCGTGAAGTTTGCAAATGCGACGCTGAAAGGCCGGGTGAGCGTGCGCGCGTAGGGAAAGGAAAATTTTCGGCCTGTCGTGGCCCCGGCAATGGCATTTGTTTATACGCTTTTTGCCTGTGTATGGTTTTCTCTCTCTCTCTCTCTTTCTCTTGCTCTCTCCCTCTTTCTCACTTTTTTTATGCGTTTCTCCGCCAGCGTTACAGTGAATTTTTATTCGCGTGTTTCCCCTCTCACTTTTTTTTATTGTCGTCAAAAAACTGTGAATCCATGTCGTATTGTATAGTTTTTCGAAGAGATATATTGATTGAACGATTTTAGTAAAGAAAATAACGAAATGGAATAAAAGTCAGCTTTTATTGAACAAATGAGCGCAAAACCCGAAGCGAATTTCTTTTATTTTCGCATAGAAGGTTACACAAAATCTTTTCAACATTTCAAAATATCTTTTATATCTATTTTGAACTACTAACTTTATGAGATTTAAATTGATAAATGCAGCCTAAAAATTCTTCCACTGCTTCGGTGAGTCGGGTTAAAGATACATTTATCAAAAAAACAGATGAACGTCCTTGGAAAAATTTCCTGTTTTCCCTTTTAGCACTACCAGAACCCTGCAGCGCGAAACGGTCGACTTTTGTAAATTTTTTTATAAAATATAAATTCATATCAGTAATGAATTTTTATAAAATATAAATTCATATGTAATAATTTCAGATTACAATGTAATAATAATTACAATGAATGAAAATTTCGTGAAATACTAAAATGTGTTTAATTTGTTTGCAAAAATGCTCAAGCATGATAATATTAAAATTGATTTTTATTCACACCTTATATTAATATCTCGGAAGTTTCTAGCAAACGAGCATCAGTGCATGCTTGGTGGATCAACTCGGTGTACGTGTTCTCGAATGAAAATAAAAGATACGTATTCCCAAATACCTCTGCGTTTTGAACGATTTAAATTTTATTTGTCAGCCATGCGCAAGAGAATCCTCTATCTTCCATGATTTAAATTATTAGCACATGTATGCCCACGTGCGCTCATATTATATACGCGTGCGATGTATATATGTGTTGAGATGCCTCGTGACAAGCCACGCGCGAGGCGCCGCGCGAACTCGATGGAATTTCCGATCGCGCCCGCGCGTGCGCTCGACCCTGTAATTAATCAGCCGACGACAATTTTGCAGCCAATAATCAATCAAGAAAAACAATTAAGTGTCATGCTTGTTCGCGCTCACGCATGAGTGCCACAAACTACCGCGTGTACATAAAGCGTGAAAAGAAGGAGCGACACTACGCGGTCGTTCACTTTCGCTCTGGCGTTCGAGAGCGCTTGAGAAAAAAAAGTTGTATCGCCGATGCGATTACCAGGAACCGATGGTATCTTAAGATTAAAGATACATACGTGACGAGTTTGCCTTTTAACGGCACATAATTTGTATGGTTTTTTGCTTAAAATATTTGTTGAAAAGATATGTTAAAATTTTTGTCAGAGTTGTACAACCTAATATATTTTTCGTTCATTATAGTCCCGGAAACTTTCCAGGATGCTGGTTTTTGGAAATTTCCAATACTTTGTTGTATAAACGACGGTCAAACGTATCGAGATTCAGACTGAAATGTGTGTTCATGTGACGATTTTGCGCGCTAATTATATACTGCTTTCGTCAAAATTTAATTCTAATTTGTGCAAACTCATGCAGCGTCACTCGCTGATCTAGTATTTACTTCGCTGTAGAAAAGTTTAATTAGCACTTATCAAGTATTTCATTACTTTTTACTATTAAGTTAACAAAACCACTGGTTTACTTTGGTAAAAAAAATCATCCAAGCTAACCGGAATTTTCCGATGTCTTGCAAAATGTATCCTAGTTTTCCCTAAAGACGTGTCACCTGAGAACAGTATCGCTGAATCGTTTATCATTAACGAAGAAATGTAAAAGACATCTTTTTAAATAGACCAATAAGTGCGATGAAAATTTGCATAATTATTTTATTTTTCACTTCAAATGTTTATTTAACATTTCATATTTCAAAAGTAAAATTTGTTTGATGTCGCAGTTTCTCTTTCTTAACAAAAATCTATAAGTACACGCAGTTAAGATAAGAACATCCCTAAATTAACCTTGCGAGTTAGCATGAGACGATATTTGCATAACATCCGTGTACGTCAATGCTTTAATGTCACTAAAATTGCTTTCAGACCGAAGTATCTTCGATGATTGGCTAAGTCAACAAAAAAAAACTCTCAACGAGTCAACGAACTTTTTCAATAAATTAGCTAATTTATAACAATCGCTTTAATCGTCGCGGAATATACGCTCGCAACTATACTCAGTAACAATAACAAAAAGAAATTCGCAGTATGAAGCAATTATAGCAGACGCACGCGGGCGGTCGATTGCACTCTTTATCTCGAAACGCCTGATTCGAGGGTCAGGGTTTGTCGCGAATGCTATACTCTTTATGTAGAACGCGACGCCGTCAATTCTCTCTTTGTCAATCGACTCTCCTCTCTCATCGCAAAAGTCATCAGTTTAACAATATTTTAAGAATAACTTCTACTCTTAGAAAAATTGGCAAAACAATAATTTTTTGCGCCCATCACGATTATCCGAGTGTCTATCGTGTAAACAGGGAGTACATAATGTACCAATATCGCTACATCCCTATCAGTCCCAAACCAATTTGCGCTTAAATTGCGAATATTAAACTATACACATGTGTACTGTATCAAACGCGTATAAAAATCATTAAAACTTTCCGTAAACGCGTCAATGTATACAACGCCAACTTCCAACCGACCGCACAAGGATTGCACACTTTCGGCGCGTCCATTGGACAGCCCTCTCTACTCGATGTATATATTATACTCGCGTCCTCCCCTCTCCTCTCGCGTTTTACCACCTACGCGCATAACGTGCGCGCGCTCTCAGTAGCAGCCGCCGAGAGATACTTTGACACTTCAGATCTTGACAAGTGCCAGAGCACAGAGTATCTCGGTGGCGCGAGCGCGCCAACGCACGGACAACACTTTGGCCGGAGGTAAGAGCGAATGTGTGATGCGGGCATATATATATATGTGTGTAGTGGCGTATGCTAATAATGGCAGCGTACATATATATTGTTATCGGTTGCGCAATCGTCTCGTTTATTATTGTTATACTAGTTATTGGTAATGTTTAGACGTCGTGATATAAATTAGTCGGCTGTTTTTAACGAGCGCCAACGCGAGTATAATAATGTTTATGGTTCGCAACGATAAAGTTCGCCGGGAATAACAATGAATATTTATTCGAATATGTTCGTGTTTTTTTTTCTCTACATTTGTGTATTTGCCGGAGAGTCTGTCGTGAATTATAACACGCGTCGCAATTGATGATCTCTGATTGCTATTTTTTCGGATTTTGTGTTGTTATATAGCGTAGTTAGCGACGTTGGCCGCTTGAAAACAACTTGCGAAAGCTAGTTTGGATTAGTAATACGATTAAAAGGGATTTTTTTTTATAGACATTTTTTAATTTACTAATTACACAGAAATGAGTGAAAATAATTGGTAATTACAATCTGGTGAAATATACTTGCAGCCTCCAAACCAATATTTCACGCGCTGTCAACATTTTACTTATGACTTTTAAAAATAAAGTTTATTTTAAAATTTTTTATTACATTTAAATACATACAAAAATGTGACCTCTCATTGCTCTTAAATTGATCACCATAATATTTTCTTATCTGATATTTGCGTAAAAGCTAAGAGTTTCAACCTTTAAAATAAAGCCTTGCGCTCAACCGGTTTAGATTTTTTTTCACTCCGCTCGTTATGCTAATTTTTTCGAAACTCACTCTTCTCCCATATCCTTTAAAAGACGACCGTAAAAAGTAATTTTCCCCCTTCTCCTCCCGCCCCCGATCATTTGAATTCGCACGACGCCCAGCGCATTAGAAACGTTTTCTTTTCTCATGCCTTAGGCGCAAGTGTGTGCGCTTGCACCGCGCGCTCGTAAATTCTGCATTACCTTAAGTAAGTACAGCGCGCGAGGAATAAGGCAAAAGCACGTGTGTGTGTATGTATATATATACACGCGTGCGCAGGGAGTTTCTTTTGCCGTGCCGTCAGCTTCACATCCCGGACAGTTATACTTTTATTGCGTTTGCATGCATCAGAAAGTATCGCGAGCAGTTGCGGCGATAGTAACTTGGCTCGCGCGTAGTATGGGCTTTTAAAAATAGTTTCTCTAGAATGTGTCAGGCCGTTGTTGTTATACGAGTATATTATATACTTTCGGAGCGGCTTTCGCGGCTCGCAAATAAACATATCAGTGTTGCTAATGCGGGTAGCTCCTATGCCTTTATCGCGTACGTCTTTTATGTTCGTCGCGTCTCGCGTTTTCGTTACAGATTTTATACGAGTGCTTTTGTCGTCAGTTTTAGTCAAAGTAAAGTAGGCTTTGTTTTGAAATATTAAATTAACGCTAGGTGAATAAGATACGAGAAAAAATATAAATAAACTTGCTTAATTTAGTTAAACTTATTTTTTTTCTTTTTTACTATGTAGATTTTTAGATCAATTATAGATAATTATTACAACTACGAGAAAATTAGTATTTGATGCATCGTCTAACATTTTTAATTTCAGATTATGTAAATCAGAAATCTGTAATACAAGCTTATTAACTTATCAGAACGTTGCAATGTAATTTTTTTACTTATGATAACAAATTCAAACATTATGATTTTATAATCTATAAAAGTACTCAATGTTTAATGTTGATCTTATAAACGATCGCCGAAGTTAATCATGTGTATACATTTTTTTTCTCGCATTTGTTCGGAATATAATTTCCATAAGCAGATCTCGATTACACTCCTGCTACTTCAATAAAGAAACGAATCATGCCGCATGAATATGCCATGGCAATGTATCCCTCACAAAAAAGTTTACTACACGGCGAGTAGCTATCCCTTCGCTCTTTGACGCGCGCGCGTGAAAAATATCATTATTCACAGTCGCGAATCGCAACTTTATGATACGTTATTTTTTCCTTTCAGACTCGTCATCTACTCGAGAGCACTGCAAAAAAAAGAGCACAACCGCTCCGACGACGAATCGACGCACGCAACCAATTACCCGAGGCGCGCGGCAGTTGAGAAAAAGAGGGTGACAACGACGAAGACGACGACGACGACTGCAACTGGGGGGAAGAGTCAGTCCAGATAAAAAGGAAAGCAGAGATGCGCACGAAGCGTTAGATGCCGAGGCTAGTGTGTGTGTTCTTGCGCAACGGCCGCCTGCACGCGCTCAGTACGAAAGATAATTTCGCCGAGGCGCGCAGCAGCAACAGCAGACCTTCGGACGAGTGTGATATTGTTGCCTAGTCACTCGTCGCTAGTATTGCTCGAGAATAAGAGAGAGAGAGAGAGAGAGAAAATAACAGAAGAGTTTGTTGTGTCACTCGCCTCGTCTACTCGCTTACATAAATAAAGGATCCGCACTCTGAAGAAGCTCACTCTCGCGGAGTATCACATTGTAGAACGGGTGTACACGCGAGAGACAGCGTTTGATTCTCCCGCGTGTATAACAACTATTGCAAAACACGTGCGAAATCCTTGCACGTGACAAGGGGCAGGCGCATGCGCGTATAGTGCGGTTGAAAAACCTCGCTTTGTACCCGCGAAAGCAAGCCCTCTGGGAAGATCGCAGTCGCGTGATTCACCAGTAGCGTGTATATACAGCCTCGACTCGTTACAGCTTGACCTCTCTGATTCGATTCAGAGAGATTGTAGAAGAAGAACGAGACAAACGCGAAGAGGCCAAAATGTGTCAACGAGCAGTGCTGCTGAATCTTCCAAAATCTGAGTCCTTGGACATCGAATTCGACAATGTCAAGTACGAAGTACCCACAGGCTTTCGAAAGCCCAAGAAACAGATCCTCAAGGGTGTCAGCGGTACTTTCAAGTCAGGTGAGCTCACCGCGATAATGGGCCCATCAGGAGCGGGAAAATCCTCCCTTCTCAACATCCTGACAGGCTTACAGAAGAACATGTCGGGCACGATGAGGTTCCGTTCTAAGAGAGGCGAGCGTGATTGGAACGAATACAAAAAGGAGTCCTGCTACATACAGCAGGATGACATGCTGCATCCACTTTTCACTGTACAGGAGGTGATGAAGATGGCAGCCGATCTAAAGATTGGCAACAATTTGAACGACAAGGCCAAGCAGATGGTCATCGACGATGTGCTGGATACCCTGGACCTGTCCAAAACGAAGGAAACGCGCTGCGATAGGCTGAGTGGTGGACAAAGAAAGCGACTCAGCATTGCCCTCGAGCTGGTAGACAACCCGCCGGTCATGTTCTTGGACGAGCCAACCACTGGCCTGGACTCGTCTGCCTCGCTCGGTCTCGTAGCCATGCTGCAGAGCCTGGCCCGGGGCGGCAGGACCATCATCTGTACGATTCATCAACCGAGTGCCACAATCTATGAGCTGTTCGATCACGTGTATCTGCTGGCCGATGGCCGCTGCGTGTACCAGGGTGACGCAAAAAATACAGTGAACTACCTGAAGAAGATAGGCCTGCAGTGTCCGATGTACCACAACCCCGCGGACTACGTGATCGAGGTTGTATCCAAGGAATACGGGGACTTCAACGATCGTCTGGCAGTGGCAGCAAAGGACCAGTCCTGGCGAGCCACCACAGCTTCGGTGAAGAGGGTGCTATACCACACGGATAGCATGCTCAAGTACTCGGAGGAAGGTAAAACGACGGTGCTGATACGACCACCGTCTGAGTTTTCGCGGTTCCTCATCCTCGTCAATCGCTGCAGCATCCAGCTATTCCGAGATTGGACGGTTACACATCTGAAGTTTGTACTTCACATCCTCGTGGGCATCCTGCTAGGATTGTTGTATACGGATGCCGGTTGGGACGGCAGGAAGACCATTAGTAACGTGTGCTTCATGCTTGTTAACTCGGTCTACATCTGTTACACGAGCATGATGCCGGCCGTACTGAAATTCCCCGCGGAGCTACCGGTATTGCGCAAGGAGCAATTCAACAACTGGTACAAGTTGCGGACCTACTACGCTGCGGTTCTACTTACTAACATACCTGTGCAAATGGTCTTCGTCATCGTCTACTCGGCCACAGCCTATTTCCTCAGCAGTCAACCGCCAGAGCTTTACCGTTTCCTCATGTTCATGACCGTGACGGTGCTGGTGGCCCTCATCGCTGAAGGTTTCGGTCTTACACTGGGCACGACGGTGAATCCGGTGAACGGCACGTTCCTCGGTGCCATTGGTACCTGCGCCTGTCTGGTCTTTGCCGGTATCCTCGTCCTCTTCAATCATATGCCTCGATTCATGTACTATATCACCTACATCAGTTACCTGCGCTACGCATTCGAAGCAATGGTGCACGCGATTTATGGCTTCAACAGGCCGAATCTGCCGTGTCCCACCACTGATGATTTGGAATACTGCCAGTACAGGATACCCAAAGTCGTGCTTAAGGAATTGGCCATATCCGAAAGCAATTATTGGGTCAACATTAGTATACTTCTAGGACATTTCGTCGTGCTCAGGTTCGTCGCCTACTGCACGCTCAAGAGGAAGGTTTCTACGATCTGATTAATGAGACAGGTATGGGTATAATCTTTTCTTTTGCTGACATTAATGAGCGCGGCATGTATCTTCACGGTATTAATTTCCCATTTGTTATACTATAACCGCTTTGATATAGCATTAATTTTCAATGTTTTTTACTTAAAACAGTTGTGATATTGCAATTTATTGAACTTTCTTTGTACGCCTCGTTTGACAAGTTGCAAATTTTATCGACAAAGGTAGAAATGAAAAAAAAGAAATGGCAATGAATAAGCAGTTAAGCAATAAGCCTGCAATTAACATTATCAAAGTACAACTTAGTGGAGATTTTTTTTAATAAAAAAATGGTTAAGGAAAACTTGGATGACTTAAAAAAGCTGCATAAAACATTCTTCAAACTAATTATTACATTCTCACTGTCACTGGGTTCAAATTAACATTTTAATATTGAATTTCATTAAATAAAAGTAGCTAGCTTGACATTATAAATCAACTATTATATCTACACTCAATGTTAGTATACAAACTTTGTACATTGATAATTGGTTATGTATATAGCACATTAAAAACAAATGAACAAAAAATACTATAGATTTATCTTCTAAGATCATAATTGCAAGGTTCGATTAATATAAACTGTTACTGAATAACGTGTTCATGTTTTCTCTTATGCGAATAAATGTTTCTGCATTATATCAACACTATTCAACCTATAATCATTCTACTCGTAACCCGTGGATTATACATTACCCGTACCGGCAAAAATAAAATAGTTGGTTTTGACAGTACTAGTTTTACGATTGCACAACTACTGTAGAGATACCTGCAGTAAAAAGTAAATCCACTTGTCATCTCAATTCGCTTTTTCCCTGTATCCAAAGATCCGCCATTCTTCAGTCGCATCAATCATTAATTTTACGAACCATCATCGTATGCAAAGACCGTGTGCTTCTAAAAACAAAAATGATTATCTTGCACTCGGTATTAACTACGTTGTTTCACTGAACGTAAGTATACACATTCGAATGCTCACGAGCTTATCTCGCTTAACTTTTACAGACGCTCGTGCATCGAGAGAATTCTCAGGACGAAAAACACAAGGAGCAAATAGCGGCAAGGGAGCTCGAGAAGGAAGTGCTACCAGGTTCAAGGATCTTGCCTCAGGAGCGAACAACACTGCCGGTCCAGCAAGCTGAAAGGATACGATCGGATCCTCTTTCTCTTTTCAAGTTACTTATATATATACATATTATGCGCACGCGCGAATTGGCAGGAACGAAGAAACCTTCGCGAACGTGCAGAAAATCATGAGAGGAACAGATGTCAGAGGCAAGGGCAGAGAAAGAGAGAGAGGGCAAACAGGATCCGATCAACGTTCGCTTAATGGACCGCGCGTGCCAGGCGGAAAGGAAGGCATGGTACAGACTCATCTCTATACTCCTGTATAAATAACCGGGCGACAGAAATCGAACGCCGTTGTGAGACGCACGCGCGTGCATATGTTATAACCACGCGTATAATATAAATCGTGGGTAGAAACCGAGGCCGGCTTATAAATATGTCCATATACACACCGTTGGCCTTTCCCCGAAAAACGCTTAATGGCGAACGGAGCTAAAGAACACGCGTATATATAGATATAGGAATTACTTATACGTGTGTCGCTTACGGAACGTACATATATATACCGCACGCGCGCGTGTTAAAGCAATCGACGTGTCTATTCGCCATTGTCTACTCCGATGTGTATAACACGCCTTTGTCTCGATGTATAATACAGTGAGTGTGTGTGTGTGTGTGTGTGTGTGCATGTGTATGTATGCTCGTGTAGATTATTTATTTGCCATGGTACTTTTATAAACGCGGACACGCGGGTCGTAAGCGGGTACATGCGGCGGCCTTGACCCCCTTGCGTGACCGATGGAAGCCGTAGATAAGGAAAAGAATGCGCCGAATGTTTTTTCCTAAAAGTGTGTAATAATTTTACATGTACGCGTATCCACATGAGCTTATCATTTCTTTCGTTTTGGATATTTTTAATGTTGTATATGCGATATATGAACTTATATATACGATGAGTAAGATCCGTAGGTGCAAATGAGATCTTTTTGCCGGTGGTATTTCCTCGTACGTGTGTGTGTGTGTGTCGTCGGTGGCGACTTTTTTCTTTCTCTCTCTCTCTCTAGACACGAACCGTGCCGGGATATACTTAAGCGCGCTTTTTCCTCCCCGGCGATATCATCGCGATGGAGAGTATAATAATTCACGAGGCGGTGCGGCGCGGAGAGGAGAGTTACAGCCGACACGTTATAGACGACAGTAATCTGCAACAAAAAAATGAGGAAAAAAAGGGAAGAAACACACGTAATTATAATTGCTAATGTTTTTATGTACGTATATGCGTGTGGGGGCAAATATAGACGGGAAGTGGCTTTCCTCGTATTCGATGTGAATTATACACACGTGTGTATAGTATAGCTGGTTTTTGGCAGAAAGAAAAACAGCGGTGGCGACGCGCGCGCGTGTGAGCGCAGTTTACCGTTTTTTTTTCTCTCGCGAGCCTTGCGGGATATAATTATAAGAGCCGTATAGCATTGTCGCAGAAAGTGTCGCAGCCTTGAGATGCGCGATACCTATGTGTATGTGTGCGTGCGCGTGTGTGTGCATCATTTTTATTCAAATAATTAGTTCTTGGGCATTTTACATGCGAGATGCGCATCGTCACGTTTGAATAAATTTATACAATTATATACACTTGTTTTGAAGAATATAATTTTATATTATGTCAGAGGTATTATGTATGATTATAATATGTATATCGATAAGCGTCTATACTATATATATATGACTTTGTAAATTCACTCTTTTGTTTTGTAAGCGGTTTTTTGTACAAAGCGGTTTCTTATTATTTTTGACTATTACTATTTTAGTTAGTTAATTTTAACGTATCATTTTTAATGTGGACATATTTTGTAAAAAAAATTTAATGTCATTGGCTGTGTATCAACGTTGGCGAATTATAAAAATATGCATCGATTCGAATGCATTGGCCATTAAAGCGTGGTGTTAATTAAGACTTGTTATACGATTCATTATTCCTTCCGTCTCACGTGATCATTCATGTATTCTTATCGTTGCATATATGTATTGGTGCTCTCTAGTAGAAAATCGAGAAGTCTGCGTGAAGTAGAATTCCTCTTGAAATTTATGTTATATTTAATTAAACTATAAAAAGATACTTACGTCTTTGACATAAATTTCCATTCGATAAACGGTAAAAATGTCTCCCGTTACTGTGATATAGAACCTGATAGTCTAAAATTATGGTACTGAACTAACCATTTAGATATTCCACTGTTTGTCAATAAAATTATAAATTAACTCAAACAATCATATTTTTTTGTAGTTTTATACTATTTATCTAATTGGAACATTATATATACTCAGAACCACATATTTAAATACATTAAATCTCTTATAAAATTAAAAATTTATATTAACCACAACAGACTATTACTATCAAGCTATTACAACTTTTTTTGCTCATTTTTCAATTTTCTAGTGAACCAAAAAATAGTCAACCATTCAGTATGATAATTTCCACCACGAAATTAACATTTACTTAGCATTGCACTAATAATTTCTTGTTTTTCCCATATCAATTACTGATTTTGAAATTGTCAAATCTATCTATGTATTTCAATAACCAAATATTTGCAAGCAGTAAATTTAAATTATTTTACATTTAACAGATAAATTCAGGAAGTTCTTAACAATTCAAAGTTACATTTAAAGTCCCGTTGCTTTGTATCAATTTTATAACCGCTCTTATACACGCGGCATACTTAATTTTTCAGCACAGCAGCAACTATACTCCTTCGCTGCATTTGCAAAACAAACATGCTTTACACGAGAAACGACATTATCGTCGGCTGGGAAAAACAGACCGTTAAATGACGTCGTCACAGGCAGCAAGCCACCACGCGTATATGCTCAAATGAGAGACTTGCAACGTCTGCGCATAGATATAGTGTTATACATGTGCGATAGTTTTTGCCGTGCGCACAAGATCTCGGGGCCGCCGGCCGACTTGGAATTTAAATGCAACAGAGACGTCGACGATGTCGCCTACATCTAGGAAGTGTAGAAACGCGAGGCCGAGTAGACGTACACATCATAGACGTCCAACACTGTTTTGCCTCGATCTCAGATTCTTTTACGCGTGTTTCACGTGCTCGCGGATATAGGAAGTATACAAGTGGAGTCGAGCAAGAAAGGCGCGATTAGTTATTCGTACGTTTTAACGAGTAATCACCCGGCGTGTGAGACTGATCGCTCTTTTTTTTTAATTGCTGAAATGTCGCATTGAGCGTTGCCGCGTGAGGAGTGCTTTTCCATCGTAGAGGAATAAGTTTTTTCGGATATTGGCTAAGTGTTAGAAGCTTCATTGATGGATGAGCCGATGTATAATTAAATTACTTTTTTCTTCCGGAATTAATAGTAGGATTCGATCGAGCACGTGCTAGGAAAGAAGCGTATAAAAACGTTTGCAGCAAAATCCGTGATTATTTTTGCTCGATGATGTTGGGTATAATGACTTATTTCAAGTTTTATGAATGATTTCCGCTTAATTTATCATACCTGCAAATTTTCGAATGCATTTTCTCGTATGTATAATCATTTTTTGTCTGATAAAAAATTCATCAGAAATATTATAGTTGCTATAGTAAATTTTAAAAATTAAATGAGAAATGAAAAGACATGTTTATTTGATATAGCTCTCCATGTAATTACTTTCTACATTGACGCGTGAATTTTCTTCAAAACAAGATTTCCCCAAGTATATACAGTAATTTAAAATTTTAATAAAACGCGAATCTCAAAGCAAACAGCCATATTCTTCTCAATGTCCCATCTCTTAAACACGGTCAAATCTCAGCCACGAGTTTTTAATTTCGCCATTAAGAATTTCATCACAGTTTTACTGCGCCAGATCGAGATGAATCGTCTCTCTCAGGTCGGAGTTCAGGGTGTACATACGTGTTGCAAACACAGACGCACACGGCCACCGTGTGAGCGCTCGTTTCACGCATAGTATATATACGTGGTATAGCTTCGCTAGACGAGGCACGTATCAAATTTTTATTGCCCGTCTGTGTAATGAAGGCGCGCACGCGCTCGTTGCGCAATGCACGCCGCGCAGAAAAAGTCATGTGTTGCAAAAATGTATATATCCTTCGTACTCTCTTGACAACTTCCAAGTTCAGCCGCTGTTGCCGTCTCATTAAAATATCGCAAAAAGCCAGCAGCTGCAGTGATGTATATACCTACGTAGACATACGACTTCTATACGCTCTTGATATTGATGATGTCACTTTTTTGCTTGTTTTTTCGTATCTCGATTTTCAGAGATGTAATAGGGACAGAACGACGCCGTGTAGAGACGTTCCTTTTTACCAGATACGCTCGAGATTCTTTTTTAAGATTGTTAAATGTCGTGTTCTTTCTTGAGATTGTTAGTTTGAAAAATGTATCGTGCACCGTTGAGACTAATTGAAATCTGTTAAATTGCTATGATTGCGCGGACATTTCTTCTTTGCGTGTAAAAAGTTATTTGAAGAAATAACTATGTCCTAACGGCTAACGAGATGTCGGAGTCACTATGAATTCCTATGTACGAAATTTTTCGCTATTTTAATTTGCTAGCAAGTATTTCGAAGTTCTTGCCGATAGAATAAAAATTCAAAAATATAAAGCGAAAAATGAAGAAATGTCTATAACAGAATAACGAGTCCGACAGCCTTTTGAAAATACTTTACGTAATTTTTACATCAAAGCATAATAATATAAATAATTTTGTATTATATGAGTAAAGTCGTGATATAACATATGTATCTTCATACTCGTAAGTTATCCGATAACAATTGTGTAAGAAACAAGTAATACAGATAAATGTATTATTACTTCTCTTGTACAGTTACAAATCAAAAATTAATTTTCATAAAAAGATTGATGCTGTAAGCAAGAAATCGATGCCATCATTGCGACTTCGTTATTTAGATAAAAATATGTTCCTGATATTCCTAACACATGAAACGTAAAGTATAATTACTAAGTTATAATTTACAATTTGATAAAAAAATTATGCCTTGTGTTAATAATTATATGGATTTTCAATTACGCGATCACGTACAAAAATTATTGGTTTTTCATGATTTCTTTTTTTTTTTTTATTTTACAAACAATTTCATAATAAAAAAGCAAACTAAGCATATTATTAACACTAAAAAAGAATAAAAGAAACTGAAGTAATTATAATTAAAAAGGTTGCAGGCAAAAGAATAAATCAAGAGACATCTGGAAAAATGGCACATTTATTATGTTATTAGTGATAATAATATTACTAGTGGTAATTAAACATTTTTTCTTTCTCAATCGAATCTTCATCGTATGTCTTTTATTTTGTCCGTATCCGTGTGCCTGTTTTTTTAGTTTACGCGTATGTATGTGTGTGTGTTTATCCTCGTATGCGTGTACCTCGTGAAGATTTTCTCGTGTACCGTGCGAGAGAATCGCGATAGCGATCACATACTACATATTACTCGCATGTAACTTTATTCCAAATTTCGTCTCACCCAGTTATTTCTTAGCGCTTACACATATTTATGAGTATACAGTTCTCGCACGGACCGGATTTGGCGGATTGGTCAATCGAACATCTGTTTCTAAGTAACCATCCATTCGCCCTTTCCCTGTTCACGCTTATACCAACTCGAATTCTCACATCGACGATCTCGCACACACACGTTCACTCACTCGCTCACACTTTCTCGCCGTTCACTCGTGTATCATTTTTTTTTGTTTATTCATCCCTCACTTTCGCACTCTCTCGCACCCACGCACTTGAACTATCTAAAACTGTCGACGAGTCTAGCTTATAGACTGGGCTTAAAATCTATTTATAGTCGATATTATTTTACATGATTACCTTCGCAAGTCTTCGGCACGCAATTACTTTTACAAAAGTATTTTTATCGCCATTAATTCTCGCGCCTTATCTGCGGATATGATCAGACGCATGTTTTTCAATCATAATTAATAGAATAATAATAGAATAATAATTATAATAATAATAAAAATAATAATAATAATAATCGTAATAATCGTAATAATAATTATCACGCCGAGTCAACTCGGCCTCTTTTAACGCTTCTACGTCACAATGTACAACTTTTTTTTCAGCTCTTCTCCTCTCTACTTCTCTCCTTTCATCCAGTGTCGCCTAACAGTGTGCAGACGAACGGAGGTATTACAATTACAATTAATTATTGTTGAACGAGGTCGCAACCGACGTTATTGTCCTTCTTATGCGGAAGTCCTCGAGAGCTGCTTGACAGTTTTCTCTTTCTCGAATTCGATTTTCCCGATACAGAAACCATCGAACGCAAAGAAGCATGGTTCGCGAGTTGGAGCAGTGACAATTTCTTTTGTATGTCGGATACATCATAATCCTTTTTCACATGGCTTGTCTCTACGCCCCACCACAATGTGCTTGTCAATCGGATAACTAGATTTTACCGCAGATTATTACTCATGAGCGTCACTTTTGAATCGCTCGACAAAATCAAATTTATTGTCAAATTCGTGCTACTTTCTACTTCGAATTATAGACTTAAAAATAACACGATTTCGAGAATTCATCTCAATTTATTTAATCGAGCAAGAATTTATTACTTCTGTCAGCGGTATAAGTTACGATTCAAGCAAACGAATACTTTGATAAACAAAGCAACGATTCATCCTTGAAAGCTTCGCTCATGCGACTAAAAAAGATTGTAAAGTCAATAGATCTGCGATTAAGAGATCGCACATAAAATATTCAAATATGAAAACTAAGCTTTTCCTCTTATTTCAAAAGAGGAATTTAAATAAGTACAATCTTGTATAAGATACATGCTTGGTATAAATAAAAGATACAATCCAATAATTATAATTGCTTACATTTCCGATAAAATCTAGTTTAAGACTTGTCATTCTTCTTTGAAAAAGAAAACCCCCCGAAAGGTGATAAGATAACGTAATTATGCCGATGGGAGCCAATGCTCGAATCGCCTCGCTTTCAGGTGTCAGAGGAACTTCAGCAATACGTTGAATACTTATGGTACGAGGTCGCACGACTACTCGTTCGATATATATAATACATCTTTGCCGCCGAGACGTCATCATTTTTCTTTTAAATTTTTATTATGTTAAATCAGAAATATAAGAGGCTGACGCGAGAAATCTCAATTTTGCTCGTACTCCCGCGTTAATGAAACGAAAGAAATATATAATGGAGAAGGAAATCCTCGCACTGAAGCATGGCAAAGACAATAAGTAACATCACAAACGTATCCTCACTTATATTCGCATTATCCCAACACTATATATGTCCATTTCTGGAATTTATTCGTCTCAAAAATATCATTCTGATATATAATGAAAAAGTTTGTCTTCTTCGTGTAAGAGAAAGGTTTAACATCGAAATAATATTTACAATTTAATTAATGCTAAGTAACCATGTATGTACCTTTCACCTTACTTTAATTTTTGAACTCTTAAAAAACATAATTTTTAAAGAAACCAATAGTAAAGACAAAATCTCAAATAATAATGGAACGTTCCTTTTTTTAAGTTTTTTTTTGCATTTCGCAAGATAAACTAAATAATTCATGATATAACACAGTTTTATTAATAAAAAATTATTTTCTATATACAATAAAAATGAATGTAAGATTTGAATAATATAATACAAATATTATGCTTTTTGTGCGATTGCCGCGCAAGAACACTAAATAAATGTGCAATCATTTCCACTTTTAAAATATCAAAATCATATATCAAATTTTATAAAACCAAAATATTTGGTTATTAAGCTGCACTAAAAAGTAACTTCACAGACAAAAAATTCGAATATTGCTGCAAGTCTTATACAAAACAAATAATTATATCCGGCTCATTTTCTGAATTCAAATTAAAATATAATTATCAAAAATCGTCTAAGATATAACATAATATATCACTTGAAAATCGAACCATCAAACTAATTAATTGCAAGCCTAAAATAAGGCATGTGGCTAACGTCACTTTGTCTTCATATCACAAAAAAGATTTTCAAGATAAAAATCAACATTTATCGGTAATCGTGGGACGTTAAATGAAAGAAAATGGCACGTAAAGCAGATACTGCACACGTAATCCTGTTTCTGAAAGAAAATACAACACTAGTAGAGAAGGAAGTCACTTGTATTTCAATCAAATAAGTGCTACGTTAAAGATCAAATGATCTTCAACATGATCCTCTGGGCTGTATTTTCTTTCAAAAACAAAAATGTATTCTTTATCACTAAGGATTTCCTTCTCTTATACAATAATTCTATAATAATAATAAGAATAATAATGGAGCAATAATTAATATCTAATAATTGAAAATAATAAAATAATGATAATCATAATGATATTAATGATCGGTCAATAATAATCGTCTGTGGCAATTTTAATCTTATTTAGATAATCGATTAGGCATGCGTCACTGCTATATATATAATATATACAATTATGCGCAAGATATGTTTGAACTTATTCGATGGTAGTCTTCAATCGTTTTTCCATTCATTTTAGTTCTTCATATTCTCTTTTTCGACCTTCCGCCAACGGATATAAATACCTCGTTAAGCCACCAATTGTGTGAATACATAGTTTTTTTCATGCGAAAAAAGCACCAAAGTATCCCGAGAAGTTCACAGGATAGCAGTGCTGTTACTCAACAGTGCTATACATTAACAATTTTTGGACGTGAAGATTTTTTTAATAATCAATCTTTCGGAGTACATGGAGTATGGTAATACAATTCGTGCATACTTGATCTTGTTCCATAGAATAAATATATTACGGCATGAACGCTACTAAAATAGTTCTTACATAAATTATTTCATCATTAAAAACTATAAAATTCTTAAGACTCTTCTCGGGACACGGGCGAATTTCGCAACCTTCGCCTTTGCTTTTCGCCACCTGCTTATTAATTCGCATAGCGAAGCCTCAAACTCCTCATCCGCCCTTTGAAATCCTCTAGAAAAATACAATTCGTTCGATACCGAACGTTTGGTAGTCGCGCTATATTTCAAGAATTCTACTTTACAATAAGTATTTTTCTCGGATATCTCCATGTCCTCTGAATAAAAGAATTTTCCATCTTTTTTTGGCTACGAATGAAGAACGACTCGCGAATCATTACGCATATTACATATCCCCGTTCCCTCCACAGGGTAAGCGGCAAAGGGCGGACGACGTTCAGGAGACGGCGATGAGCTGAGGGCAGGCCATGAGAGAGCGAATCGGTTTCGCGGAGATCTACAGAATCATACCGCTACAGAGTCTTTGCTACTGTGGCGGCAGTGCGCTGTGTTGATGAATAGGCTGGGCGCTCTGCAACATGTCCAAATTTTTACTACATTTAACAATAGAACAATTCATTGTTTTGAGATAAATGGAAAAGAGAGAACAGAAAAAAAGTTTCATCAAGTCGATTGTTCGTGTATGTTAATTATCAACACTACTTAAATGTAAATTTATCAAGATAAATATTACTATTTCACTGTTGTAGATAGACATTCGTCTGTTGTTTTCTTATACGTGACCCGCATATGGAATTTGAGTTATTACCGCTATTTAGATGTTTATAAGATATAGAAATAAATTTGAGTGAGCAACGATTGAGTTTGAGATTCACTGCTACACGTCTCTCGTGGTATGCATAGGAAGTGCTTTTAAGTATGTGTATCTTCTACACATTGAACACTCTGTTGTAATATAAAACATCGCTTAAATTAGAATGAAGTGTATTATTAGACGCACTGTATAAATATTATGAATTATTTTAAAATTTCTTTATGTCAAACAAAAAAAATACATTTAAAAGACCAATTTCATTTACTGTATAATTTAATCATATACCATGATTTTAAACAAACTGTAATTGAAAATTCTATTTCCGAGTAACACTTATTAACGATAATCGATATATAAATATCCCTAAGCTTTTATTTATTAATTCAAAAGGAATTAATAAAAATGTTATATTTAAAAAATGATGAAACTTTTTTTCTGTCTATTATTTGATTATTCAAGGTACCTGCATCGCTTGGAATGGCGGCTGCGTATGTGCATGTGGATGTGGGTGTGGGTGAGCTATATGCGCTGCAAGATGGCCTGGAAGCTTAGGGCCATCTTCGGCTTTCTCTTCTTCTCTCCTCTTTAAGCACGCGGCCTTTGGATTTAAGTTTCGTTCTGTAAAATCATAATTCATATTAATACAGTTAAAAGTTTTATTAACTACTACATTGAGTTGGATGATTTGTATCCAATAATGTTGTGGCTTTAAATAGAAATGGAATATCAAGTATTAAAAATATTAATCGCAACTGAAACTGTTCTTTACAAAATAAAAATAGATTTGAATAAATATCTTCATGAATATTGAACCTTGTCATTTCTGCTTACATTTCACTCGTCTTAGTCATTATAAATCATTTGTTTTAACCTTACCTCTAACTTGCTGTTCTAATGCCATTATGACTTCAACAGCCATATTAAGGATTCCGAGTTTGGTTTGTGGTTTTTCTGATTTCATGTGTGCCATACACATCCTGCCGAGTTCTTTCAGTGCCTCATTGATATCCCGAATACGTATCCTAGAGGAAATTACATAAAATGTAAATTACAATAAGAAATCATAAATTACTAATGATAATTTTGCAGATAATTTTCAAACAAAATTTCTAGAAAGGTGATAAGGTAATTTGCAACTGGTTAGTAAATTACAAAGAGATAGTGTATTAGAATAAAAGAAAATAAAGTGTCACTAGAAATAATGTATTACATGATTTAGAATACGGGCCAATAGTTAAATAATATTAAAATTATTCAAAATAAATTATTCAAAACAAAGTATATCTTCTTTCTTTTTCAAAATACTGTGATGTTTCTTGAATAAACGTAAATAATTTTTTTAATCCAAATAGCTATTCTTCTGATCGACCGGCCTCAACTCTTTTCTTACCTTTCCCTAGCGTTGTTAGCTTGCCGTCTTTCCTTTTCCCGTTGTGCCTTTACATCAGGATCGTCATCTTCATCCTCGGCGCTCGAACAACAGTTGCGCAATAACAATACTCGATTAATCACCTGAGTATGGCTAATTTATAAGCTAAACTTAGATGCCTCATATAATCGATAGAATTTAAGAATCAGTAAAAATTTCAAATTTATAATAGTAAATACACTTATATAAGAATAGCAATTGATACGATAATTCAAAAAAAGCGTAAAAAATAAATTTTCTTCAACAGCTAAAGATTATATGAGCAATTTTATTACGCCACGTAAACTTCTTTATTAGAGTTATTCAGCGTATCGATTTGTTGTTCGAGCTGTCAACGGTTAACTGAGTGTCAATTAATAAAATGATTGCAAGTACATTTTTGAATCCTGAATATATGTGAACACACGCATAATTATGGATTTAAAAATATAAATGGGTATCATGATAATTATTTTCATCATCGCTCTCTCCGTTAATTTGATGATTCCTTTTTCTAATAGGCCCGTATTCTTTCCACTAGTATGTAAAACTATTTTTTCTTAGTGACGGAAGTAGTATTAACATTTTTTATATTGTGTTAGTACACAGGAATTGAATCTTCATTATGGATAAAGGATAAAACTCTGGTATCACAAACCTAGAAAGTAGACATTGATGCAAAACCATATCAAAATGTGAAAAGTAATAAAACGACATAAAGAAATGAATTACTTCTGTAAAATCATCTAAAAACACTATTAAAGAACATGCTGTAAACAAATAAAATGGCTTCAAATTTGTTGATTAGCTGAATCCTTAAAAAAATTACAAAATTACTTATATAAATTACAATTTTTATTATTAATATAACGTGCTTAAAAAAGATAATATAATAAAATAATAAATAAAATAAAAAATAAACATAGATAAAAGTCTTTACGTAAATAATTTATCGTGTTAACATTTATATGTGCGCACGAGTATACAAATATAAATATTGGACAAATAAATTTTTCTAAAATAAGAATAGATAAGTTCTGTGTAAGGTAAAATGGATAAATTCTTAAAATTTTCATAGCACTGATAAAACTCATCTTGATTTTACAAAAATAATTCAAATTCAAAATATCTAAAATTTTAGAGAGATTAACCTTAGTAACCTTAGAATGAAGCAATAAAACACAAGATAGTAAAATAATCACCACAACCGTTGAAAGAAGACAAAAAGAACTAAGAAAAAGAACTAAGATAAAAAGAATAACTAAAATATGTGGATATAGGATAAGTGAAAAGAACAAAGTAACATGCCATTTGGCCTGATTGTAGCCATATTAAAATGAAACTGATTTCGAAGAATGTTTGAGAAAGATAGAAATATTTCCCTTATTTTCACGTTACATTTTCGTTCAAAAACCAGCAGCATTTTAATTGTGACATCTGAATACGGGCCTTTAGAGAGATAAATTCAAATAGATTTGTTTGGAGTGTCTGCCCATTTAAATATTGTAAGTTGCTTAGAAATTCAGTATCTTCTAAAAGCATTCTTATAAAATTGAAAGTAAAGAACGCTTTTGCAGATCACTTTTACGGCAGTTTAAGGAAGGATTCATGAAAGGATTCTTTTGCCAAAATGCATCAAAGTGCGTACTGCGTGTGTTCACTAACCTCTCGCGAACGTTGTTGGCTTGTCGACGTTCTTTTTCACGTAGTGCTTTAGTACCAGGATCGTCACAATCTTCATCAGCGCTCGAACAACAAGTTTCAAAGACACAGCAAGTTAGTTTAGTTTGAAAACGTTATGGTTTCAACAATTAAATATTATTTAAAATGTAAAACGTTGTCACTATTCTCAAACATGAAATTAAAATTATATGTTCAACATTAAACTTCAACGTTTTCAGTACTTAAGAAACAACTATTTAGAATTATGTCTCCAATTGTTGCATATACTTACTATCTACGCGACCGTTTCGTGCCTTTGCCTTGGGATGTTGAGTTGACCTGAGCTGTTCCAATAACACCTGCAGCTACACCGCCGATTTCACTACTGGAAGGCTTGGTTTCACCACCACTACTATCTGGCGGGTCTTTCCTTTTTTCTACAGAGATGTATTCTGCGCATTAATAAAGTTTCCTATGTAGCTTACGCTTATATGAAGATGAAAAAATGCCCATCCAAAGTGCTACCCTTTTTCATAATTCACCGACTACTATACAAATTTGTAACGCATTTACCTTATCGATAGGATACAACGAGTAACGAGATATTCATTATTGGAATGATTTAACATTTTTACCGATACATGTAACATTATTCCATCTTGTAACAGTATCCCGTTGCTGCTACTACGTTATTACGGACAACAACTAATGCACAACTTGAAAACGATCCGAGAAATCAGAACCTTGTTCCCGGCGTCATACCGTCTAGTTTTTTCCCCGTCGCGAAGCCAAAGGAAATCCCCACGTGCATCGCGCAGACTCGATTAAACGCGCAGAAAAAAACAAAGGCAAGACGTAAGTGAAGGTGCGCTCGAGTTAAGTCGTCCCGATAAGGTAGCGTTAGATAAATCACGCGATCCCAAGCGCTCAAGCGCACTGCGAGTGTATCGGCACCTTTATTATGCCCCCGCATGAGAGCTCGCGCACGATTCATTATGCCAACGCGCGCGCGCGCACATCCAAGTATTTTCGTAACGCCTTCTTTTTCTCTCCTCGGCTTCTTTGCGGATCGCCGCCGCATTGGCTACCGCGGATGCTTTATACGCGACGCAGAAGTGCGGTTTTCTGTTTGTCGTTTTTTCTCTTGCCACGGCCATTTACGGCGATATATCGGCATTCGTTCGCATAATCATTGTCGCGCTGCGTGTGAAATTAACGCCCGGAGCGCCTATTTTAAGAGACGTACGCTCGGAATTTCCGCGACGCGAGTCGACTAATAATCCAAAGGGACTGTGTGCGTGCACGAGGGGAAGAACTATTCCTTCCGCACAGCTTCGAGAGATCCTCGAGTCCTCCCCTCTCGCGTTCAATTGACGGTTTGCCCGCGTTTCCCTTGGACTATTCAAGCATTCTTGCCGCTCGACGCTTTGTTCGCGCGCAACTCGTTCGCTTCCGCGAGTGTGCGACAAATCGAGAAAGTCGCTCGTTGCTCGGGGGTTTATTGTTCGCCTGGCTTTCAGTGATTTCTCGCTCCCTCTCTCTTTCTCCCTTTCGCCGTCTCTTTAGGGGTAGCACTTGGAAGACGTATAGTCGATGGTACGAGTCTACGATGGGCGTGAAAACTTACTGGCATTTGTGACAGGTAGCCTCTCAATTTTGATGGAACCGTCGGTGTCGGGCGTTGGTGCCAGGCCTGGATACGAACTCTGGGGCTGTGACACCGTCACTGCTGGGTGCGGACTCGTCTATAATAAAGGAAAATTTTATTAATACGTGAACCTTTGATGAGAATGAAATTTCGAAGATTTAATGGATATATTTTTACCAAGTGGTCCAGTTGTGGTGGCGAGGTGTGGGAGTAAATGGCACCGTGTGGACCGACGGGTCCTAGGTGAAGGCCGGGTTGGCTCTCCGCAATGTTCCTCAGGACATTTATGGCGTCGTCCATGTGATAGGGTTCCTCCATGCGCGTTCCCTGTACCAACAGAATACGAAAAAAGGGAGCCGATTACATATAAGCTATACAACATTTTATTTTTATTCTTAACAACTACGCGTTTCTTTTATTAGTAAATAAATAAAGTTTATCGGAGATTCAAATATACTAATATTAATATAATAATTTAGTACTTCTTTGTTGTTAAAGAAAAATTAAATTTAAAATTATTAATTAATTTATTTTTATTTAAAGTAATTAAAGAGAATTTTCCTTTTTTAAATTATTGTTTTAGAATTTTGGAAATGCTGCAAAGTCCTGGATTATCCTAAAAATTTTGTATTTATAGCTGAAAGTCAATATCCAGTATTAGTCAGACATGCATTTTTGTAGCATTCAAATTTGCGTTAATTACAAAACTTAGACAAGTTATTAAAAGAAAAAAGAAGTTGAATAATGATACAGAAAAAAATGAGCGCGTACAGCGATGAAGAAAACAGTGAGTAGAACAAAAAAATAAAATGGGATGAGACAGACAATGAATTCGGTTAAAAAAAATGATAATTTGCGATCCTCACCTTGGAGTGGTCGCGAAGGAAGCCGATGGCATCGTCTACCCCCTGCAGTTCAGGCGCCGGCTTCACACACAACACCAACGCAACAACAAAACAAAATAAAAACAACCAAGTCAACACAACGTTCACAACAAACAATATTTAAAAGTAAGCTTCTAATATTTTCTCTCGAGGTTTTTACATTACTTGAATTAGTCGAGCCATTTAATCAAATTTACGAGTAATATACTTTTATAAATTTTTATAAATTATTGATTGTAAGTATTGATTGTATTTTCGGTTTTATCTACTTTTAATCATTATATAAGAAATATTTCAAATTTTGACTTCAGAAATTAAGTGATCCAAAATAACTACACGACTTAACCTTTGTAGCTTACATTCATAAGTCAATTAACGATAAATATTAAAAAAAACACATAAAAACACACATACATAAAATCTGATTTTCACACATAAAACTTTAACTTTAGTGCAATACTAGTAAAAAAATTGTGTGCAAATCTTGGCAATGTATATACTGATCTTGACAAGCTCAAATTAGAGGATCGCAAAACGATCTTCTAGTGAGCATTAGTATGAAATAATCGCAATGATAGCGTGTATTCGTGCCATGGTGTCAATGTTAGTGATCGATTGATTGATTATAATAATGTAGAGTTATGTCTAATGTTTAATGAATTTTCTTTGATATGATGCACGAATGAACGCTCTGTGCGTAAAAATGTAATGCGTGAACGATAAAATTTCTCAATTAGTCAAGCAAAAAAGTGAGGATGGCAATCGCACGCAAAACAAAATCCCACGGCAAAACTGAATAAAAAAAAAGTTTTAAAAAAAGCACTCGTGAATTCACGTAACTAAAAAGTGTATTATTCAAAGAAGAAAAAAACTTGGCTGAAAGGTGCTTTCAATCACGTTCATTACCTTCTCCATATAGTTAAAAACTCTTTTAAAACAATCGAATTTTCTTTACAGAAATAATGTCACAGTACACATAGCTATTTTCAGGAAAACCCAAGTAATGAACGTGTAGAAACGTGTTGAGAGGAAAAATTCGTAAAAAAAAATGAAGCTAATGTGACAGCAAATGTCGATACGTACCATGTGCATGGTTCCGCGATTCGGATCCGCAGCCAAGTGTGGTGAAACAGGCGCAGCAGTGGGTGCCCAGCCCGCTGTCGATCCTGTTAACGGCGGTGGCGAACTCACAGGCGTCGATGGGTTACTACTGTAACTCGATACCGACTGGTCCGTTGGGTAAATCTGCGTAAATTGAGTACGAATTAGTCGAAACTATAGAGAAAACAACATTGTCACTGTAAGATTAATCGACTTTTCATTGATGCATTGTATCTAGAGCTAGCGTTGAAATAAAACAGAGATCTACGTTATCGACATTAAAGCAAAAATATAAAAGATAAACTTCATCATTTACTGCAGCAGTTAAAATAAAAAGAGATTTTCAGCGAAAGATATAAAAGAGAGGTTTCTTTTCCATGTAAAAGGAAAACCTACTCGGCTGCTTACTACGGATGCGAGGGTCTTGCCAAGGCTGTCCTGGGGCGCTGACGTTGGGGCCGGCTGTGGTTGTGGCTGGCTGGGCGCCTGGGGTGGCTGAGTGCTGCTCGGCGCCACGACTTGGTTAGGCTGGCTAACGACAACAGCCGTGGCTACGGGAGCAGCCACGATGGGCACGGCGACTGGCACTGGTGGCACTGGCGCACCGGGACTGTGGCTGTACTGGAGGGGACCGGCAGGCGATGGGGCGCCTTGGCCAGGCTGACTGGGCACCGTCGTGTTGCCGCCCCGGAACGTCGACATCGGGGGCAGCGAGGGCGCCGACGTCACGGCCGAGCCCAGGATCGGTTGGGCCGTTGGCTCGCCGCTTGGCGACATAGACGAGTACGCCTGTAAAATGAGCAAAGGTATATTAGTTTATGAAATTTTTTATAGATTGTAACTGTGAATGTATGCTAGAAATTATTATGAATATGAAAAAAATTATACGATCTTTGTTTTGAATTACGTATTCTTTTGCATCTAAAATTTTTACGTGTACAGATGTGATGCCGTTCAAACAAACGAAAGAAAAGAATTAAATTCGATCCATACATACATAAACGCCCACAGATATCATCAAAATACATACACACGCGCGCGTAGACGCGATCCATCTCAACCGCTTATCGCAAAAACGACGAAAATCAAAACGAGACGGTGGTGCACGTAAAGCGCGCGCGCGAGTTGAATGCGAGAGACGCACACGCGAAATTTGACAAAGAGGAAAAAGCTGGTTGCGCATACGCATACACGAATTTACAAGGGCGAGCAGATGCTACCACCCGATTATATCGCGATCGCGCGCCATTCAGTCGCGTGTGGGGGGAACCCTTCGTAAGAGAAAGAGAGAGAGAGAGAGAGAGAAAAACGCGTGCGGAGGAGAAACAAGACGAAGGGAGCTCTCCTTTGGACGAGGCGCAGACGCGCGCCGATGCCTTTGTTATCGGATACTTGCGCGCTCTTTGAAAGCGAGCGTTCTTGCACCTACCACGTTAAACGCGGCCGTAAAGCGAGTCTAACTTTAACTTTCTGAGAGGAAAGAGAGAGAGGAGAATCGGAGTTGCGTGAAGTCGTGGAAGAGCTGGCCTTTTATAGGACGGATGGCTTTTAGTAGTCGTTTCTTTTTTTGGTAGCGTTATATACTGATATATACTCTTTTCTTCTTTTTTTTTCACTGAGGAAGCTTCACTTGTTATGATCGGTATTTCAAAAACTTGTATATAGAGGAAAGAAGGAAGACGTAGTATGTTGAATAATTAATTTTTAAACATGATGTCACCGGCGGCTCGCTGTAGAACCATGTCGTTATCACTCATCCAATCAGAAGATGTAAATAAACCGCGCTATCAAGTGAACAAGCAATTGCAGCCACTTGAATAAATCAACAAGCGTTAAGGAACCAGGAGAGAAAGAGTAAGAAAGAAAGGGAGAGAGAAAGAGAGAGCTGGATTACCGGGGGATCGGCGGACGGTTAATGAATAGCCGAAGCGCGCGCAGAAAGGCGAAACAAAAAGAGAGAGAGAGCAGCAACAGCAGCCGTCGCCAGCGGTCGACAAAAAACGAAGAAGAAACTACTTCTCTTCCGCGCTCGCGCTATACGGCGAAATTGAGGAGTGGAGAAAGAAACGCCGAAAATGGACCGGAAACACCGGGATGCAGATTAGAGAACGAGCGAGGAAGGGACACACACACACACATACGATAAATCGAAGGCAAAAACGTTGTATATACTCTCACGCGTATATACAGGGAGCTGCGGCCGCTGCCGTCGCGCGAAATGACGAAGAGGCGAGTATAGTAGGTGGTTATATATAGCGAGGGACGAGCGCGCGTGCGTTGCCCCTAGCGGAGAGCGAGCCATAGGAAATCATTCATCGGGAAAAGTGACGCAATTTCGCGAAGAACCGAGGGAATGGAGAGATCTTTTTTTTTGTACCCGTCGACTGTCAGTCAAGCGGACAGAAAAGGTACGGGAACTCTGTGTGTGTGTTTTTTTTATTAGTGCATTCGAAAAACAGTTGTTTGTAATTAATACCACGAAAAGGAGAAAAAATGCTGGACTAGAGATGAAGAAACTAGCAAGGCCAAGTTGATTATTGTTTTTCTAACAAATACGCTGTGAACCCGAACGGAAGAAGAAGGAACAATTAAAATACGCGAAATGACGAACTGTAAGTTACTGTGAATTCCAACTATAGGCTTCTCCAACGTTCACACCATCAACCGAAAATATAAAAGGAAGCCTGCAACGTCATTCTTCGTCCCGATCTCATCGTAGCATATGTATTCGCGCGTGCTCTTCACAGTCAGTTGACGCGTGCACTTCTCCACTCTTTCATATATATAAACACAGACACACACACACACTGGCTGTCAACAGTGCCTCTCAACTACACTGCTCACTCACTCAGTCTCTCTTTCTCTCCGCTCGGTTGCAGCGGGCGGGCCACTACCACCGCCGTCGAAGATTCAGCTGAAGAGAGAAAGAGAGAGAGAGAGAGAGAAAAGCCACAGGGTGGTCCAAAAAAGAGCATCGAAAAACACGCGCGTCGACTCCCTCGTGCCAGCTGGTCGCCCGTAAGCGAGCGAGAAAGGGCCGAGGGTCGTCGAGCTACTTGTGCTTCTCCTCCTCCTCCTCCTTTCTCCCTTCTACTCCTACGCTGCTCCTGTCGTTGCTGCTATATACGTGCTTGGAGTTTGCTCGTTTTTGGAAATCGCGCTCGCTGCTGAAACACCCGATACGCGAGGACGCGGATCGACGTTGAGCTTCCCAGGATGAAAACGAAGGTAAAGACGAGAGAACTCCGAGTGCCCAGTCGGTTGGAAGGGATGACGTTAGCGATGCGGAGGTTCCGTGGATAGTAGTAACGAGTTGAGATGCGATGTATATTAAAGTGAGATGAACGTTTTCATGTATATATATATAGCGTTGGGTAATCGATTGATTGACACTGATTGGTGTGGATGTGTATTCGATACAAATTGATAGGTTATATACGCTCGATTATACAGACGCTAATTGTAGTCATTATTAAATTTTTCAAGGTAGAACAAGGAAGAGAGAAAAGTTTGTGAGTGATAAATCAATCGACTCTACATACACGTGACATGGAATCTGTTAGTTCGATCGATCGGTTCAGCGTTACGAAAGTAAGTTCACGGGAGACAACGAGCGATGAGAGAGGTAGATTTCGGTATCTGTATACATATTACGAAATGAATCGCTATGCTCAATCGGAATTGTAGTACACCGAATACCAGAACAAAGTGTGAAATTTGTTAACGTTATGCAACACTGGTACACGGTATTTAAAACACTTAATAGTTGAATTATAACTTTACATCAAGAGAACTATTAAGTTGCAAAATGATCGATCGTTCACCAGATCAAAGTACCACAGTGTAATGTCATTCATTTACAATCCATCTTAATCGTCGAAGAACAACATTGTATCCTACGCACTCAATAAACATCGTTCTTAAATAATTAACGTGTCCCAGACACACTCTGACAAAAAAGAAAACCCAAATCACCCTTGATGAACGTAACGATTAAAGTACTCTCCAATTAATCGTCGGAATAACGTCTGCCCCTCCAAGGAATTTCTCCCGATCGATAACCCATATTTATTCCCATACACTCGCGTGTATAATGTCCCTATTGGACAGTTGCGACGAGCCACGAACAAACTCGCGCTCGAGCTCATTGAAAAGGGAAGAGGAAGAGAGCGTTATATATGTACAATGGCTCACGGTGTCGGAACAAAGAGAAACGCGTATACATGTATAGATATATATATATAGGAGTGAACTTACCATAGGATCGTGTGGTATGTGCATGGGGTAGGCCGGCTGGGCTAGGTGAGGCGGCGCGTATCCACTGTAGGGCGGCTGGACGCCGCCGCCCCCGCCTGACCAGGGATCGCCTGGACCCGTTCCCGCGGCGTTCCCATCTGCAACGATAAAGTAGATTAGCCTCTCTCTCTCGATGTGTGTGCGTGTGCACTTTATAGCTCTCTCGCGTACGCGCGCACACGAGCGAAAGCTATAATGCCGTTGCGTAATTTAGATATTGGCGCGGCCGAGTAGCGTTATTGCTCTCGGTTTTTCTTGTAATTTTGTAATAGTCGTCGAGTGTATGGTAATTGGATTCGACAATTCGCTTGATTAACTGCCGTATATATATACGTGGATTTAGTTATTGAATATATCGTTATATTGTGTGTACGCGTGTGTGTCCGTATATATGTGTGTGTGTTCTTTTTGCTAGATAATTGTTTAATAATTAATTGTTACGAAGACATATGTATTGTTGTGTTTTTGTAGAGAAAAAGTGTATATATGTGTATGCGTGTGTGTATAAATACTGACGGAAGATAATGCACGCGTCACGTGTTTGATAAGTGATTCTGCCAAGTATATTTTTACGCTTGATAATAAAATGAATCATAAATGGCATCGGAGATTCCTGCACAGGCGCGAAACAATGCAGCCTGTGGTTCGAACAATAAAAAAATATATGCCTAGTATAATAATAATAATAATAACAATATTAGCGTTCAAGAATAATAGGAAAACATTATATGTTATTAATTGATTTATAGTATAACTTACGTTGGAATAACTTTTATTTTATATATATACGCGCAGAAAAGATCTATCCATTGGTGTGTAAACGTAAACAATGGAATACTTAAATAAATTTCTGAAATATTAATCAATAGAGTATATATCCGTGTGTTAAAAATACTCTCCGACAAAATCCCTCAACAAAGAAAACTCCTTCCTCGAACAACTTTTCCAGAGTACAGTGCGCCACAGCATCAGCCACGAACAAAGCCTCTCGCGCGAATCCGCCACGGCTTTTTCCAAGCCAAAATGTGCGAGCCGTTCACTCTTAAGTTATACGTGTATGTGTGTGTGTCTCGACCACGACTCTTTCCTTTGATTTCACGAAATCCACGCGACCGTAGCAAATCGCCGCGCCATTACTTCACTCGGCGAACAACGGCAATAAGCAACACTGTGCCGTCGATACGCAATCTCACACGGGGGCGACCCAAAACTAAGCCAATCTGTGTGTATATATATATCCAAAGAGAGAGAGAGAGACGCTGTCCGGTGAAAAGTTTTCCCGACGACGCCTCGACTCCCGTTTCCCCTCCTCCTCCTTGCTCATCTATAATACATCCTATTCGTATATACGGCACTTTTGAACTTTTCTCTTCTAGTTGGCGCGAGCAGCAAGGATGTATATATAGTGGAAAGAGAGAGAGAGAGAGGCTGCTAGACTTTTGCCAACGAACTTCCTCTCTCGGGCGCGGGCGCTCGCGAGCGCTTAATGAAATATTTTAAGCGCACAGTGCTGCTGCAGTACACTACTAGCGCGCCTCGCGCACGATCCTCTCGCTTTAAACGTCTGATTTATGGATTTATGAAAGTTTGTGCATTGTTGTATACACTCCGAAATGTTTAGTCGTTTTCGTCTAAATTGTAGGCCAGACCCGCACGTTTTGAAATTGTCCACGGTATGTTGTATATAGTCTCGCACTTGGCTGTCGCGTATAGTTATGTAGCTAATTGACTGACACGACGAATCCGTGTGTATATAAATAAACGGAAAAAAAAACTTTCGCGCTTTAAATAACTCACGAGCGCATGGTGCATTAAGATATATATATGTACACGTGAAAGCTTTGTGAGATACATACACGGCTTTATTTAAATGACTTTTTCAGCAGTCAGCCTCCTGCCATTGTCTCGATGAGATGTACATTAGACTCTGTGCGCACAATCGAACAATAAAACGACGAAAAAAAAAATCCTCGGAAAGTCTTATTTATACACGTCGAGATGCCAACAAACGAATGACTTTTGACTTCTGAAGCACACGCGCGTGAAAAGTAAGAGAGACCTCGACTTTTATAAAGCATATATATATATACCTCGAAAAATTTAATTGTACACGCCTGGCCTTTAGCGCGCTCGCGCGTATTGTACGTCGTCGGCCTCCTACTCCCTCTCGTGAAAGAGGACGAAAATTGCGAGGAGGTAGAAATTGCTGAGGGGGAAAAATGAGAGAGAGTGAGGGAGAGAATCCCCGTGGAGTCTCGACCGGACGGGACGCAAAACTTTTTCCGATTTTCTCAAAAGCAAACGCTCGCGTGCGTTGGCTCCCCTCCTGCGTGCTCGCCTGGCTTACGTCCACCTCCCCCGCTTCTCTCTCTCTCTTTCTCGTCTTTTCACCCCTCGGCCGGGACACAAAGAGGCTCGCTTATAACGCGACCCAGAAGTTTAAATGCTAGTCAGAGAGAAAGAGAGAGAGAGAAGAGCCCGAAAAATGTATTTGCCGTTCGGTTAGATTTATTATCGCTGCGGTGAATCGAGAAGGAGAAAAAAGAGGAACGGTATACAGTTTCTGAATGTGTTTTATGCTTCCGTTCGAAAGTTATTATTACGTTCGTTATACTGTGAAATTTTCTTTTCAAATTTATTCACGAACTTTTTTTTTCAATGCTGTCGCTTTCAATTTTAATTGTTATTGAAAAAATCAGGACGAAAGGATCATTATCTATTTAAACGTTCACCAGCTAAATATAGTAACGAATAAATCGTAAGTTTATTATCCAATGGAATCATTGTTTATCATTAGCAAACAAATATACGATCCCTTGCACGGTCACCCCCTCACTCGTATCCTTTCAAACGCCTCCTTCAAGCTCCGATAAAAGCGCGATCGCAACCAATATGCGCGTAGTACGGGTGACGCACGTAAACCGTGACGCGTGCCGCCACTACTCGGCGATCCGTCGGTCGCGCGAGGCATCGACCTCACTGCACCGCGGCTGGGGTATATATATAAGCCGATTATCGCTTGTAAAATAAGAGAGTCTCGGACCCGCTTGCTCGCAAAGCCACTTTATTGTCTCGTATTTTAGCGAATTAGGAACTACTCGTAGCGCGAATAAGATTGAGGACAGCCAAGCGCGCTTACGAAATTTCGCGTCGTTAGTCACCCGCGCGCGGCACTCTTTGTCCTATACGTGTTGTACCAGTGGCTGCAGTAATGCTGAACTGTTTTACGGTCTGACTTTTACTTTCGCGCATGGCGGTGGTCTTCGGTTTACAGTGTCGCTGAGATATGGTATAGAGTATAATGCTATACTGATCGGATATTGTCCATTGTTTATAAAGTTCTTTGCATTCTATAACGCGTGTATACCATTATTTAACTTATAGGCGCGCGTTCACGAGAGATGACTTTGTGGAAAATCTAATATAAAGCGGCAATCTATATATGCGCGGGAAAGTTATAATTCGATCCATTTCGGAGGGGTGAAAAATGGGCCGATTTTCCCGAAGACCGGGACGAGAGTTCCTGGAATGCCGCACGACAGCTGGTCAGCGGCGCGCGTCGTTACTCTCGCTACCTCAAAAGCTTTTGATGACGGAGAGATAGAGGGAGCATGCGAGATTCGTGCACCCTAAGAGCACGTATAGGCTGGCTTAACGCTGCATTTAGCGTAGGCGGAGCGAGGGGGGAAGAAGAAAAAAGACAGGGCCAGGTTGAGATTTTCACTTTTCACTTAATCTCAAAATCCCCGATCTTGACTTTCGAAGGGATGCTGTGGCGCGTGGTTCTTTCTTTTTTTTTCTCTTTGGTTTTTGGGTTGGAAATTCTATATGTGAAATATTACAGGAAAGCGCGTTATACTGCTGTGAATTTTTCAAAGACTTGTTTACGTATATTCGTCTGTTAATCTCTTACATCTTTTCTGCACTTATATATACGTATATAGGTAAATATTCAACGAACAAGTAAATATACACCATATAAATCAATGACTTACCGATATAATATTGATCCGCATAAAGCGAGGCAGCCTTCGGCGACGTGTACCTCGGCGAGTCCTGTCCGAACGTATCGTCAGACCCGTACTGTAACAGAGAAAAAAAAGCAAACCATCAAAATCAATCCATCACTTGACGCAACAAATCAGCTGATTAAGCTGTATAAATTGTCGTCTCTCATCGATCTCATCTCTCCCTCGACCGCATCATCGTCGCACGCGGAAAAAGCAATGGTTTCGCGGTGGACTGTGAGCCGCGTGCGCGCGCAGGCGCGTGCCAACACGGATCGCACACGCGCTCTCACTCCGCGCAATAATTGTTTCCGCGCGGCACGCGCACCGCCACGTGCCTCGCGATAATCGCCGGCCTGGAATCTCGATTGAGCGAAAGAAAGAGAGAGATGACTGCCCCTTTTATCGATCGCCACCAGCATATATATATATACAGCAATGTGTCTGTATGTTTGCACTTTAATTATTTTCTCCGGAGAACCGTGTCCGCGTGCGACAAACTGCTGATGTGTGATGTGGCGAGGGGTGAGCATGAGCGTCGCCCGCGAATTAGAGGATTTGAGCGTATGCAGCCTCTACGTATACACTGGTATTTTCTCGCCCTGTGTCTAAGTGGCGTTTTGTGTAAGGGCTGTGTGTATATATGTGTAGAGAAGCGATGGGTAATGCGTTGATTTTTTTCGGGTGGGTTTAACGCAATTGTGTTTGCCGACGTGCGATCCGATTAATCGTACGGATAAAGAGAGAAAAGAATTGTTTCGATTGATGCGCGAGGTTAGGGGAGTATTTTAGATCGTATATATACGTATGGTATTAGTACGAAAATTGGATTAACATGCACATTCGTATAGTGGAGAAAGGTAACGTCTTCATTTAGAAATTGTGCTTATACTTTTAGTATACCATTAAGTTTTATTATTTTTTTATTACAGAACTGGAAGATTTAGATGTAAAAGTTACTGATGATACTACGTAAATTATTCGCAGACTAATAATTTCACAATTTTCTTAGAAAACCTTTCAAAAACTAAACCGCGTGCACCAGTACCAAATGACGCAACGAAAGCGTACTAAACTGCAGTTGCAAAGCAGCAGCAGCAGCAGCAACAACGTTAGACTCCTATGAGCACTGAAATCAGAATAAACTACCCACATATCTCCAATTAAAAAGCGCGAGCCAAGCTAATCTAAGCAGCTCATCTCGGCACGAAGGCGAGCGCGAAGGTTTTCTCAATTCAAACGCGCCTTCTCATCCGCACTGCGCGCTAAACTCGCGGCATCTCGGGTTTAAACGCACGCGCGTGACTCATTAAAAGCACAAATCTAAACTCGCGCGAGCGCGCGCTATGTAACGGCACAACCGGCATTCTGTGTATATATTTTTCTCCCTTTTGCATTCGCGAGTTTCGTGCACAATAACTGTTTCCTCTGCCGAATGATGCTGGTGGTAGTGGTCGTATATAGTAGGAAATAATTAGGTAGCTTTGCTGATTTACGGGTTAAGAAGTGTTATTATAAAAATGTAGATACTCGCGAGTATACGACGAAATATATATATATATATATATATATATATATAAACGTGATGCTGCGAAAAGTTACAGCGAGGAATAAACGTATTTATTATCTACATGTCAGAGCTGATTATTTTTACAAGTTTCGTAATTAGAGCAATTGCCGATTCTAATAAACGTGTATATGCGCTTGCGAACGTTAAAACGTTATCGCACGTTTAAAAACTATAATAGACTCCGTACGATCGTTTGTATATAATGTACGAAACTCTCAATCAATTCCATTTCGTCGAGATAAAGAATCAATTTAATTTCAATTAAGCTTTGATTTTTGCTATAAATAATCAATATTGCGAACGGCCCTTGTGCACTACTGGCATATAAAAGCCCGTGCACTTTGTAATTCCCCTCCGACGGTAAATCGATTTCAACATGAAACCACTGCTCCGGTTAGCACTCGCGTAAACGAAACAATTCGCGCTCTCGCGCATAAAGTATAAGAACGAAACCAAGCTCCACACTCGTGAGTACATTAAAAAAAAATATTACTATAGTTACCAATATTACACTATACATATAGACATATCGCTATTATTGTAGCGGTCGCATACTAACGTACTCGCCGGTACTATATTACGAAACAAGGAGCATACCATTTTGCAATTGCTGTCGTAGTCCGCCGGACTGGCGAACATGTCTGCGAGGCTCCGGAATTCCAGCGGAACGGCGTGAGGATATATTTTGTTATAAAGACACTGCGCGTGGAGAGTGCGGGCACGCGCTATGGCATACACACACACACAAACACACGCACGAACGTCGAATTACGAGCGAGTCCGGCACGCGTTCAACGGCTCGGCACACTCGATGTTAGATCCTACTGAACGATGGATTCGAACTGGCATTCCGCGATTATCACCAACACTTTATCCAAAGACACATGTATATACGTATCTATGTAGCACACTTAGAGTTTTGTATCACACTATATCGCGCGTGAAAGAGAGAGAGACTTTGGCACGAACAATAGCACTTCTTTTTTTGTTTCTCTCTTCAATTTCCTTCGCTGCGAGGATATACACGATACAAACGGACGCGCGTGCGCGAAAAAGAGAGCGCCAACGAACGCTTCTCTCTTATTATTATTATTATTTTCCACGGTACACTCTTCTTCTCTTTCCTTCCGCACTTATCGCCGTACGCGTGCGTTTTCTCTGCGGTTGTTCTCTTCTCACTCTCGTTTTCTTCCCTTTTCCTCGTCTGCTTTTCCGAGTGAAAGAGTATACGAGAGAGAGAGCGAGAAAGAGAGAAGCAGGCGGTCGCAAGACGCAAGGACGCTCTGTACGATACTATACAACACGGCCGAAAGTTTCACGGCGGCTTCGAGCGTCGTACTGGAAAAAGTCTGTCGAGAGGGGAGCTACGACGGCGGTAGCGGCGATGGCGGTGGCGGCGGCAATGTTGTAGTAGTGCCCCGGAGGGGGGATGGCGTGGCGTGGAGTGGTAGAGGGGGGGAAGAGACGTAGTGGAGTAAGAGAAGGGGGAAGAGAGAGAGAGAGAGAGAGAGAGCGGGTACGACGGAAAAGTAAACTTCCCTCGCTAACGCGACTAAGATGAGTGAGAGAGAAGGAGAACGAGCCCGAAAATTCGGAGCAAGTCTCGTACGAGGAGCACGAAAGAATCGTCCAACTTTCGACCCCCTCTGCTCACTCTGTCTTTCTCTATATATATACGGTAACTCTCGCTACTCTCTTCGGCTTTCTCTCGGGGTAGAAAAGTTTGATATGACGGCGATGTGTCTTCTCGCGCCTATGTACTTCAATAAGCGGCGTGCGAGAGAGCCAGAAAAAAAGAGCGAGAGTGATGAACGCCCAGTACGAGACGCTTCGGTGGCGTATATATATATATATATATATATCTGCTGAATTTTTTTTTCTCCCTTCTTCCACGCTAAAGACCTTTTCCTTCTTCACTTGCTCCAATAATGTGTGTTTCAGAAATTCTGTTGCTCCGAAACGACCGAGCACTAGCCAAAAGTCTCTCTCTTCATAGTTTCTCGCTACCTGTTCCCGGCTCATTACGCGCACTCGCGTGTACGGCGGCGCTCCCTATAGACGAAAACTAACGCGCCACTGGCGGTAGTGCTCCTCTCTCCCCCTCTCTACTCACCGCGTTTCTCTCTTTCGTTTGCTCTTCGTGCCTGATATATGTGTATGTATGTGTATGTGTGTGCAAGCGGAGCAGAGGGGTGCTGAGAGAGAGAGAGAGAGAGAGAAGGGGGGCGAAACGGATCGTCTCCCGCTCGCTCTCTCTCTCTCTCTCTCTCTCTCTCTCTCTCTCTCTCTCTCTCTCTCTCTCTCTCTCTCTCTCCCTTCGTCGACCAATGAACCGAGGCTGCGGCTCTCGGTAGTAGGTATACGCTGGCAGTAGCTGCATGGTGGTGTATATATATATATATACATGGTACGGTGCGTTACAGTGCACGAGAGAGTAGGTAGTTGGGAGTCGCTGCATGGTGCGCGCTGTTGGAGAGAGTAGCTAGGCCACCACCACACACTACGAGCGATGATGCGCGCATGGGTTCCGGTGTTTTTAGGTACGAAATTTTATCGATTTCCGAGTTCGTGTAAAGGTTTTGCTGGTGTATACAAGCGCACTGTCGAACATTTTGTACGTTAATGGTAAATCGATTTTAATTGTATAGTAAACGTCAGTGGATATTCATTTTATAGAAATGTATGAATATACTGTATATAGATTTGGCGAATCGATTGAATCGATATAATGTTTAAAGTACGGGAATGCCTGTAACAAATTATAGAAAATTATAGTTTAAAGAACAAGCATACGAAAACAATTATCCGCTATCTTATCGTATGCAATTATAACTTTTTTACTGCAGTAAAGTAGAAATTTCAAAGATCTTCGAGCCGATATTTAAACAAGAATATGTATTTTAAAAAGAAAATCAAAGATGTATTTATCTAGGAACGAGCGGCTTTTTCCTCCGATACAAAGGGACGATTCTTGAACGAAGGAAAAACTACGGCTCAAAACGACGCATCCTCTCTCTTTCACATGTGGTAAAAATAATACACTCCGAGGATAGAGGGAGAGAGGGAGCCGCGGCACAGCGAGATAAGAAAATACTGCGCTTTAAAAAAAAACTGTATATATCGAAAACAAAGTTAGCGCTAGATGGGAAAATGTTTATTTCTTTTTTTCTAAATAAAATACAATGTTATTGCCTTTAGAAAAATTTATATTAGCTTCGCTATCGCGTAACTATTATCATTGAACGTTATTTTATAATTCATTTTATTTACTTAATTTATTTTCATACCATCGAGGAAAAAGAACCACCCATCATATATATATATACAAACACACGTACACGTATAACAACGCTTATATATATAGTGATTAATATACTTTTTAAGCACAAACAAATCCAGAATCAATTTAACCGCCTTTCAATTACGAAACTAATTATTCGTGTTCTGTGCGAGCGCGCGCCCGTGTATCGAAAGCACGCGCCATCGTTATTTGATTTATTAACGCATTACAATAAAAACACTGACGTTTGCGCGCGACAGTTTGCGCGCTGTGGGCCGACATAAATTCGTTTAAACTTAATAAAAGCAGCTTCGGTTCTTGCAGCCATAATAATACCGAGTCGTGCGTACACTCTCGATTAAGGTGCCACGCGAACGCATTTAATTTAACGTATATATACACATATACGTCCTCGCAGTCGCATTTCAACATGAGCACGTCCACGCTATACAGGCTGCATTATAAAGATAAAAATAAACGTAAAAGAGTGCCACGATCCCTTATATATATACACAAACGTAATAACATTCAACTTTATCGTTATGTATATATATATATATATAGAGTGCCACCCCCAAGCAGTGTAATACCCATTAACCCCGTGAAATTAGCATGGAAGAATCAATCGAACAGGGCGATTTATGAATGAACACGCGTGTGGAGAAAAACGAAAAATCAAAGGAGCAGGCTCGAGTAAACTGGTTTGGCAAGGAGGAGGAAGAGGATACGACACGACTAATCGGTCGCTGCCTCGTGCGCTTATTAAATCCACACACGCGCGTGGCCAGCGAGTCGCCCTGGTATATTATATGTATATATAGAGATAATGTTGCGCGGAGAGTCGAGAGCGGGTACGAGATTAATTTCGCGCGGGTTCTTTCGACGCCTTTCGCGCACTCGTGGACCTCGTTTCTTTTTCGCGGCAGTGCTGCGCTGAGTTATGAAGTCTATGAGCTGCACACACACGCACACGTATATATATATACAGCAAAGAAAGAAGGACGTAATCTTGTTACATTGCATTAATTGCGATTAAAGATTATGTTTGAATTATCAAAACTCTATGCGCGGATGATTAATGCTTTAATTAACGATGCACTTGCTCATGTGTTTAATTAAACAATTTATATTTCTATACGTAATCTAAAATCATAAGCATATATTTCTATTTCATAATAACTTTTAGCCAATTTCTGCTTTACACTATAGACGTTAAAAATACAAAGTCTCGTTATGTCATAGATATTTATTAAATAAAATATCAATTGGTTTGCAATACCATCCTCTGTAACCCTCTGTTGCAACACGCTATACTAATTATCACTCCTGTCAATTTAAACATCTTCAACTCGCGTCTCAGACCCACAGCACATATCAGCTGCATAAAAAAGTCTCCATCTCTCTAAATCAATCTCTACGTTCAACAACGCGGCACAAAAAATAATTACACACTCCACACGCTTCAATACATATATTATAAACAAGCCATCGTGAATGGCACAGTTTGCACAATCCTCAAAGGCTCCTCTCTCTTTCTTTCTCTTGCTCGACAAAACAGCTACACTATACACACACACACATACACGCATCTCATACATATCTATATAATATAACACAGCCAGCCTCCTTTCATCCACGCGGTCCATCCCCCTTCTGTTGCTCCATTTATCTACCTATCTCCTCCTCCGTTTCTTTTCTCGCGAGAGCGAGAGAGCGCACCGCGCGTTATTGTGTGGGCTTCGTTAGGCGAGCGCGCGAGTGCAATTTGCAGTGCATCCGCAAAAATGGCGTAAGGGGGCCGCGCGATTAGTCCGACGCGATAAGCAAAAGGAAACGCGGATGTGCAGCGCGCGCGAGAGAGAGAGAGAGAGAGAGAGAGAGAGAATCGTGTGCCGGATTCGCGCGCGTGCTGCTCGTCGTCGTCGTCGTGTGTCTCTTTCGCGCTCGCGCGCGTGTGTGGCTCGTGGGCATTGCTCGCTATAAGGAGAAAGAGAAAGAGAGAGAGCGAAAGAGGAAAAGGCTTGGTCACCGCGGCTCGTTACTAGGAAGTAAAATGCTTTTCGTTTGTTCGAGCTAAACTTTTTCGTAGTGATTCTCAACTCGTGCTCCATTTGCGAATCATTATATTTATTGTGCGAGTTGATGACCTTCGAGATCGAAATATCAACAAAGAGAATAATTTTCCTGCTCAATAAAATATTCAATTAGGTCTGCAATCGTTCGGAAATCTGCTTCGTCTGGCAGCAAAGACAGACAGACACACACATACACACTCGGAAACCCCCAAAGTGTCCGAACATCCATCACTGTGAGCGCGCCCGCAGACGAGATAAGATAAGCCACTGCCTCTTGAAAACGAAAAGTCCATCTTGCGCACGCGTCCGTGGAAACGAGTTTTCTCGGCTGCATGCTGGCGTCTTTCTCGTGTCTTCATTATACCAGAAACGAAATCTGTCGGCTAATCGACGGGTAGATAACCAACGCCCCAGGACCTGTTAATTGCTAATGGATCGAGACCCAAACGATCGGTACTGATAAAGGCAGAGAAAAGTGTATGCAAAGTTGGAGAAGTCGGCGATATCGATAAATATTCAGAAGGACGCCTGATAAGAGCAATTTACCGCGGGTAAGCGAGACGCGCCCGCTATCGTTACGATCGTTCGAAAGAAATTTGAATATCATCGATATAACTTATAACTTTGAGTGTGTATTTGTGTGTTATCGCAGTCGGGAATTTGTCGTATTTGATTTCATTAGCTTGCTGTTCGGCGTATTTACTGTCGACAGCGTTTTAGCATCTTTATTACTATGGAACAACTAAAAATATTCGGTACCTATAAAAAGTCACATTCGAAACTGGCCGTATTAAACAACGCAGGCGCGCACGAATAAGCGGCAAAATAATCCCCATCGATATTCTATTAGAGACGTTTCCGAAATATCAACAAGAGGAAAAACCATGCCGTCGTAAAACCCGCAACGCGCGCGCGCGCGCTCGGTCATAAATCCGCAGTCGAGAGCGAACTGCACACAGCACTATATACCACTTTTGCTCTCCATGCCCCTGCCATCCATTTTTCGAATTTCGGGATGAAATTAATCGAAGACGGATATATCCTATATCCCCTTCGGATTGAGACGAAAAAAAAGCAGCAGCTTCCTCTTGGAATATAATAAAAATGTCCTCGTGGCGGCGGCGGCGGTGTCCAGAAATCTTAATATGTCGCGCGGGGGGCGCGCGCGTGGTCAGCGATTTCGCGGTGCTACGGGGCCAATATAAATGTCCAACATTGATTTAGTCCTCGCGCGGTGAGGAAGGAAGGCGAATGTCTCAATATCTCGCCTCGTCATGGAAATTGAGCAGGCAGCAGCGGTCCTTTACTGCCCGTGAGCAGTAGGGGGAGAGAAAGAGAGAGAGAGAGAGAGAGACTCGTCGAAATAACCCGTGAAGTGATGGATGTCCTCTACTGACTCCGCGCGTTAGGACAGGCCTTTTGTCCGTTTTCCTTTCTCTTTCCCGGTACAAACGGTGTGTGCGTGTATATATATATACATATAGGAAAGAGAGATGCAGGCGCGTATCGGGACGATCGAATTTCGGCGCAAATTTCCGTGCGTTGTCAGAGGACAGTGGGGACGGGAGAGAGAGAGAGAACTGCGTTGGGGGCTCTTTTTCCGGCTTGCGGGACTTAATCCCCGGCACGAAAAAATTGACCAATTTTGACGTATTGGACAGAGAGAAAAATCGTACGGGGGGAGAGAGAAAGACTGTCTTCATCGTTCATTTTGCTCGGGGATGACGGTGGGGGAGTGGCTCAATGGGAGCTGGTGTAGCTATTTTTTTTTATTAATAAAGAAAATTTTTCCGTTGTAACGTGCGAGATTGAAACGAATCTATATATATGCATAATGAAGTATACTGGTATATGTCAAAATTCATGTAATACTATATACATTTCTCGTATAGGGAGCTATACGTACACTGTAAAAAATCTTATTAAAATTAATGTAGAACATTGATTTTTAATGTACAAAAGTAACTTAAATTTAATGTA